>NW_020769308.1:48438184-48448301 GCF_900518735.1 Pseudonaja textilis | reverse complement strand
TAGAATAGAATAGAATAGAATAGAATAGAATAGAATAGAATAGAATATATGGAGTGGAATGAAATAGAAATAGAAATAGAAATAGAAATAGAATAGAATAGAATAGAATAGAATAGAATAGAATAGAATAGAATAGAATAGAATAGAAATAGAATTGTTAATTGGCCAGGTGTGATTGGACACACAAGGAATTTGTCTTGATGCAAATGCTCTCAGTGTACATAAAAGAAAAGATACATTCGTCAAGAGTCAAGAATCATAAGGAACGACACTTAATAATAGTCACAGGGTACAATAATCAATCAAATCATACTAGGAAACAGTCAATATAAATCGTAAGGATACAAGCGACAAAGTTACAGTCATACAGTCACAAGTGGGAGGGGATGGGTGATAAGGAGTGATGAGAGGATTAATAGTAATAGTAGTGCAGACTTTGTAAATAGCAGGACAGTGTTGAAAGTGGTCAGAGGTCACTTATTTCAGTGCCATTTTCACTTCAAATTGTCACTAAGCGAACTGCTGTAAGTCGAGGACTACCTGTCATTGCAATAGACTTACAATCTCCCATGCAATCCATTGTTTCCTGCAGCCAAATTGCTCTACCAGGAATACAGCGATGATGCCCTGAACAAAGCAATCCAGAGCCAAAAACAGGCGGATTCCTTGTCCGAAGAGGCAGAACCGATATCTCCCAAGCTGCGCAAGAAAGTGCCGATCTCTCAGGACTCTTACCTGCACCGCCTATCCGTCTCGTCGGGCTCCTCCCTGTGGCAGGACATCCCCATGGTTCGAGGGAGCACCATGCTGCTGAGCATGACCCGCGAGGAGCAGAAGCTGCAAGAGGTAAAGGACAAGGAGCCGTCGTCACACCTAGAGGGCTATACGAGCACCAGGCAGGATGCAGCAATGAATAGCAATAGCTCTTAGACGCAGGGGTCTTCAAACTTGGAGGTCAGAAATGAAATGCTGGCTTCTTCTCTGTCAGGAGAAGGCAGCAAATTTGGGCCGTTTCCTGATGTTTCATTTGGAAGGGAATCTAATTGTGCCCCTGGGGATATGCCCGTTTTTCTCTTCTTCAAACAGGCCAAGTTTGAACTGATTGCATCTGAAGCGTCTTACTTGCGGAGCTTGAATGTAGCCGTGGATCACTTCCAACGTTCCCAGGAACTTCAGGGGGTTTTAACCACGCAGGACAAACAGTGGCTTTTTTCCCGTCTTCAGGATGTCCGCGACGTTAGTGCCAAGTGAGTCCTGTGTTCCTTCCAGTCTCAAAAGCCGACCACTGATAACTCTGAATAGAGAGGGCAGGACAAGAAGAAGATTACCAAAGAGAGATCCTACCTAGAATTAAGGAGAAATTTCCTCTCAGTGTAGTGGTATTCTACCGGTTCGGCCTGGTTCGGCTGAGCCAGTAACGGCAATGAGCAGTGGAGATTGAACCGGTTATCTCCAACACTCTGCTGTTGTGCCCACCCACCCACCAGGGCTCCCATACTAATCTTTATGTCCTGCTTTTGAAGCGCAGCTGCTTTGCGCGCCACAGCAATTGCTGGGCGGCAGCTGCTGAGGCACCAGACTGTTCTGACCCAAACCTTGTTCTAAGTAAACAAACAGAGATAAAAGCAAAACCTTTTAATGCTTCTCTGCGAATTCCATTAATTCGCGGTTAAAAGGCTATTAAAACTAATTGTCTCTGATAAGAACGAGCCTTGCCCAGGTTGTGCAAGGCTGCCAAAAGCACTAGATTTAAGTTGCCAAGAAATATTCCAAACATCCTAGTCCGAACTTCCACAAGGCTTGAAGTGCAAGAACTTCTTTGCTTCCTGCAAAGAACTCCGGTTTCTCAGCTGGCTTTTATCTCTTAAGGAAGGGGACTTTACTTTGCAGCCTTACTCCTGAGTCGCCCGTGCTGCTGCAGCTGCTCTTTCCTTCGAGCAGCCTTGCGCACATGTGCACTGGGCCCAGGCTCCTCGGGGACCTCCTCATTACTGCTGCCAGCCTCCACAATCTTCAAAGGCAGCACCCCACTCTCCGATAGTCCTGGCCCCATCCCTGCATCACACGCAGGCCCCTCACCTGAGTCCTCGCTCTCCGAGACCTCAGCCGTATACATCTGCTGCCAGCGAACCAGAACACAGGGAGAGTGCAGGATTGCAGGAGGTGGCTCAAAACACCTCTGTGCCTGTGCAAAATGTGCATTTGTCACGCATGTACACAAAGTGTGTGCGCGCCTGCAAAGCAGGCCCACCAAGCCACACCCACTAAACCAACGGTCAAAATATTTGAAACACACCACTGAATCGGTAGACTGGTTCACCTCTGGAAATTGTGATTGCTCCATCACTAGAGGTTTTAAAGAAGAGACTGGACAGACATTTGTCTAAAATGGGGGACTCCAATCTTAGCAACTTTAAGAATTTGTGGGGCTTCAACTCCCAGAATTCCTCAGTTAGTCATGCTGGCTGGGCAATTCTGGGAGTTGAAGTCCACAAGTCTTAAAAGTTGCCAAGTTTGGAGACGCCTGCTCTACAACGATATAGGGCAAGGGTATCAAACTGGATTTCTTTTGAGGGCTGGATCAGCATTGTAGTTCTCCGCGGGCTGCCCGGGGAGGGTGGGGAGACAAGATGGACACCTCCTGCAGCACCCCTCAGCCAAAATGGGGTGGGGGTGTCATGTGCCCCCCCCCAAATACTGTTTTGGCCAGCAGAGGCACCGCGGGCTATTTCCCCTGCGGCTGAGATTTAAGCACGCTGTTGGCTGGATCTGGCCAGTGGGCCTTGAGTTTAACACCCCTGATATAGATCTTCTTGCTTGGAGTAGAAGAGCACCAAGGTCCCTTCCAACCCTATTATTCTATTATTCTAAGTAGCGATGCATGTAGCCACTTATTTAATAAGAACCTAGATTTCTCTCCTTCCCATCATCACAAACATGAAGGAAAATCTTAACAGTATAGTCTTACACGCTGCAAACCTTTGATATGAAATATACATATCATTCATTTAAATAAGGCTGTGGAACAGATGGGTGTTTTTCCCCCTTAGAATTAAAAAAAAAAGGATAGAATCTACCATCGCTACCTATGCCTAAATTAACACCATTGTTCCCCCCCCCCCCATGCAACAATTGGTCAATTGTTTTAGGAGTCAGTAAATAATGGTAGGAGCAGGAGTGGGATTATACAGGTTTGCACCTATTCCCTAAAATCAGATGTTAACATTCTAAGCAGTTGGGAGAACCGGTTGTTAGAAAAAATTACTGGCCTAATCCTGTAAGGAAGACAGGAAGGAAACATTCTGGGGTTGCTTACAGAAACTGCCTCTCCATTAACCCTTATTACATTCTTGGCAGGACTAGACTTCCTGTCTCAGGAACTTCTCTGGAGTTTTTCCCCCCTCCTTTCCTGGTACTTTCCTTGTGTGGAGTGACCATTCAAAGTTACAATGGCACTGAAAAAGGTGACTTATGACCATTTTTCACACTTACAACTGTTGCAGCATCCCCACAGTCATGAGAGGCCAGGCCAGGTGATTTGTGCCTCGATGTGAGTGATATTGAGTTGGCCACGCCCAGCCAGTCACATTACCACCAAGACATGTCCACCCAGTCAGATGACCACCAAGCCACGCCCACCACCTAAGCCACGCCCAGAGAACTGGTTGTTAAAAAATTTGAATCCCACCCCGGGATAGGAGTGACAATGATGTTCTGCTTTTCTTCCATGATGCCTGCAGTTTCCTCTTTGAACTGGAAGAGAAACTTGAGGAGAACATGTTCACCTTCAACGTCTGTGACGTGGCACTCAGAAACGCCCCCGAATTTCGCAGGGTTTACTTGCCGTACGTGACCAACCAGACCTACCAGGACCAGACCTTCCAGAGACTCATGTAAGGACCTGAAGATGCCTTCCAGAATGCTTGACCTATTTCTCTCTCCCTCCCTCCTTCTCTCTCTACCAGCCCACAGTGCCTCTGACAATGAAAACTGAGCTCGGGAGGGCTGCCTGCAGCCTTCCCGAGCTCCATTTTTGTCTGCAATGCCCTGCAGCGCTCTCCCAGTGAAAACGGAGCTCCGGGAGGTGGGGGGGGGTCGCGCGTGTTGTGGCCCGCCAGTGGCTGGCGGACCTGGCAGCAGAGTCGGACAGTAGAGAGGAGGTTGGGGAGGAACCTGGGCCAGTCTTGGAGGCTGAGGAGGGCTCGGACGAGGGTTCTGCCTCAGAGGCAGAGATGGGGCCAGGGCAGGTTGACGGTCATCAGCTACCTTCAAACTCAGACAGCAGTGAGGTGGGGGAGTTTCTGGAACTGGTTCCCAGCCTGCACATGTGCAGGGCTACACCAGACAAGAACAATTGAGAAAGCAGGGTCGACTCAGGAGTAAGGCCGTACCTTGGAGATGATTGGCCCCTCCCATAGGACATAAAAGAGGAGCGAACGGGACATGAGCTTTTGCAGGAAGCAATTAGTTAGTCTGGTCAATTCAAGCTTTGAAAAGTTCTGTTTGACTCTGTGTCAAGTTTGGCCTTGCCCTGCATTTGGCAATTAGTTCTCTGGCCGCATTCCAAGTGTGATAAGGTGGGTGTTTATCAACATTCCCCTGAAAGACTGTTTGTAAAGCCTTGCAGGCTGAGAATGAACGTAATTCACAGCCGTGGGAATAAAAGAGGTTTTGCCGGAACTAAGATTGTGTTTTATGCTTTCTAAGGAAGCCTAGGTCAGAACAGCGCGTGGCCCTCCTGAGCTCTGTTTTCGCTGGCAGAGGGCTTCAGGAGGCCGTCACAGCCAAAGACAGATAGTTGGCCATGCTCACCCTGTCCACACACCCTGGCCACACACACCCCGATCCCCCAAGGTCAAACACAACCCTGATGCAGCTCGCCTTGAAATCGAGTTTGACACCCTTGCCTTAAATGGGTCAGTCAAGAGGGCAGGAAGCCCCGTGTATAGCAGTTCTTAGAAAATGTGTTGTGTCTTGCTGAGCGTTGGATATCTTGTTTTTCTTTTAGATCCCAGTCTCTCACCTTTACTTCACAAAGTGTCATGTCTGCCTTTTTCTTCTCCTGCCTAGGAACGGAGTCCCTGCTTTCCAGCAGGTCTTGGAGAAACTGGAAAGTGATCCAGTGTGCCAGCGCCTCTCCCTCAAATCCTTCCTCATTCTCCCATTCCAGCGTATCACCCGACTGAAGCTCCTTCTCCAGGTAGGAAGATTTCACCTGGCCACAGTTCAGCCAGTGGCCTGAATGTAGCATCCGATCCAGGGATCATATTTGTCCAGTTTCTTGAGTCTCAAGGCTGCGAGGATGGGAGAAGTGTAGCACGGCGAGGACGGGAGACGCATAGCAGGGCGAGACGAGACTGGGGTCCTCCTCATTGAGGCTGCTGCCAGGTGGGGTGGGGAGATGCCGGGCGAGGTGAGGTGTGGCATGGTGAGACCAGGTAGCTCGAGGTGAGGCTGGGCAAGACCAAGGAGCTGCTTCCTGGGAGTGGGCCTTGGCTGAGACGGTAGGGGCTGGCTCCTCAGCATTTCTACGGCAGCCCCACCGGCCACATCTGACCACATCGCAGGCCGTATCTAGCAGTGTTCTATGATTTAAATCTCATTTGCTATTGATATACAGGTAATCTTCAACTTACAACGGTAATGGGCCCTGCCCATTACTGTCTTAAGTCATGATGGTCATAAAGTGAGCCATCACACGATGGTCCTGATTTTGTGACCTTTTCTGTGGTGGTGGCTTATATAGTAGTCATTGTTCAGAATGGGGCGTTTTTGCTGAAACCAAGAAATAAATGACAAAAACGTCATAAATTGTGGACTCTTGATGTTGGGAAGCTGCAACGGGCCGTAAATGTGAGCCAGTTGCCAAGCAACCAAAGTGTAAGTCATGTGACTGAGGGAGTGGCTACTGGGACTTCATTACTGGGTTGTAAGTACTTTTGTGGGGGCATTGTAACTTCAAAAGCTAAGCAACCAGTCCTAAATCTAGAAATACCTGTACAGGTAGTCCTCAACTTACAACAGTTTGCTTACAACCTTTTGAAGTTACAATGACACGGAAAAAAGTGACATGACCATTTTTCACAGGTATGACCGTTGCAGCAATTTTAATCTTTTTTTTTTCATTCTACTTGTTAGCTATTTTGTCATTAATATAGTCAATACATGACAGGTTCATAATTTGGAGAAAGAATTAGAAGTTTTTTTTAAAAAATGGGCCTGTTTTTCATGGGTTGGGAAACTAATATTGTTGCAATGTATTTATCAATATTCAACTGGGGGCATAATATGTGTATATATGTTTGTGTCCCTTTTTAACACACCTTTTGAATGTCTAGTTTGTTTTTTGTAGTTGATGGTTTTTATAAAAACCCCTTTTTTGGGGTGGGAGGGAAATTTTGCATTTTAACTTTTTTAAAAAAAAAAAATGAAAATGAAAATTACTACAGGTAGTCCTCAACTTACACCTTAACAACAGTTCGTTGATTCATCATTCAGGATGGCACTGAAGAAAGTGGCTTAGCACCATTTTTCAAACTTTTGACCATTGCAGCATCCCCCAAGGTCACATGATTTACATTCGGACGCTTGACCACTGACTCCCATTTATGATGGTTGCAGTGTCCCGGGGTTCACCTGATCCCCTTTTGCAACCTTCTGACCAGCTAGTCAACAGGGGAAGCCATTTTGTATACATGTTTTATAGTTGACAACAGAAAGAAGGGGAGGGGGAGTTTCAAAGAGCAGGCGGCAGTGTGGAATCGAAAGTACATTCCTTTCATATTTTCTTCAAACACTGATTAGATGACTGAAGCGTCTGCCACGTGCAAGAATCTAATTGGAGAGCATGATTGATGACTCTTGGCTATGGATGTTTTTCATTGGATGATACACCTAGAAGGATGCGGGGGGAAGCAGGATCAAGAGTGACAGTGAATTACGTATCTCAGAGTTGGCTACACCCAGGCTCATGATTTAATTGGAGTAACTACCGGAATCCTGACATCTGGTTCACTTAACAACCGGGTTACTCATTTAACAACAGCGGTGATTCACTTAACAAATGCGGGGAGGAAATTTGCAAAATGGGGCAAAACGAATTTCTCACGTAGCAATGTAAATTTGGGGCTCAGTTGTCGTAGGTCGAGGACTACCTGTACACGGATTGAATGGGGTTGTTTGGCCTCCGCTCTTCTCTTTTGCAGCTGTTTTTGGTGGACTGACAGGAACAAGCTCCTTGATTTCATCTATAACAGGGGCCTTCAAACTTGACAGCTTAAAGACTTGTGGGCTTCCACTCCCAGAATTCCTCCTCCAGTCATGTTAGCTCAGGAATTCTGGGAGTGGAAGTCCACAAGTCTTCAAGCTGTCAAGTTTGAAGGCCCTTGTTCTATAAAAACCCCGGCTCAGTTCTGTTTCCCTCTTACTATGATTCTCTCTTTTTTCTCCCTTGGAAAAAAAAGAGAAGAGATGATTTACCATGTTCTCTAGCAAAGATCTCTAGATAAAAATGATGGGGTTGCCCATTTCCTGTTCACAAGATGCTGGCGAGAAGGTGTGGCTGCCGTGAGATCAGTTGGAGTTCAAAACTGATGACTAGTCCTGCCACCCCACCCCCAAAAAAGGATTAGAAAATATAGACGCTTTCCAGCTTTTCACAGAGAACCAGTTTGGCCTAGTGGTTAAGGCACCAGGCTAGAGAGTGGGAGACTGTGAGTTCTAGTCCCACCTTAGGCTTTCATGCCAGCTGGGTGACTTTGGGCCAGTTACCAGGAGACAGTGAATTCTAGTCCCACCTCAGACACGAAAGCCAGTTGGGTGATCTTGGTCCAGTCCTTCTGCCTCAGCCCAACTCATTTTACAGGGTTGTTGTTTTGGGGAAGGTAAGAGGAGGAAGGTATGTTGGATATGTTCGCCACCTTGATTTATTTGTAAAAATAATAAAGGCAGGAAATCAATCAATCAATCTTTCCTTCTGCAGAACATCCTGAAAAGAATTCCACCAGGGGCTGATGAAGAAGTCCAGGCCACACAGGCATACGACGCTCTTGAGAAGGTAGAAGTCACTCAAAATCTGTTCTTCAGGCATCCATTGTCTCTCCTCTCCTCACAGAAAAATCTCCTTTCATTTCAGAAGCTGAAATATCCAAGGAGTTTACTTCCATTTTTGGAATAGAGAGGCATGATAATAGCCTGAGCAACCCCTTCGTAGAGTAGGAATGGAAAGGAAAGCATTTAGTTTGCCCCTGAATGCAAATATACTTAATTATTATTTGAATGAACCAGCAGAGAACACAAAACTTTGGTATTTTTTAAAGCTGGGTAGCTCTGCAAATTTTTCAATAGTTATTTTTTTTAAAAAAATAAATAAATGTAGTAGGAGAAATTTCTATCTCTTTATCTGTTTAGTGTAATCCTTAAAAAGATATTGCCAAACAGAAAAAAAAAGAAAAGAAATTAGATACTGCTTGGTATCTTTCTGCTTTGAAGGTCAAACAATTGTGGGACTCAAAATCCAAGAGACTTGAACAGTTTCCCCGACTGTTAAAATTTACCCTTCAGAAACCAAAATTAACATGACATGATATATATATAAGAACGCCTCTAAAGAGTACATGGGACTGGTGTTCTGTGACGTGGATAATCCATGCTCACACGCACCTCCTAAAAATAATAACACAGAATTTCCCTCTGCACGCTAAAGGATGATGCAATCGCTTTTAAATCCAGTTCTTTCACAGTAAAAAGAAATGGTGGTTTTTCAAATGATCTTTCCCCCTTCCCTTTTTTTCTGCTCTGATGGCATTTTCCTCTCTGCAGCTCATCAAAGATTGCAATGCAAATGTCCAGCGTATGAAGAGCACCGAAGAATTGATTCACTTAAGTCAAAATATGGAGTTTGAATGCAAGGTAAAAAAACCAAACAAACCCTGCAAAGAATCTGCTTTGGATTCACGTGTTTTCTAGATATATATAATTTCCTCCGTACCTCCTCCCAAAGGTTTTCAGAACTCAGAAACCCATGGCCAAGATTGTCAGAACTAACATCATCATCATTCATCATCTTTTAACAACCCCATAATCCCTTGCAGGGTGGAGTCTGGGCAACTGAATGGAGCTAGTGTTTAATGGCCGGATGCCCTTCCTGTTGCCAATGCAGAGTTTTGTTCAGCAGATATAGTCTCAGTGAGCCCAGAGAAATATCTGCCTCTACCTAGGATCGAATTCACACCCTCCTGAGAGCTCCACCTCTAGGCCACGGCACCACTCCTTTGTCAGAACTAACACCCTTTTAACTTTTGTTTCAGCTCATGGTGCAAACAGAATTTAGAATAGGAATAAGAATGGAATGGAATAGGAATAGGAATAGAATAGAATAGAATAGCACACAATAGAATAGAATAGAAAATATGGAATGGAATGGAATGGAATAGAATAGGGAATTGAATGGGAATTGAATGAGAATAGAACAGAACAGAACAGAATAGAATAGAAATAATGGCATGGCATGGCATAGCATAGCATAGCATAGCATAGAATAGAAATAATGGAATGGAATGAAATGGAATAGAGAATGGAATGGAATGGAATGGAATAGAATAGAATAGAATAGAATAGCACACAATAGAATAGAATAGAATATTGTCACTTTGAAGGTACACTAATCAGCATACATTACAATCAGTGGTGGGATTCAATTTTTTTACTCCTGGTTTTGTGGGCATGGCTTGGTGGACCTGATTATGTGGGAATAGGCATGTGACTGGGTGGGCGTGGCTTTTTTTGCATCCACCCCCCACTCATTTTTTGGTCCTTCTAGGCCTCAGAGGAGCCTCTAGGGCAGGGGTCCCCAACCACCGGGCCGCGGACCGGTCCCGGTCCCGGTCCGTGGATCATTTGGTACCGGGCCACAAAGAAAATAAAAATAAAATAAAAATGGCGGCTTTCTTCCCCTTCGGTGAATGCTGCTGGGATCAGGGATCAAGGACACAAATGAAAGAAGGGGAGGGAGGAAGCAACCAAAGCCTGTCCTGCTCTCCGGCTCAGCGGCTTCAGTTTCCTCCCGCCTCGTTCCTCTCTTCAGTCGCTCTCTCGCTCCTCCACCAGCCCAGGAAGA
>NW_020769308.1:48403126-48430587 GCF_900518735.1 Pseudonaja textilis | reverse complement strand
ATGAAAGATAATAACCAAGCTCAAAGGGCACTCTTGCCCCCCCCCCCAGTCTTCCTCCCCCTCCCCCTCTCCTTCCCTCCCCCTCCTCCATTCCACACACCCTATGCCCTTCTAGCTTGGGTAATGAAATGTCTGCAAGAAAGCAAGCAACCTCAGAGAGGACCAAGGGCCCCACAGACATCCTCTGCCTCGTTGCAAACCCTTCTAGCTCTGATGATGTTACCTCCTGGAGTCTGTGACAACTTGCTACAGCCAATTCACCGCAGGCAACTTGCCACGTACCAACTAAGCACAGCCAAGTCGTCCCGCCCAATTGACCATGGCCAACTCACTTCAGGAGAAGAGTGACATTAATATCAAAGGAATAGTGGATTAGAATCCTTAAAAGAAAGGATGCAAAAGGAGGGATACAACGAAATGTCAATGGCAAAAATAAAAATATTTTTTAAAATTTATATTACAATTAAATAGTAATTATAATTAATTAATACTAAATAAGCAGTTATAATTATAATTAAAGAATGAAATAGAATTGTTAAATTGTCCTGCAGCAAGTTGTCCCAGGTTGAGTTTTGGCCACGTTGAATTGGCTGCAGTGTATTGTCTGTGGCAATTTGCCCCATTGTTTTCCTATGGACAGAACTGGTGTTGAAGAGAAACTCTCATTAAAACAAAAGGTCAGAGATACACAATTTTAGATTTGAAGCTGGTGAAAAACAGAATCCAGAAAACCGGCCCATCACTATCGAATCCCAGGTGTGAAATCCCAGAAATCTTTTACTTATTATACATATTTTCCTCTGCCTCAATCATTTCAACTCCTAAACATCTTTATTATGTGATGTAAAAAGAGTTCATAATGTGCTTGCATTAACCAAAAAGCATTTTGAATTGGTGTAATTTTTCCCAAATAACCAACCCTATATCCCATCACATTTCCAGATGCCCCTCAGGTGCAGTGTGTGAAATCTTACAAGGCACGAGAACATGATGAACTGACTCTGGAGAAAGCCGACATAGTCATGGTCTTGCGGTCAAGCAGTGATGGTGAGTGAATGAATGAATGAATGCTTGATTGATTTATTGGCCAAGTGTGGACACACGAGGAATTTGTCTTGGTGTAAATGCTCTCAGTGTACATAAAAGAAAAGATACATTCGTCAAGAAGCATCAGGTACGTCACTTAATGATAGTCATAGGATACAATAAGCAATCAAATCATACTAGGAAACAGTCCATATAAATCGTAAAGATACAAGCAACAAGTTAGTCATATACTCAGTCACAAGTGGGAGGGGATGGGTGATAGGAGTGATGAGAAGATTAATAGTAATAGTGCAGACTTAATAAGTAGTTGGACAGCGTTGAGGGAAATATTGAGTGAAAGACCACAGAAATTGTCCAGTTCTGGATAGAATCTGCTTAGGGTAAGCTGAATGGCATGAGAAGATGGGCAGTCAACCTGACAGCTAAGGAAGCTCAAGAGGAGTCAATCTCTGGCTGATTAACCTTGGGTCCTCTATGTGCCTCTCTGTAAAGTCTCAGCAAAGAGTAGGAGCCTGGAGCACCACTGCATTTGAGCTCACACAGCTCACGTAGACACTGGTGGAGCTGCTTAACCAGGAACAAGCCATCATGTCCACTTAACATTTAATCCCAGAAAAAAAAAACTCACCATCAGGGTTCAGATGAAACAGGAAACTCCTCTGCACAAAAAGCAGCAGGAGCGGAACAGAACTCATCCTGCAGTGGGCCATGTTGTGGCCTGTCGGCCACCGGCCCCTCCAGTGGCCAAATCAGAGGAGGCGGAGGCAGGTGGGAGTTCAGGGTAAGCATCAGGGCAGTCTGGGAGCTCCGAGGGGGAAGAGGGAATGGAGCTGGCAGAGAGAGAGAGAGAGAGAGACAGAGGCGGAGCCTGGGCTGCCCGTCAGCCCTCACATGGGGAGTCAACATTCCCCAGGTCTGGCGGTGGCTGATGTGGAAGAGGAGGAACAGCTGGGTCCAGCGCCTGACGTGCAGATGCACAGAAGGCAGAGGAGAGGAGAGCAGTGGAAATATATGGGCCGGTCCTTGGGACGGAAAAGCCAGGTCTGGAGGAGGCTGATGAGGGAAGAGGAGGAACAGCTGGGTCCAGTGCCTGATGTGCAGATGCACAGAAGGCAGAGGAAAGGAGAGCAGTGGAAATCTATGGGCCGGTCCTTGGGATGGAAATGCCACCATTGCTAGCAAAGTCCCACCCTAGCTCTGGGGATAAAAGGCAGGGGAGGAAATGAATAGGTGTGGCAGACAACTATTCATCTTCCTGCCAGACGGACTTGTTAGCCTGCAAGGGAAACTTTTTGCCAGGGCTGCCAGCATTGCTAATAAAGGAATCTGTTGAGTTCACATCAGAGGGTTTGTCGTGTTTGGAGAGCTGGGTCACAACAGGCCACCTGAAGCTTGTCTGCAGGTAGACTCCCAAAGGTTGCGTCATTGATGTAGGTCCGTGATGGCGAATCTATGGCATGCACTTATGTTGGCACCCGAGCCAGAGGCAAACTTACTTCACTGCGCATGAGCGCGCTTCACACTGATTTATTTTTCCGGTTGGTTTGAGGCCTTTTTCTGCCTCTTGGAGGCATGGAAAAAGCCTCTGCAAGGCTTTTCAGGTCGAATAATAGGCCCGTTTTGTCACTTCCTGTAATACCAGAAGTGATGAAATGAGCCTATAATTCATCCTGAAAAGCCTTGCAGAGGCTTTTTCCAAGCCGCTCGGAGGCCGAAAAAGGCCACAAACCAGCCAAAAAATCAGCTGTAAGGCTCAGTGCATGTAAGGGGGTGGTGAGGGATTGCGCATCCATGCACAGAGGGCATGGGGAGGGGGGGCTGCACATTGCATTCTGGGTGCTGGCACATGAGTGCGTACACACTAGAGCATGGGCAATTTTTGACACAGGAGCCCCAAAATTTGGCCACCACGAATGTAAGTGATGTTATTGGGGATTCCGCTAGGCAGGTGTGCAATGAGGCGATGAACTTCCTGTGTGTATTAGGAGTATTGACCAGGTAAAGAGAGCCATCCTTTACATCAGGGGGACGCACGCATCAAGGCACTTAATTTTTAGGATAACGTCGCGATGCGCGTTCTCTCAACCACCTGCTTTCGATCTCTCTGCAGGCTGGCGTGAAGGCGTGAAGCTCTCAGACGGAGAGAGAGGCTGGTTTCCTTTGGATCACGTGGAGACCATCTCCAGCAAACAAGTCCGACAGATGAACCTGAAGGAAGAGCAGCGGGTGAAAAACGCCAAACAGCAGGTCTTTCGCAGGAGATAAAAGATTCCCACCCTGCCTCTCCAACTCCGGAGGACATTGCAAGGTGTTAAAAAAGAAAAAAGAAAAACTGCCGTGTGAATTGCGAGACCGAAGGGGCAAAGCACAAACTGGTGTCGTTGGCATCATCGGTTGTACCGGTTCTGTCCCCCCAGGTGTTGGAAAAAGGCAGGAGAAAAGAGCTGCGTGATTTTTTTCTTGAGAGGATTGTGGAGAGGAGGAAGAGCCAAGGAAATGGACAGGGACCGCCAGAGAACCCTGATGATCTTCACTCTCTCACATTTAAATGCACACACCGCTCTGCCAATTAAAAAAGAAAAAAAGTCTTTAGCCCATCTCACAGAAAGATGTGAGGCTAAAATATTAACATTTGAACGTGCTTTGGACTGTCTAGCCGAATGCGGTAGAGGAAAAAAAAAATACATGATGTGGTCTTAGGATGAAATGGCTTTTCCTTTCCATTTTAGTGTGTGCAAATCAGGTTCCTGCCAAGAAAGAAATCGCGTTGTCCATGTCAAATCCCTTCTCCTGACAGCAACTGCTGGCAGGAAAAATTGAGATCCGGGTTTGTAAGTTGCCATTCTGCCGTGGCTCTGATCCAGTGGTGGGATTCAAAAAAATGTATTGCTGGTTCTGTGGGCATGGCTTGGTCGGTGTGGCATGGTGTGTCGGGCGTGGTTTGGTGGGCGTGGCAGGGGAAGGATACTATAAAATCCCCATTCCCTCCCCACTTCTAGAGGAAGTTACTGCAAAATTCCCATTCCCTCCCCACCCTGCTAACCTGCTTTCCAGCTCCGTTCTCCTGTGCAGGGCAACCAAAGAAGACCCAGCCGAGCAACTGGGACTCAATGGGAGGCAGAGAATAGATGGGGGCGGGGCCAGTCAGAGGTGGCGTTTGCCGGTTCTCCGAACTACTCAAAATTTCCGCTACCGGTTCTCCAGAACTGGTCAGAACCTGCTGAAGACCACCTCTGCTCTGATCCCTTTTGCAGTCACCCAACCCGTGTGTGCAGGCACACAAACACACACATTTCTCAAGAGAAACGCTTGATTGTGTTCACCAGGAAAGCTTCAGCTTAATTGCTGCACGTTGGGTGGTATTAAAGGAACAGGATTAAGACTAGAAACAAAAGGAAGAATAGTTGCAGGAATTGGGTCGTTCTAGTCTAATGAAAAGAAGGACATGGGGTGATATGATAGCAGTGTTCCAATATCTCAGGGGCTGCCCCAAAGAAGGGGGAGTCAAGCTATTTTCCAAGGACCAGAAGGCAGGACAAAGAACAATGGATGGAAATTAAACAAGAAGAGAAGCAACCTACTGTAGAATGAAGGAGCTTCCTAACAGTGAAAACAACCAGTGGAACGGCTTACCACTAGAACTTGTGGGTGCTTCATGGACAGCCACTTTTCTGGAATGGTATAAGGCAAGGCTTTTCAAACTTGGCAAGTTTAAGACGTGTGGGCTTCAACTCCCAGAATTCATGAGCTAACAGGACCAATTCTGGGAGTTGAAGTCCACAAGTCTTAAAGCTAAGTTTTGAAGACCCCTGGTATAGGGTCTCCTGTATAATAGGGGGTTGGTCTAGAAGACCTCCAAAGTCCCTTCCCACTCTGTCGTTCTATTCCAGGGGTGTCAAACTCATAGCCCACAAAGACAAATGTGTCACGCACTGGCCATGCCCACCCCCGGTTTAGCAAGGGGGGGGGGGAAGTCACGTTACATCACGTGACGTGACATCGCGAGTTTGACACCTATGTTCTGTTCTATTTTTAAAAAAATGTTATTTTTTAAAAAAATCATTTTTATTACGAGATAAAAATGCGAAAGAAAACAAGACTTAGAAAAGTGAAAGAAAGGAGGAGAAAGGTGCAAAGAAAAAATAAAGGCGTAACATCCCACTTTTTTCAGTGCAGAAGTGTACAAGAAAAAAGGAATGCAACCTCCGCGTTTTGCTTTTTTGACTACATTCCAGATCCGTTTCTGTAAGAACAAAATCGTTCCCATCATCGAAACCTAAAATCGACGTTTCTTTTTTCTTTTTTTCAGTTTTGAGCAAAAACGAAGTGGTTTCCATATCAAATAAGGGCAGGGGGTTGGACTAGAAGACCTCCAAGGTCCCTTCCAGCCCTGTGTTTCTAGAGACAAAAGGGGATCAGTTCTTCTAATTAAAGCAGTCCGTTTTGCCATTTCTGCCCATTCCATCACCTTTACCATCCGCTCTTCCATTGTGGAAATTAGTGCGTCATCTTTCCGCATAGAAAATTCTGGTTGCTCTCAGTATATACAAGAACAGGTGGATGGTCTGGATTGGACAACGGGCATCACGGTTAGCCATCGAGCTGGTTAAGGAGCCTATGTTGGATAGGAGTCAAGAGGCCAACCGTGGTTTTTCCATAACCGGTGAGGTTATATGACCAAGCCCAGATGATCCCTGACACGAGGAACGCAAGGCTGGAATCACCAGCAACCTGGTTTGCATGTGGAAGTAATCTTTTGGGAGGTTGATGGGAAATGTTGGGGCGGGGGGTGATCTCATAAAATGGTACCCATGGTAGGCTTGTCATTCTATGCGCAGGTAGACTTGCCACTATTTGTTTAGCGACTATTTTGACAGTGGAATGGCACTGAAAAAACCAACAACTGATGATTGTTTTTCACATACAATGGTTGCATGGCCCCATGGCTGCGTGATCAAAATGCAGACACTTGGCAACTGGCATGTACTTACGATGGTTGCAGCGTCCCAGGGTCATGGGATTCCCTTTTGCCACTGTTCTGACCAAGGCTTCCTAAACTGTAATTACGCACATGCTTATTTTTAAAACAAGACTTGTTTTATTGCAATGCTGGGAATTATTTTCATTTCCAGCCGGTAATGAATCTCAAACAGTCCCCCGAGATAAGCACCCACCTTTCTTTTCTGTGAAGTGCTGCCAATAACAGAAGTGTCCAATGAACTAGGGAAAAAAACCCAACCGAAGTACAAAGAGCTTCAAGAATGAGTCTGAACTGAACAAATGACTTTGCTTCCTGCAAAGGTTTCTTCACCTTTGCCTATCCTTTATACCTGATGGGAGGGGCAATCACTTCCCAGTCTTACTCCCAAGTTGTCTTTTTGTTTCAGCTGCTCTCGCCGTCTGACAGCTCTCCGCACACGCGCACTGGGAACAGGTTCCCCTTATTCCTCTTCCTTGCTACTGTCAGATTCTGGAGGCTCTGCAGTCAGCACATAACTCCCAGATGGCCCTGGCCCCATCTCTGCATCGGATGCAGGACCCTCGTTCGAGTCCTCTCCAGATTCCCTAACTGGTCCCCTTTCTTCCCCACCATCCAATTCCCCTGCTGTCTGCACAGGCTGCTGGCAATCCACAACACTGCCACCTTCTGACAAGCAAAGTCAATAGGGAAGCCCGATTTGCTTAGCAACTGTGTTAACAACTGAACAGCTGCAGTGATTCACTTAATAGCAAGAAAGCTCTTAAAATGGGACAGCATTCACTCAACAAAGGTTCACTTAACAGTGGAAATTCTGGGCTCATTTGTGGTCATAAATCAAGGACTCCCTGTATTTATTGAAAACATTCATATAGCTGCCCATCTTAAAAACCCGTCTGCCTTTGCACCTCTCTTCTAGCTTAAGTGCATGGAGTTTACTCGCTTTTTAATATGTTCAATAACCGAAATGTAATTTCAAGAAACAACATGTGTGACTCGTAACGAGCATAGAAAATTCATTGTTGGGTTAGGCTCATAAGAACCCACCCAACTATGGAATCATGGAATTATTTCAGGATGCGATTCCAAAGCACTTTGCATTTTTTGGGGTGGGTGGGGGGAAGAGCTCCTAGAGCAGCAGATCCTGGAGAGATCCACAGATCCTGTACAGGAGCCTAATCCTGCGTAGCTTTTTCTCCGGTAATATCACACTAACAACTAGAGCATACAAAACATTTGCTAGACCAATACTCGAATACAGCTCATCAGTCTGGAAGCCGCATTACGTATCTGATCTTAGCACAGTTGAGAAAGTCCAGAAATATTTTACAAGAGGAGTTATCCACTCCTCTACTCGCTGTAGAATACCTTATGCCACCAGACTCGAAATTCTAGACCTAGAGAACCTTGAATTACGCCGTCTTTGGTCTGATCTAAGTATGGTATATAAAATCATACATTGCAATGTCCTACCTGTCAATGAATACTTCAGCTTCAACCATAACAACACGAGAGCACACAATAGATACAAACTCAAGGTAAACTGCACCAAACTTGATTGCAGGAAATACGACTTCCGCAACAGAGTGGTCAATGTCTGGAATACTCTAGCTGACTCTGTGGTTTCTTCCCCAAACTCCAAAAACTTTAACCTTAGACTGTCTACTATTGACCTCACCCCTTTCCTAAGAGGTCTGCAGGGGGCGTGCATAAGCACACCAATGTTCAATCACGCAGAGAGATTCCCTTAAGAAATTCTGGCTATGAGCAAACTGGGATTTCCTGCAGCCTCTCCCGTGGTCCTCCAATTACAACCCCCACTGTAATTTCCGTTGCTATGCAGGAGAGATTTTTAAATTGAATTTTGCCCCATTTTATGACTCCTTTTGCCACACTTGTTAAGTAACGTGGTTGTTAAGTGAACCTTGGCTTCCCCCATCGATTTTGCTGGTTAGAAGGTTGTAAAAGATGATCACACAACCCTCAAACCCTCGAACGTCATAAATACATGCCAGTGGCGAAGCGGATTTTGATCACGTGGCAATGGGGATGCTGCAACAGTCACTAGTGTGAAAAAAAACGGCCAGAACTCCCTTTTCTGAACTTTGGTCACTAAATGAATGGTTGTAAGTCGAGGACTACATGTCCCACTTCCCAAGTTGCTTCATGGTCTGGAGATCCGCCAGGATCATCTTCATTACGTGTTGTCACCGGGGTGGGAGGTTGTTATTTTACTGTTTTTCTTTTTGTTATTTTCTATTTTATATGGGGGTTTTTTATATCTGCGAAAGCCGCCTTGAGTCACCCTATTTATTTCCCAAAATAAATAAAAATAAATCATGCAACATTCCCGGGCAGCCTAACAGGTGTGCTGAAGTCAACCCTGCTGAATTTGACTAGGTTTCCTCCAGTTTTGAAATGCAGTATCCTGTCTGCGCATTCGTGCTGAGGATGCCACCGATCAATATTTGTGTGGGATCTCCATTGTCTCAGGGATCCAACCACTTAAACATTAAGTCTGGGGAGAGAAATTTTGACAGAAGTCTAGGGAAGAGAAGGACCAGGGGAGACAGAATAGCAGTGCTCCAATATTTGAGGGGCTGCCACAGAGAGGAGAAGGGGGTCAAGCTGTTTTCTAAAGCACTTGTAGGCCAGACAAGGAATAATGGATGGAAACTGATCAAGGAAGAGATTCAACCTGGAAATAAGGAGTAATTTTCTGTCAGAATAGAATAAGGGTCTTCAAATTTGGCAAGTTTTAAGGCTTGCGGACTTCAACTCCCAAAATTCCTGAGCTAACCTGACTGGAGGAGGAATTCTGGGAGTTGAAGTCCATAAGTCTTAAAGCTGCCAAGTTTGAAGACCCCTGGAATAGAATAATCCACCCATGGAACAGAAGTTCCCTTCAGAAGTTGTGGGAGTGACATTACTTGAGATCTTCAAGAAGAGATTGGACTGCCATTTGTCAGAAATGGTGTAGTCCAGGCTTGTCCAACCCGCGGCCCGTGGGCCGCATGCGGCTCAGGTCGCCTCGTAATGCGGCCCAGTGCCCACCCCAACCTTCGTGCCAGAGCCAGTGAGGAGGAGGAGGAGAGGCAGGTGCGAGGCGGGGCAAGGCGAGTGCCAGGCCAAGCAGCAACAGAAAAGGTGGGTGCCGTCAGAGCGCCACCTCCTGCTGTTGCCGCCACCACCGCCACTTCTGTCCCTGCTGCCACTTCTGCCCCCACCGTCGCTGCCGCTTCTGCCCCTGCCGCTGCCACCGCTTCTGCCCCCGTTGCCACTTCTGCCCCTGCCACCACCGCCGCTTCTGCCCCTGCGCTGCCCCCGCCGCTTCTTCCCCCACCACCGCTGCTGCTTCTGCCCCTGCCACCGCTGCCCCGTCGCCGCTTCTGCCACCACCGCCACCGCCGCTTCTGCCACCACCGCCACCGCCGCCCCTCCTGCCCCCGCCACCACTGCTTCTTCCCCCGCTGCTGCTGCTGCTTCTGCCTTCCAGTCCTGCCTCATCCCGCCGGGCCATTTGCAGGAGGAGAGGTAGGCACGAGGCGAGCGAGCTTTCTCCCCCCACCCCCACAAAATTTGGCCGGAAAATAAACCATGATAAAAAAATGTGATAAAAAAACCGTGATAAAAAATAAATAATTTTAAATAAATAATAAATAATAAAAACATCTCACTAACTTAATTTCCAAATAAATTTAATATGTTAACTATGTTTTCTATGTTTTTTTTTTGGATGATCAGGTATCGTTACTGTTATTTTATTTTATGTGCGGCCCAAACCAAATTTTCATCTTCTAATGTGGCCCAGGGAAGGTGAAAGGTTGGACACCCCTGGTGTAGTCACTCGTTTGGGCGGGGTGGTGGTGGGTTGGACTAGATGACCTGCAAGATCCCTTCCAACTCTGCCTCTGCAGGCCCCGAGGGTGGAAATCCGATCCAGAAGTGCCGCGAATGACCCCCACACACAAACCAGCGCGCTACCTAAACACTTCTGAAACGGGTTTTTTTGGGGGGGTTTGGAGGGGGGGGTTCAGCTTTGCGCGATCCAGAGCTGGCACCGCGCAGAAGCGCCTGGCCTGCGCACGTGCCTCAGGGGCGAAAGGCAGCTTGCCAAAAGGGCGGCGAGTCGGCAAGGTCGCTCTTATGTCCGGCTTCCCCAAGTGGTCGCAAGCAAAGAGCACCCCTTGACCTGCCCGTCGCTGCCATAAGCCGGCGCCCCGTTCCCAAACGGGGGCTGTGAGGAAGGCCCATTGCGCGCTAGCCGGCTTTCCTCACCCCCCGCCCCGCCCGAACACCTGGCCGGCCAGGTGTCCTTAATGAGGTCCATTCCGTCCCTCTGGCGCCTCCTGGCTGCGGGGGAGGCGTCGCATCTCGCGGACTTCCCGGAGCCTGCTCCGCGCACGCGGGTCTTGCGCTGGGACGGGATGGCGATGGACGGGCGCGCCGCGCAGGATCAGTTCCCTCAGCAAGATGCGGGTAACGCGGAGGGCCCCGGGGCCCCCTATGCCCCTCCCTCCCTCTCTCTCCCCAAAGGGCCCTTGAAACATCCCCTCCCTGCGCCCGTCCCGTTAGAAAAAGGAGACGCGACACGCTTTTACTTATAGAATAACAAGAGTTGGAAGGAACCCTGGAGGTCATCTAGTACAACCCCCTGCTTTGGCTAAGAAGAACGCTCCGTGCGCCCCACAGCAATAGCGTGGGAAAGGGCTCTGCTTTGCAACGGGGAGGCTCTTGGGAAAAGGGTGGGGTACAATACCCCCCACGAAGAGCACACACACACACACAGAGAGAGAGAGAGAGAGAGAGATTGAGAGAGAAGCAAGGATCCGGGTGGGGTTGGCTTGCCTTGGGGTGGGGTGGGTTTTCCTGCCTTGTGGGAACCCTCTCCCTGTGCCTTCCTTCGTGAAGAATGAAATTGCAAGCATAACCTGAAAGGACTCCCGGACCAAAATGCATCGTGGCTTGTTTGGGATTAAGCCCAGCCACAGTTTAAGTGTGATGCAGGAAGCCTCAGTTCTGGGAAAAGGAACCTTGGATATCCTAAGTTGCAAGAACCAAAGCTTTTCATTTCTTTTCAAGGGAATAAACCAGAACGGGATCCCAACCCTTGGGGGAGTGCGAGACAATATTCCAGGGGGTGCAAAAACTTGGGTTTAGAAGTTTCAAAACGATAGTGTATATTTATATAATGATAATGTGCAACAATGGGCATATAATTATTTTTTTAAAGGGTGCAAGAATACATCAGAAGTGTTCTGGGGGGGAATTGTGGGGATTTTGAGATATAATCCCTGGATTGACTGAATTTTGTTATGTTTGGGAGATTGAAGTATGATGGGGAAAAAATGAGTAATTTTTAAAATATTAAATATAAGTGGCTTAATAGGACAGGGGTCCCCAGACTTGGCAACTTTAACATTCCCAGAAGTCCACAAGTCTTAAAGTTGCCAAGTTTGAAGACCTCTGTAATAGGGGATAATAAATATATGGTGAAAAGAAATGTTATTTATGTTTAAATGAATGAATGGAAAAAAAATAAGGATTATAAAGAGAGAATGGTATTGTCAGAGTTGGAAGATTAGGATGATATATACTTATTTGTATTATCATTGTTAGCATTGCTTAAAAAGGGCATTGACCCAGTCAATGCGCCGTCCACAAAATATGTATGCTGTGAAAGGAAAACTGGAAATATAAGATGAACTAATAAAAGAAGAAGAAGAAGCATTTTAAGGGGTGCGCGTTATAGAAAGGGTTGAATAGCACTTAAGACTTACATATACTGCTTCACGGTGTTTTACGGTGCTTTTTAAGCTGTTTGCAGAGTCCCCTAACAATCTGGGTTCTCATCCAGTTGGCTGGCCAGGAAAAAAAATGTAGTCAAATGTATCAAGCTTTCTGTGACATGAGTTCCCTAAAGTTGCATTTTCTCAGTTTTTCCCCTTGAGTTGCTTAGGTCCTTCTGCAAATTTCCCTTCTTTCAAGGAAGCACAGGCCTCTGACATTTGGAGTCCTGCAAACCATGGTTTCAAGCTTAAGGGTGTCTCTCCAAGAATGTGATGGTGGACAATGTGCATTTGACCCCTTAAGGGTGTCTCTCCAAGAATGTGATGGTGGACAATGTGCATTTGACCCCATTTTTTTAAAAATGTCAACAGGAGAGCTGCATCCAGATAGCCCAAGCTCCCATTCCTGCTTTACAAGTGACACCTATAAGCAATAGCAATAACCCTTAGACTTATATACTGCTTGATAGTGCTTTACAGCCCCTCTGTAAGAGGTTTTACAGAGTCAGCCTATTGCCCCCAACAGTCTGGGTTCCATTTTTTACCCACCTCGGAAGGATGGAAGGCTGAGTCAACCTTGAGCTGGTCAGGATCCTGGCAGTGGGCAGAGTATCCTGCAATACTCACTGCACCACCAGGAAGGAGAATGAGAAAGGAAGAAGGAAGGAAGGAAGGAAGGAAGGAAGGAAGGAAGGAAGGGCAGTAGCAGAATTATATACCGCTTCACGGTGCTTTACAGGCCTCTCTAAGCGGTTTACAGAGTCAGCCTCTTGCCCCCAGCAATCTGGGTTCTCATTTTTTACCCACCTTGGAAGGATGGAAGGCTGAGTCAACCCTGAACCTGGTGGGATTTGAACTGCCAAGTTGCAGGCAGCTGATAAGTCAACAGAAGTGGCTTGCAGTACAGCACTCTAACCACTGTGCCACCAAGACTCTGTGCCAATGCACATAAAAAGGGTGGAGCCTCAGTCATATGGGCCCAAGCAGCCATCTTGACTTTTCTGACCATGCCCCCCCCATCTTGTCCCACCTATTGAAAAACAGTAAACCAGCCAAAAAACAAAAAATGTTACGATGGAATGGGGCAGTTTAGCAGGTGAGAGTGAAATTCATAGGTTTCATAGGTGGGCTGTCTGTAAATCATTACATTAGCCCCTGGTTGATGTACCCTTCAAGGAAGGCGTTAGAAGCAGGCATTCAGTTTACAGATTAATGCTGAGCTAACATCTTTCTGTTTCTAAGAGTTAGTGTGGGCCCCACATGTCCCACAAGTAAAGCTTTTTAAAAATTATTTCACATAATATTGATGATTTAAGACTGAGGTGGACGGATTGCTTTTGTGGTGTGGAGACAATAACTTGGTACTCAACACCAATAAGACCAAGGAGCTTATAGTGGACTATAGAAGGAACAGATCAGACATCCAACCCTTGCTTATCAATGGAGACTGAGTAGAGCAAGTGGCCAGTTTTAAGTTTGTGGTGTTACCCTAAAAAAGGACTGACCTGGGGTGCTCACATTGCAGCCCTGGTCAAAAGGGCCAAGCAGAGATTATACAACCTGAGGCTTCTCAGGAAACAACAACTACATGGAAAACTGCTGGTGACCTTCTACCCGCTGCACCATAGAGAGTATCTTAACTTACTGCACCTATGTCTGGTTTGCCAATTGCACAGGGGCAGATAGGAAAGCACTCCAGAGGGTCAACATCATTGCCCAGAGGATCATGGGTTGCCCTTTTCCCTCTTTGGAAGAGCTTTAGAGTTCCCGCTGCCTTAAGGAAGTTCAAAATTTCTGGAGCCTCTGGGAGGCCCGTTTTTCACCCTCCCCGGGGCTCCGTGTGGGCCTTGTACTTACCTGGCATCCAAAATGGGCCATGTGGAGACTCCTGGGAGGGCAGGATGGGGTGGGCGGGGCCAGCCAGGGGTGGGATTTGCTGGTTCGCCGAACTATGCAGAATCTTAGCTAAACCCATACGAACCCATAGCAGGCCACCCATGATTTGCATCATCAAAGTAAAACTCTGAGAACAACTAGGGTGTCAACTCATAAAATATTTCTATGGTCTTTTTAGAGGTGCCATCAGAAAGGGAGGGGGGAGCAGTGGGCAGCTTGCATTCCATAAATGTTTTCAAAGATAGTTTCTAGGTGACCGATGTTTCTGCCGTGCAAAATTCTAAGCATGATTGAGGATTCTTGGCTATGGATGTGTCCCATTGGAGGATATGAATTATAATACACCCAGGGGGTGGGGGGAAAACCAGGGTCAAGGGGGACAATGAATGATGTGTCTCAGAGTTGGCTACACCCAGGCAGCGCCGGCATGTTTACTCTTAATAAATCTTCCTTAAATTTTGAAAATTCAGCTAGAGATCTGTGATTTAAATGGGGGTAACTACCAGAGCCCTGACATAGGGAGTAGCTGTCTTGACTCTCTTCCTCATAACCAAACTATTTAAACTTTGCTGTCTCTTATTCCTCTGGAATGTAGCCCCTCTCTCCTGGGAATCCAGGTTTAATTTATTATGCTCAGTGGTTAGGATGCAGCATTGCAGGTTAACTCTGCCCACAGCCAAGAGTTTGATCTCGACCAGCTCAAGGTTGACTCAGCTTTCCATCCTTCTGAGGTTGGTAAAATGAGGACCCAGATTGCTGGGAGCAATATGCTGACGTTGTAAACTTCCCAGAGAGCGCTATAAACCACTATGGGACGGTATATAAGTCTAAGTGCTATTGCTATTCAATTTCTGTTCTGACTCTAAAGTTTGTTTGTTAGGTGTTTTTTTTTAAAAAGACGATGCTTTTTGCAATTTCACCATTGAATATTTCACTCAGAGCTCGGGTTTCTGAGAAGGAGATGGCTTGATTTTGGCTGCATCTCAGGACAAATCGCAACATGCCTTGAATATAATCACTTGAGATTATTTTGACCTTTCACAGCAGGGAAGGAACCTGTGGTGGAAATCCATAAATCGCACTCCCCAGTCAAACTCCCAATCTCAGTCCATGCAACTGGGTTAATTCACCTGGCCTTCTGTCTTCTTCTGCTACCACTTTCCACTTTTAGAATTTTAAAATCGAAAACTTTTTTGGTTGGTTGGTTGGTTGGTTTCGTTTTTCTGGTATTAATGATAACATGGGCACCTTTCTTTTATTATTATTAGTGTACAAGGCCGAATTTGAGGAGGCAGAAGAGAACAGAGTGAGAGAATCACTTCTGTGCACAGAACAATTGGTTCCAAATGAAAACCTGATGAATGAGGTTGGCGCTCAGAGCAGTCTTTGCTCCATGGATCCTATTGTGATCCTTGGTGATCCACCTGGAAAGATCCTGACAAAAGAAGGGAACCCTGAAGTTTCCAAGGAGGAAGAGGAAGTTGATGGAGAGTATTATCTAGACCCCAGGCCAGAATCTCATCTCACACAGCTGACATCTTTAGATGCTCACTCACTCATTTTCTACCAACCTCCCAACCCAACAGCCTGCTACGGTGACATGAACGTTGACCCTCCGTTTTTTGAAAGTGAACACAACCAACAACTTGTCCTTCCTTCAAAATCAGAAGAAAAAGTAGACTTGGGCAGCTGGGACGTGATGGAAAAGGAGATCGCCAAAAAGAAAGCCAAGAAGGGCCTTGAAAGGGGAGGTGCTCCTTGTGTCGGGCTGGACAACGAACAAAATCCAGACATCGACCAGTATCTCAACTTGGGCCATCTCACACGCAGGTCGGCCAGAGGTGCGACAGCCAATAACGTGGGCCAGCCGTCTTTCAGGTTCTATTCGGTTCTGATGTCCAAAGGCAACGTAGATGGAATTCAGAAACGAGATTCCGGTTCGCTAAAAATCTCCAAAGAATCCGCTCCACCTGCTCAAAAGAAAACACGAACTTTCTACAACGAAAGTAAGTTACGAGGCATTAACCATGACTAGTTTCAGAGGTGGGATTCAACTGGTTCTGACCAGTTCTGAGAACCGGTAGTGGAAATTTTGAGTAGTTCAGAGAACCGGCAAATCCCACCCCTGACCGGCCCCTCCCCCATCTCTTCTCCGCCTCCCATTGAGTCCCAGCTGATTGGCTGGGTCTTCTTTGGTTGCCCTGCACAGGAGGACGGAGCTGGAAAGCAGGTTAGTGGGGTGGGGAGGGAAGGGAAGGGGGATTTTGCAGTATCCTTCCCCTGCCACGCCCATCAAGCCACGCCCACAGAACCAGTAGTAAAAAAATTTGAATCCCACCACTGACTGAATTGTATAATTTGGTACTGCAGGCAGGTCCTCGACTTACAACCGCAGTGGAGCCCCAAAATTTCTGTTGCCAAGGGAGACATTTGCTTTGCTGCATTTTGTTCCGTTTTATGACCTTTCTTGCCACCGTTATTAAATGAATCCCTGCCATTGGTAAATTAGTAACAAGGCTGTGAAGTCAATCTGGCTTCCCCATCGACTCTTGCTTTGCCAGAAGGTCACAAAAAGGGGATCACCCGTGATTCTAGGACGCAGCAACGGTCGTAAATACGAGTCAGTTGCCAAGCGTCTGAATTTTGATCACATGACCATGCAATGGTCGTAAGTGTGGAAAACGGTCATAAGTCACTTTTATTCCCAGTGCTGTTTTAACTTTGGTCACTAAATGAACTGTTGTAAGTTGAGGGTGACCTTTAGTCTCCCATTTAACCAGAACATCTTGGAAGAAAGCCACTGTCCCCTGGTTTCCTGGGGCATTTTGTAGTTTCTTCTAATTTCTAGATGTGTATATGGACTTTGGAGAGCAGATGAGAGCTTGGAATTGGAAGTAGGGTTTGTCTCCTCAATCCCATTAGCAACCCTGTCAAACTGCTTGAATTTATTTTGGTTGCAAAACTGATTCATTACCCAGATTCCTTTGCAAAATGATTTCTTCCCAGCCCAGCCTTGACCTTGTAGCTTGGAGAAACCAGCAATCAGTCCGGGCCACCCAAATCTCCACCCAGGTGGCCAGTAAAATGGTTCTATTTAAAGAATCTGGAAAGTTCTCTTCTCTCAGGTCTTTAAAGTAGGCAGGTCAGGAAACAGGCCCCTCTAGCATTTCAGAAACGCTACTTTATAGTTGTAGGCAGGAGTCTCCAAACTTGGCAACTTTAAGACTTGTGGACTTCAACTCCCAGAATTCCTTAGGTGGTTTCTTTTTTTCCCCTCACACCTTCCTCTTTCCCAGGAGTTGTTTACTTTCCCTTAACAATTCTTTTAATAAAAAAAACTCCCTCCGGATTTTACTCCATAAGTTGTTGCCAACTACAAGGGCGGTGCTCACCTCCACACAACGCCATTGTGTCAGTGCTGCGCGAAGACATTTCTGTGGTCATGAGGCCAACATGACCTCAGAGAGCTGTTAACTTCCCACTGAAGTGGTACCTATTTATCTACTCACATTTTCATGCTTTCGAACTATGAGGTTGGCAGGAGTTGAGGTGAGGATGGGAGCTCACCCTGCTCATGTGGCGTTTGGGTCTCAAACCTGAGCTGCTGGCTTTCCACTGACAAATCCAGCATCTTAACTCTTACATTATTCCTTTATCGAGATTATCTTTCCAAGAGCTGCTCTCTTGCCAGCTTCAGCTATTCCTCATTGTGAGGTGCTTGAGCCATGGGTCATAAAGGGAAAGAAAAATGTGACTCTCTTGGTAAAGTGTGTGTGCGTGTGTGTGTGTGTGTTAAAGTCAATGAATATTAACACACATCCTTTTGAAGCTCGGGTGATTCCCTAATGTTTCTCTTCCTGGTTGCTTTCTCCCATTATGTTGCTAATTGATTGATGTCATTTCCAGAACAGCTACAGGAACTGGAGAAAACATTCCAAGATGACCATTATCCTGACAACGAAAAGCGCCGAGAAATTGCGGCTTCGATTGGTGTGACACCCCAGCGCATTATGGTGAGTTGAGACCCGCTGAACAGCAGAAAGATAAAACATTGTCATCCAGAAATGTTGCATCCAATATTTCTGGATAAGAATCCAGAGTTAATCATTAATTAACTTAATTCATTAATTAAGAGCCTCTGTGGTGCAGTGGTTAGAGTGCTGTACTGCAGGCCACTTCTGCTGACTATCGGCTGTTCAAATCCCACCAGGCTCAAGGTTGACTCAACCTTCCATCCTTCCGAGGTGGGCAAAATGAGGACCCAGATTGTTGGGGGCAATGTGCTGAGAGGGCTGTAAAAGCACTGTGAAGAGGTATTTAAGTCTAAGTGCTATTGCTCTTCATGAAGCAAGGATCTTGTCTCACGTTCTTAGAGATACCCAAAGTTAGAGGAGGTAGTCCACAACTTACAACGATTCATTTACGGACCGTTCAAAGTTGCAACGGCACGGAAAAAGTGCATTATGACCCTTTTGTTCCCCCACTTACAACCATTGAGGCTTCCCTACAGTCACGTCACAGGTGGTATTCAGCAGGTTCTGACCAGTTCTGGAGAACCGGTAGCAGAAACTTTGACTGGAGATTTTACAATACCCTTCCCCTGCCACGCCCACCAAGCCACACCCACAGAACCGGTAGTAAAAAAAATCTGAATCTCACCACTGAGTCACATGATCAAAATCCAGATGCTTGGCAACTAGGCTCATATTTATGACGGTTGTACTATCCCACGGTCATCTGATCCCCTTTTGCAACCTTCTCCCAAGCAAAGTCAAATTGGGGAAGCCAGATTCACTTGACAGCTGTGTCACAAGTCACATTTTTCAGTGCCAGTGTAACTTTGAATGGTCACTGAATGAATTGTTGTAAGTCGAGGACCACCTGTGCAAATTCCCAGCCAACATAGAAGGTTGGATTAAGGGATCCTCCTGTCTGTCCAAAAAGTTTCTTTGACTAAAGACTTTCCTTTTTTTTCTCCCCGCTTAGGTCTGGTTCCAGAATCGCCGAGCAAAGTGGAGAAAAATGGAAAAACTGATGGTGAAAAACACTAAGAAATGCCCTCTCGCAGCCCCTGCATTGCCAGTAGATCCTCAGAGAATGGCACAAGGGTGAGGAGACCCTGCCTCTTTCTCTTCAGGACAGCTGTTGGCACTTTCTGAGGAGACCTAAAGAGCTGAAGGGATCCTCCATGCTTGCTTAACTTGGTTTTTTTTCTTTCTTGCAGACGTTTCCTTATTCAATCTAGGTAACATCACCAGTGCTAGTCCAGCATTAGTCACAAGCACTGATGATGTTACCTAGTTGGGTGATGAAACGTCTGCAGGAAAACAGCCAAGCTCGGAGAGCCCCAAGGACTCCTCATTTCAACCCTGAGCTTCAAATATTCTCATTTATTAATCCGAGAGCTGCCCAACACTTCATTATTTTGATAAAGTGGTGAAGAAACCCTTTTGCTATCTTTAGTTTATTTATATTGGCAGTATCCCTTTATATTGGCAATATCTTTATCCCACTGGCTCAGTTCTGCTTTATTAATCACTGTGAGCATAACCTGTGCTGCAAAGCTGGAGTGCGAATCTCATTGTAACTAACTTGGGGGTTCTTGGTCAGGGGTGGGATTCAATTTTTTTTTACTACCGGTTCTGTGGGCGTGGCTTGGTGGGCATGGCAGGGGAAGGATATTGCAAAATCCCCATTCCCTCCCAACTCCTGGGGGAAGATTACTGCAAAATCCCCCTTCCCTCCCCACCCCACTAACCTGCTTTCCAGCTCCGTTCTCTTGTGCGGGGCAACCAAAGAAGACCCAGCCAATCAGCTGGGACTCAATGGGAGGCAGAGAATAGATGGGGGCGGGGCCAGTCAGAGGTGGGATTTGCTGGTTCTCTGAACTACTCAAAATTTCCTCTACCGATTCTCCAGAACCTCTCAGAACTGGCTGAAGACCACCTCTGTATCTATCCATCCATCCATCTATCCATCTATCATAACATTTTTTAAAAGTGCAGATTAATAACTAGAGGAAGGGGACTCGGGAGGTGGAGAATAGATGGGGGCGGGTCCAGTCAGAGTTAGTAATTGCCGGTTCTCCAAACTACTCAGAATTTCCGCTACCGGTTCTCCAGAACTGATCAGAACCAGCTGAAGACCACCTCTGTTCTTGGTGCTTGAGAGTTTACTTGCAGACATTTCATTATCCAAACTCGGTAACGTCACCAGTGCTAGACCGTAGCACTGATAATGTTATGTAGTTGGGTTATGAAACGTTTGCAAGAAAACCACCAAGCTCAGACTACCTCAAGGGTCCCTCATTTCAATCCTGAGCTACAAATATTGTTCTTTATTAATCCTAGAGCTGCCCAGCAGTTCATTATTTTGAAGAAGCTCTTTTGATGTCTTTACTGTCTTTATATTGCCTCCTTATCCCACTGCCCCAATTCTGCTTAAGTTTTATCAATACCTTTGGGCATAATCTGTGCTACAAATCTGGAGTGTAAATCTCACAGTAACTAACTCTGGGATTCTTGGTGCTTGGTAGTTTTCTTGCAGACCTTTCATTACCAAACTAGGTAACGTCATCAGTAACTAACTGGCTGATGGCATGTTTCTGAAACCTATAGTCTGTTCTGAGGTGGTTCTGTTAATAATCACCAGGACAAACATTTTTAAATTGGATTTTAAAGGGAACCACAAAGGGGATGCATTTAAACCGTGCAGAATGACCAACTAACTTAATTCTGGTTTGGAACAAAGAAAAGCATCCTCTTTTCATGACTCCATAATCCCTTGCTGGGTGATCTGGGCAACTGAATGGAGCTGAGTGTTTACTGGCCAGATGCCCTTCCTGTCACCACTGTGGAGTTTTTGTTTTTTTTTCCAGGAGATATATTCTCATCGTGCCCAGAGAGAGTGAAATATCTGCCTCTACCTAGGATCGAACTGACAGCCTCCTCCTGATCGTGAGGCGAGAGCTCCACCTCTAGGCATACTGCACCACTCATTTGGAACAAAAAAATGCTATAGTAAATTATCTTCTTATCCCTTGACAAGAAGAGAGACAATTCTGTTTTCCACAGCAGACAAGAAAGCCCAATGTATCAAGCAGCAGAAAAAAACACTTAGGCCGTTGCTTTCTAGTCATAATGTTTTCCTTTTCTTACAGCACAACTATGTTGGCTCTGACTCAGCGGTCTGACACTGCAAACAATCAACCGAACACGGTCACAATGGGTGCTGCAACTATGAACTATTCGGGATCATCCATCACATTGTCGGCTTCCTCAGGTGAGATCTGTTACACCTTAACAGTGAGCCGCTCACCTTCTTCTTTATCCACAAAGCTGTTTATTTTCTCTTCTTTCTTCATTGTAAAATCACTTCGCACACATATTGAAGTTGAAATTTACGTGGCATGAAATGTGTAGCATATTCATCATTTAAGACTAAGGTCTCCAGCTTCAAAACTTTTAAGGCTTGTGTACGTCAACTCCCAGAATCCCCCCAGCTAGGATGGCTGGCTGGCTGGCAGAGGAATTTTGGCTGTTGAAGCCCACAATTCTTAAAAGTTGTCCAGGTTTGGAGACTCTTGACACCTTTGCCATGCCCATAAAAGAATTATCTATCCCCACATCCATTATTTTTCCTTCCATTTGGAAATAGATCACTGGAGCGTGGATTCAGTGGAAGAATAAATATAACAACTTGCTAAGTCCATGTCAGATCTGGTTTATTGTTGAAATTGTTCAGGTCTTCAACACTGTTCTTTAGATGAAAAGACTTATTACCAAAGGTAGTTGCCAATTATTCTAATCCTGTTTCAGTGGGCGACCTCCCTCCCTCTGGAGGTAGAAAATGTCTTCATCCATTGTATAGATCAGGGGTCGCCTACCTTTTGGACCTCAGGGTCCACCAAACTCATAATTTTAAATCCTGCAGACCAGACAACCTGGGAAAAAAACCCCAAAAAGTCTGCAGGAAAATTTCCCACCCTGTTTTCCTACCGATCGATCATTCTTTATTTGGGATCACAAGATACCATCTCCAGCTCCATTCTTGGGGAAAGAGAAAGAGAGACTTTTGGCTTCATGCAAGGAAAGCAGCAGAAGTCTTTCTTTCTCTCCCCCAAACTCCACCAGAAATGAGGCTTTGTGAGACTTGTCACGCCGGCACAGCTTCTTGGAGCAGGATGCGTTGCAGGGTCCCAAAGACTCATTTCTGGCAGAGTTTGGGAGAGAGGAAGAAAGACTTTTGCTGCTTTCCTTGCATGCAGCCAAAAGCAGAAGAAGAAAGAAGTGGAAAGAAGCATTGCTTTGGGGGTGACATTTCTCTGCAGACCACCAAAATTTTCTCGTGGGCCACCAGTGGTTCCTGGCCCGCTGGTTGACAACCACTGGTATAGATTAGGTGTTTCAACTTCTCCAAGTCAAGAAAAAATCAGGACTCTGCATTCTTGCAGCAATAATATACTGAGCCATGAGATGGCACCATAAGACAATGGTCCCTTCTTGCTTAAGGATGGCCAGGATTCCTGCCTCGCCTTTAATCTACAAGTAAATAAATGGAAAAAAGGCAGGCAGGTGGGCAACATTTTTTTCAGCAGGTTTTCTCTTGTGAGTCTCTCGAGTTTTCTTGCAAAATAGAAACGAGAGATAGGAAGTTGAAAACCACAGCTTACTTTGACTGTTCTGAAATGGGAGACATCCTGTTGTGGTCTGCCAGAACCTGTGGAGACGACAGCAGAATTGGACAGTGGGGAGGAACATGGGCCAGTCTGGGAGTCTGGGGAGGACTTGGATGAGGGTCCTGCATCCGATGCAGAGATGGGGCCAGGACCATCTGGGAGTTATGTGCTGACTCTGGAGCCTCCAGAATCTGACAACAGTGAGGCAGAGGAACAAAGGGAGCCTGTTCCCAGTGTGCATGTGCGCAGAGCTGCCAGAAGGCAAGAACAGTTAAGACAAAGGGGGCAACTTGGGATTAAGGCTGGGAAGTGATTGGCCCTCCCATAAGGCATAAAGGAGGAGCAAAGGGACAGGAACCTTTGCAGGAAGCAACTTTGTTTGCTCTCTTCGGATTAAACCTTGAAACTCTGTGTGGACTTTGTATTCCGTTTGGCTTTTTACAGTTAATTTAGCACTTTAGTTCTTGGCAGCAACTCAAAGGAAATAAAGGTGGGTGCTTATCTCGAGACACTGTTTGGGACTCATTATGGGCTCGGAACGAATATAATTCCCAGCTATTGAAATAAAAAGAGAGTTGTTTTGGAATAAGCGTGTGTTTAATTATGGCCTCAGGAAGCCTTGGTCAGAACACATCCTCGGTTTAGAATAGTGGTCGCCAACCAGTGGGCTGGGGACCACTGGTGGTCTGCGAGAAAATTTTAGTGCTCTGCAGAGAAATGTCACCCCCAAAACAATGCTTCTTTCCACTTCTTTCTTCTTTTGCTTTTGACTACATGCAAGGAAAGCAGCAAAAGTCTTTCTTTCTCTATTCCAAACTCTGCCAGAAATGAGTCTTTGGGATCCTGCAAGGCCTCCTGCTCCAAGAGGCTGCACCAGCACGATAAGTCTCACAATGACTCATTTCTGGTGGAGTTTGGGGGAGAGGAAGAAAGACTTCTGCTCCTCCTGCTGCTTTCCTTGCATGAAGGCAGAAGTTTCTCTTTCTCTTTCCGTCTGAGAACGGAGCTGGAAATGATATCCTTTAATCCCACATAAAGAATGATCGATCGGTAGGAAAACAGGGTGGGGAATTTTCCTGCAGACTTTTTGGGGGATTTTCCCAGAGTCTCTGGTCCGCAGGATTTAAAACGATGAGTTTGGTGGACCCTGAGGTCCAAAAGGTTGGCGACCCCTGGTTTAGACCAGGGATGTCAAACCTGATTTCATAGAGGGCCACATCAGAGTTGTGTTTGACCTCGAGAGGCCAGGGTGGGCATGGTCAGTTCGATGTCACTCATTTGAGGGGCGGGGGCACCGGTGGTGGCTTGAGCACTCTGCCAGCGAAAACGGGCTCCCGAGCTCCGTTTCCCCTGCGACAGCCTCCGGCAACCCTTTGCCTGTGAAAACTGAGCTTGGGAATGCCACATACGGCCCTCCCGAGCTTCATTTTTGCTGGCAGAGACTCTGCGGGCCAGTCATTTGCTGTTTCCAGGGTGGTCCCCCCAGGCCTAGAGTTTGACCCCCCTCCCGGGTTAGACAAGATAGGAGAAGACCCCCGACTTCCTGGACGCCATTTTGTGCTGTGGTTTGTGTAAACCACAGACTTCCTGGATGCCATTTTGTGCTTGCTTCTGATGGACCAAAAGAGTTGGGACCACCTGCTGCAAAAAGAGAACTTCTCTTTGAGAATTTCAACTTGAGAAGGTCTCAAGTTGAGCAATACAATTTGCATTTGACTACTAAAAAAAAAGAACCAGGTGGGAACTGTTAGTCATCAACCATTCTTTTTTCTCATTATAGACTCTGCTTATATAAAAAAAAGCAATGTATGCTGCCACACCTCTTTTTTTAAGTAGTTTCCTTGCCTGAAAGGGGGAAAAATACATTAAGAAACAAAAGGAAGAGGTTCCAAAAAAGCCCAAAGAAACCCTACTTATCTAAGGAGGCTTTAGCTTGTTATGGTAAACTCATGTTATAGTCCATTCTTCATCCCATCTTGATCATCATGTCCTTTTAATGACCCCATAATTCCTTGCGGGGTGGAGTCTGGGCAGTTGAATCGAGCTGAGTGTTTACTGGCTGGATGCCCTTCTTATCACCAGTGTGGAGTTTTGTTCAGGAGATACAGTCTCATTGTGCCCAGAGAGAGAAATACCTGCCTCTACCTAGGATCGAACTCACAGCCTCCTGATTGCGAGGCAAGAGCTCCACCTCTTGATCATCAGATTAAAATTAACCATCCCTGCAAATGCACTCAAAGATGAGACCTCACTGTCCATTATGCAAGATTCAAGGTGATAATTTTAAAAATAAAAAAAAACTCTCTTGAGTTGCAGTTCAGGCCTGGAGACCAGGGCTCTAATGTCACAGAAGAAAGAAATGAAACCATTGCAGGAAAAATGCCAGCCTCAGAAAAACACCAAGAACCCATATTTGGAAAACACCGTGAACTGGTATTCTTTAAACCCACCAATGCACTGAGACAAAGGCTTGTCCACCCTAAAGATCATGCACCAAAACGTATGAAGAGTAATGTAATTGTATGCAGTCCAGTGCAGTGAGCAGTGTTCAGAAATCTAGATTGGAGAAACCAAGAAGCCTTTGCAGGATTTGGGTTTGGCTAGTCTGGAGAAAAGAAGGATCAGGGGTCTTCAAAACTTGACAGTTTTTAGACTTGTGGACTTCAACTTTCTCCTCCAGTCATGTTAGCTCAGGAATTCTGGGCGTTCACAAGTCTTTAACTTGCCAAGTTTGAAAACCCTTGGGTTAGGGGATGGCATGATAGCAGTATTCCAATATTTGAGGGGCTGCCACAAAGAAGAGTGGGTCAAATTATTCTCCACAGCACCAGAGGACGAGATAAGAAACCACGGATGGAAACTAACTAAGGAGAGAAGCAACCTGGAATTAAGGAGAAACTCCCTAACAGGGAGGACAATTAACCAGTGGGACAGCTTTGCCTTCAGAAGTTGTGGGGGCTCCATCACTGGAGGCTTTTTAAGAAGAGATTGGACAGCCACTTGTCTGAAATGTCTCCTGCCAGAGCAGGGGGCTGGACTAGAAGACCTTCCAGGTTCCTTCCAGCTCTATTCTATTCTAAGAGGATGGCCCAGGACAGAAGAAGCAACACCACAGGACTAGAATCAGGCATTATATGTTCCCTTAAAAGAAAAAGGACCATAATGTTTACATTTTGGACAGGGAAGCAGTGAAATGTTTCAAACCAAAAAAGAAAAGAAGTCCAATTGCTATGACTTAGTAAAACCACACCTAGAATATTGAATCCAGTTTTGGTCACCACACGATTAAAAAAAAATGTCGATGCTCTAGAAAGAGTGCAGAGAAGAGCAACCAGGATAATCAGGGAGCGGAGACTAAAACATACGATGAACGATTGCAGGAAATGGGCTTGGCTAGTCCAGTGAAGAGAAGGACCAGGGGAGACATGATAGCAGTTTTCCAATATTTGAAGGGCTGCCACAGAGAGAAAAGGGTCAAGCTATTCTCCAAAGCACCTGAAGGCCAGACAAGGAATAATGGTTGATAACTGGTCAAGGAGAGATTCAACCCGGAAATAAGGAGAACTTTTCTGACAGTGAGAACAATCAACCAATGGAACAGAAGTTGCCTTTGGAAGTTGTAGGAGCTTCATCACTGGAGGCTTTCAAGAAGAGACTGGCCTGCCATCAGTCAGAAATGGCGTAGGGTCTCCTACTTTGGAGGAGAGGTTGGACTAGTTGACCTACAAGGTCCCTTCCAACTGTTAATCTGACTCAAGTCCAACTCCTTAAAAGCATTTACTTTTTTCCTCCAGTGCTGGGATAAGATGAGGCTTCAACACATCTGAAGTTTGACTTGGCATCAGGTTTTTTTTTTTTTGCTCCATTTTTAAATCATTGGGTTATTAGAGTTTTAATATGGTTTATACATTTGTTTTAATTTTTGATTAGAGCTGCCCAGGATTTGTTATGAGTGTCTGTATAAATCTTTTAAATAAAATAAATATGATGATTTCTGGTCATCGTCAATGGATTTTTGCGGGCACCAGGACTGAAATGACAAGTCTTTAGTGATTTGTTTGTAGATAAGAAATATGGGAAAAAGAAAAAGTCATTTCCTGTAATTTAAGAAGAAGTAATAAGCTACTGAGATTGTTTATATTTGCGATGAAATTAGGAAATTGTGTGTGTCTCTGTGTGTGTGTGTGCGCTTTCCGTTTCTCTCTTTTTTTTTTCCGGCCACTTCCAATCTTTCATTTATTCTTTTATCTCTTTCAGTTTATATTAGTTTTTGATGTTGTAATGACAATCTTTAATAAAATCACTATTTAAAGAAAAGATACAGAGCATCTCAAAACTTTCTTCTAGGGCTGGAGTTTCTCCAAATATGCCTTTGCCTTCAGCTGAAGATGAGGCATGACTTTTTTGGATTAATCTACGTTTTGTCCCTTAGCTGAATTTACTTAATTGTACTTATTTGAGGACAGTGTTTTAAGTTTACAGGGGATAAAAGTCAATGTGAAAATATAGTATATCACTAAAAAGGGAACAATGTATAGCCTTTAAATATGCAAAAATTCCTTTCATTCTTTTTTTTAATAATGTTTATTGAAAGTTTCAAACAAAAAAAGAATATATTTTAAAAAAAGAGAAACATGTTCTCACATTTTTGCAATGTTTTCATAGTAGTGTACATTTCTATTCGTGTCAATTAAAGTCATTTGTTACAAGTGAATCTATAACTTATTTCTTAAATCCTTACTTTTTGTTATGTTATCATTACAATTATAATACAATATTTATTTAATTATATTACTTTACATATACGCATAGCCATATATACATTTATCCTTATTTCCATTTTCCCTTGTTGTTTGTTTAATCAGTTTCACTAGACATCTTTACTTCCTTTTTATACAACCATTTGTACCATATATTCCAAATTGTAAAAAATTCTTAAAGAGACGGCCTTTCTTTCCAAATGGGTCTTAAGAAGTATGAAATATAAATAATACAAAGAAGGAGAGGAAAGGAGGAAGGGAAGGGGAGAAGAAGGAGGAAGGGAAGGGAAGGAAAAGAAAATAAAGGGGAGGAG
>NW_020769308.1:48374830-48403116 GCF_900518735.1 Pseudonaja textilis | reverse complement strand
AAAGAGCTGTTCCCTCCGATCCCAAGCCCTCCGCCCATTCGCCGGACCAACCTTCCCTTCAACCTGCTCCTTAACACCAATCCCTACATCATCCCGTTGATGCTGGAGGATGGCCTGGGCAGCGAATGCAGCTCTTCCAGCCGGGAGAGCAGCTCCAGCGACGCCCACACCTACGGCGTCCGGGGTCAAAGGTAAGCAAGCGGCCCAGAAGCAGGGGGGGAAAAGGACGGAAGGTTACCTGGCCACTGGGTCCCCAGGGAGCAACAACGATCCATCCCCTGGAAAGAAAAATTACATCCCATTGCTTCCAGCTCTCGTCTGTGGGATTCCAGACCCAAATGGGTCACAGGCAGGGGTGGGAGGCTACCGGTTCGTACCGGTTTGATCGAACTGGATGTTAATTTCACATCTCGTTCACCGAACCGGTAGTTGCGATGACTGGCTGGCCATGCCCACCACGCCCCTCCCAGGAGGCTCCATTTTGGATCCCAGATAACTCCAGGGTCCATGCGGAGGCTCGGGGAGGGCGAAATAGGGGCCTCCCAGAGGCTCCGGAAGGCTGGAAAGGGTCCCGTTTGTGGCCTCCAGAGAGCCTCCGGGGTGGGGGAAAATGGGCCTCCTGGGAGGCTCCAGAAGGCCGGAAACAGGCCTGTTTTCAGCCTTCTGGAACTTAACAGGAGTCCCATTTCCAGCCTCCAGAGAGCCTCCGGGTTGGTGGGAAATGGGCCTTACAGAGGCTCAAGGAAAGTCTCTGGAGCCTAGGGAGGGGCAAAATGGGCCTCCTGGAGGATCCAGAAGTTTCCGGCCTTTCGGAGCTTCCGGGAGGCCCATTTTCAGCCTCCAGAGAGTCTCTGGAGTCCGGGGAGGGCAAAAATGACCCCCACACACACTATGGTGCAGGATGCCGACTATGCCACGCCCACCATGGCCACGCCCACCCAGCTACTGGGTAGAGAACCAGTTGCTAAATTATTTGAAGCCCACCCCTGGTCACAGGACTTTTCTCATCTAAAAGGTGCATCAGGCAGTCTGCAGTACAGATAGTTCTCAACTTATGACCCCTGTCAAGAGGGGTTATAAAATCAAATGCGGCCACATGGTACCCCATTTAACAAGCAGTCTGATGAAGTGAACTTTGCCCCATTGGATGTCCTTTCTGGCCACAGTTGTTAAGCGAATCATTGCAGTTGTTAAGTTAGTCATGCAGTTATTAAGCGAATCTGGCTTCCCCGTTGACTTGGCCCATCCGAAAGTCCCAAAATGGTCACATGAGCTCAGGACATGGCGACCGTCGTAAAGGCATGACAGTTCCTCTGCGTCCGAATTTTGATCACGTGACCCTGGGGATGGTCATATAAGTGTGACAAAAGCTAAGTCGGTGGGGAAGCCAGATTCACTTACCAGCAGTGGCAAGAAAGGTCGTACAATGGAACAAAGCTCACTGAATGAATGTCTCAGTCAACAACATAAATTTGGGGCTCCTACGTCACTCTTTTTCAGTCTGTTGTACTTTTGAACAGTCGCTCAACCAATGGTTGTAAGTTGAGAACTTACCTGCATAAGAGAGTTTCTTTGGAATAACCTCAGTAGTGTTATATGATGACACAAGGCCGGAGGGTCAAACTAGATTTCATTGAGGGCCATATCAGGACTGTGTTTGACCTGAGGGGGCTGGGGTGGATGTGGCCGGGATGGGCGTGGCTAGGGTGGGTTTGGCCAGCTCAATGTCACTTGTGTTAGGGGGCATCTGTGGTGGCCAAATGCTAAGGCAGGACTTCCTTCCTTCCTTTTCTTCTTTTTCCTTCCCTCTTCTCCTTTCTTCTTCCTTCCCAACTTTCCTTCTTTTACCTTCTTTGCTCCCTTCCCCTCTTCCCCTCTTCCCTGTTTTTCTTCATCTTTCCCTTTCTTCTTTCCTTACTTCCTTTTCTTCTTTTTCTTTCCTTCTTCATTCTCCTTCCTTCCTTCCTTCCCCTCTTTCCCTATTTTTCCTTTCTTGCTCCCTTCCCCCTTCCCTTCTTTTTCTTCATCTTTCCTCTTTCCCTTTTCTTCTTTTTCCTTCTTTCTTCATTCTCCTTCCTTCCTTCTACTTTCCTTATTTTTCCTTCCTTGCCCACTTCCCCTCTTCCCTTCTTTTTCTGTCTTTCCTCTTTCCCTTTCTTTCCTTACTTTTCTTCTTTTTCTCTCCTTCTTCATTCTCCTTCCTTCCTTCTTACCCTCCCCTCTTCCCTTCTTTTTTGTCTTTCCTCTTTCCCTTTCTTCTTTCCTTACTTCCTTCTTCCTTCCTATTTTCCTTCCTTCCTTCCCCCTTCCTTGTTTTTCATTCCCTGTTCTCTTCCCTTCTTTTTCTTTATTTTTCCTCTCTCCCTTTCTCCTTTCCTGTCCCTTCTTGCAGGTTCAAATGCAAAAGGGGAAACATTTCTCCTTTTGTTTTTAGTTTGTTTTGTTAGCCCTCTGCCTGTGAAAACGAAGCCTATGGGGGCTGCGCACGACCCCTCCAGACCCCATTTTCGCTGGCAGAGGCACCACGGTCCAGTCCTTTGCTGTTTCCAGGGTGGCTCTGCAGGCCTTTTAAGTTTGACACCCCAGATATAAGGACTCGTCAATAGTCCTGCTTCTAAACAACAACCGGTGAATTTCTTTCTTTCTTCTACCTGAGCACCAGTTCACCTGTGGACTGCAATTACCCTGAACAACTGGAGTCTACAAGCAACCTTGAAGCCTCCTGTTTCCACCCAAACAGCCATCCTGGTGTGCATCAGCATGACCAGTATCCCCAACACGAGACGTCTCACTTCCCAATCCATCTTTCTGGCAACGCCTTGCCTAGTGTCCGACTCACAACAGCGATACCCAGTAAGTCCACCACATTTTTCTCGCTCCCTGGCAGCAATGGACTTGTGACCTATGGAGCAGCTGAGTGTTCTCAAGGTTTCCTACAGAATCATGTAGGAACTCACCTCCTACTACAGCCATCAGCGGGGAGCTCAGGTGAGTACAGCACCTCCTAACAGAAGGTCTGTCCCAGTGGTGGCTAAGCTTTTGGGGCTCCTGTGCCAAAAATTGCACGCATACTTGCGTGCCAGTACCCGGAAGGCAATGCACGTGGCCCCTCCACGGCCCTGCGTATGCACGCGCGATCCCCCCGCACCACCCCCTTACCTGCACTGCGCATGTGCATGCCTCCCAGCTGATTTTTGGCCCGTTTGAGGTCTTTTTCGGCCTCGAGGGAAGCCTCTGCAGCCTTTGCAGGGTGAAAAATGGGCCCATTTCATCACTTCCAGTATTTCCGGAAATACAGGAAGTGACAAAACGGGCCTGTTTTCCGGCCTACAAAGGTTGCAGAAGCATCCCTCAAGCCTCGAGGAGGCCAAAAAAAGGCCTCAAATGGTCCAAAAATCATCTGGGAGGCGTGTGCATACGCAGTGAGGTAAGTTTGGCTTGCATACCCACACAAATGACTCTGAGTGCCACCTGTGGCACGCGTGCCACAGGTGCACCATCACGGGTCTATCCGTTATCAGGATTTCTTTCTCAAGGGTTGGGAAAAGGCAAACACCCTTTGTTGGTGTTACGGACACCCCTCAAGCTAACAGCCGCAAGTGAGCTCAAAATTTATCTTGCTGAGTGAAACATTGGTTGTGTTTTGCCCTGTTTTACGATTGTTCTTGCCATGGTTGTTAAGTGAATCACTGCAGTTGTTAAGTTAGTAACACGGCGGTTAAGTGAATCTGGGTTTCCACATTGGCTTTGCTTGTCAGAAGGTCACACATGACCCCAGGACACTACAGCTATCATAAATGTGAACCAGTTACTAAGCATCTTGCCAGAGTATATTCATAGTGGAATAGAGCTTAGTAACCAGGTCAGCCAATGAGAGCTGAATTGGGGGCTGAAACTTAAGAGAGAGAATTGGGGAATGGTTTATCTCTGTGCTTAGCTCTAAAGTGAACTAGCTTGCTTGCTGAACAAAAGTGAAACTGAGCTCTGCTCTGCTCTGAACTGGAGCTGTAACATGTCTGCTTCTGTATCGTGCCCCTGTTAGAATCTGACTCTGAGGGAGAGGAAGAACAGCTGACAGGGAGTGAGAGTGTGGCTCCTGAGGTTGTGGAAGAAATTGGGGAAGGAAATAGGCCGGCTGGACATTCAGAAGAAGACCCAAGTTCATCCCCTCTTCATCCTAGGGCATGCAGGGAGGAACGGATAAGGGAGAAATATGAGTGGTATGGTCTATGTGGGAGGAAGGGGCCCTGATCCCCTTCATGGGCTGCAGCTGTGCAGACTGTTTAAAAGGACAAACTGCACATGACCCAGTGCTGGAAGCAAAGCGTGAAATAATTCTAGTCTTTCAGTTCTTATCTGAGTTTTGGCATCCTTCCCAGTATGTGTATTTTGATATCTGTGGATGTCTTCAAGCCCTTATCCTGCCTTGTCTCATAAATTGCTTCAGTGTGGTTTGTGTTGTTGTTTTTTCTATTTACAGTATAATTTATATGTATTTTGAGTTTGAACAGCATTTTTTCCTTTTCGCAACTGTTTGTGGGGGAGTTGTTTTCTCCAGTCAATGATAATTGGACCTTTGAAGCCAAGTTGAAGGAATTAAAAGGACTTCACCTGCTTTTGCGACTTAGTTGCTTTTGTATCCCACCTTGGGTCATCACATTTTGTTTGTGTTTGCTTGTTACCTTTCCACATTGGAAGCATTAACTTATTTTATATAAAATAATGCAGTTTAATGAATCCTGCTGAGTCAGTCATCTGTGTGTTTTCTGGACTTGAATTTATGCTGCAAACACTTTTAACACATCTGAATTTTGATCACGTGATCATGGGGATGCTGCAACCCTTGTAAGTGTGAAAAATGGTCATAGGTCACTTTTTCCAGGGCCGTTGTAACCGAATGGTCAGTAAATGAACAGTTGTAAGTTGAGGACTACCTGTGTTGTCTTCCAGAAAGATACTGTGGAGAATCCCATAATTAGGGCCTTCAGCAGCATGCAGCCACTCCTGGCTGACCTGTCATGCCCTTGGTGGAGGCTGACTCTGAGGGACAGGAGGAACAGCCGACAGGGAGTGGAAGTGTGGCTGCCGAGATTGTGGAGGAGGCTGGGGAAGGGCAGAGCCTGACTGGGCAGTCAGAGGAAGACCCAGGCCCATCCCTGCTCCATCCTAGGGCATGTAGGGAGGAGAGGATAAGGGAGAGGTGTGGTCTACTCGGGAGGAGAGGGCCTTGATCCTCTTCATGGGCTGCAGCTGTGACAACTGGATAAGAGGATGGGCCTGCGTACTGGCGAGTGCTGGAAACAAAGCGTAGAAATATCTCTAGTTTATGGTTCCTCTCTGAGTTTGGCGTCCTTCCCAGTGTCTGTTCTGTTATCTCTGGATGTCCTCCAGCCCTTATCTTGCCTGGTTTGTGTTGTTTTTTACTCTTTATAATTTAAATGGAATTTCATCCTTCTTGTAACTGTTTGCGCAGGAGTTTTTTGTCTCCAGTCAAGGATATTTGGAGCTTGGAAGCAAAGTGAAGGAATAAAAGGGGATTCACCTGTTTTTTGTGACTGTGTTTATTTTGTATCCCATCCTGGGTCAGCACATGACCATAACAAGAGGTTTTGATCTGTGGAGATTGTCAATCATCCGCGTGGTAGTCCCCAAGGTACTTTTTTTCCGCAAAAGGCAACTAGACCTTCTTGTGAGTTCCACACACCCCCTTTGAAAACACTTTGCTTCTCATTTGCTCAAAACTGGAAACAGGACACTATCCCTTCCAAGTCAGCAATAATAAAAAAGATCCTCGAATGTGCTAAAATAGACAGGTTAACAATGATATTAAAAAATAAAGAAGAGATACTGTAAGATATGGAATGTTTGGTACGAGTGGTTAGAAAGAAGACGCAAAGGCAGCCATCGACAGCAAAACTGAGAAAGTGTTAATTAATGATGTATATATATGTATATACATACATACATACATATATATATAGATACGTTAATAATTTTATAAGTTAGATCGAGAAATAAGAATATAAGTGAATAAGAATGGAGAAGTAATTTATCTAGTTTTAGACTTTATTAATTAGTGTGAACACCATTAGGGAATCGTAGTGTCTTTTTTAAAATGTTGAAATGTTGAATAAATAAATTTAATAATAATAAAAAAGAAAACGTTTCACTTCTCATCCAAGAAGCTTCTTCAGTTCTTCAGAACCTTTGGTTCTGAAGAACAAGAGGTCCAGGCTTGGTTCATAAAGTTGGGAGGTCAGGAAGAGAGCAACAAATCACTTCTGTATTGTTTGCACAAGATAACTTACAAGAAGCCCAAACTTCAGGGAAGCTTCTTTGCGTACCTCCTGAGGGCCACCTGACTTAGTTGATCTAAGCAGGGCAGTCCTGACCTCTGTAACCTTTGGACAAGCAGAGTCAATAATAGGGAAGCCAGATTCATTTACCAACTGACTTAACAGCGGTAGTGATTCATTTAGCAAGAACAGTCGTAAAATGGGGCAAAACCAGAGGTGGTCTTCAGCCGGTTCTGACCAGTTCTGGAGAACCAGTAGTGGAAATTTTGAGTAGTTCAGAGAACCGGCCAATCCCATCTCTGACTGGCCCCGCGAACCCCATCTATTCTCTGCCTCCCATTGAGTCCCAGCTGATCGGCTGGGTCTTCTTTGGTTGCCCTGCAGAGGAGAACGGAGCTGGAAAGCAGGTTAGTGGGATGGAGTGGGGAGGGAATGGGGATTTTGCAGTATATCCTTCCCCTTCCATGCCCACCAAGCCACACCACATACACAGAACCGGTAGTAAAAAATTTGAATCCCACCCCTGGGCAAAACTCACTTAAATGCCTCACTTAGCGATGGAAATATCGGGCTCCGCTGGTCGTAAGTCAAAGACTACCTTTACCATTAGTTAGCATTGTTTCTGGGCTAGTGGATGGTTTTGGTGCCTTCCCGCTGGGGGCTGCCGATTAACGAGTGGTGGTTCTTCCTTTCTTCAGGCTACCTCCCTGCTTTTCAGGCTTCCCCGTGGAATGAGTTTTCCATGCAAGGACCATCCTTCACCCACTCCTTCTCCTCCCCAATACCATTTTCCGGCTTGGCGACGATCGCGGGGGGCTCTGCCCAGCAGGCACCCTTTGCCCTGAACCAGTCCCTGCCTGCCAGCTCCTGCTTCCTCCAGCTGCCAAAGGGCCCCGGGCCTGGTGCCACCTTGCTGTTTACCACCAAGCCAGTGGTGCCAATGAATCTGGAGCCCCCGTCTCAGCCACTGCCCAAGATGCTGGCAGAAGAGGACTCGGATGCTGACAATGGTCCTCAGGAGATGGAGAGTGAGTCACCGCCACGTTCGTGTGTCTGATCCAAAATAAAGACAGTCAGGATTTGGGGATTCCAGGAAAGAAGCCTTAAGAAAGAGCAGAGCATTTGGGAGGAAACCAAAGCTGCTTCTCTGGCAGAACATAGAATAACAGAGTTGGAAAGGACCCCCTTCTAGGCTGGAGCAGGAGGCCTCATACCAGTTCAGACAATTGACTGTCCAGTCACTTCTTAAAAGCCTCCAGTGATGCAGCACCCACAACTTGTGAAGGTCACCTGTTCCGTGGGTTGATTGCTCTCATTATTAGGAATTTTCTCCTTACTTCTAGGTTGCTTCTCTCCTTGGTTAGTTTCCTTTCCTTGTTTCTGCTTTTTGGTCCTTTGGAAAATAGTTTGACACCCTCCACCCATCTTAGTAGCAGCCCCTCAAATATTGGAAGACTGCTATCATGTCACCCCTAGTCCTTCTTTTCATTAGACTAGACAGACCCAATTCCAGCAACCTATCCTTATATGTTTATCTATCATCTATCTATCTAATCTCTCTCTTTCTCTCTCCCTCCCCCCCCTCTCTCTATATATACATATATATACATACATACATATATATATATGTTTATATATATGTTTACATATATGTTTATATGTTTTCCTAAGTTTTCACGGGTACTTACATGTATGGTTTTCAGCTTTGTTCGGGTATTTCCCCACGTCATTATAGTTGTGCTTTTAAAGTTGTAGCAACATTTCAGCAGAATCTCATCTGCCATCATCAGGCTTCTGTATTGTGTCCGTCTGTGAGTCAGACTTTTACAGTGGTTTAAGTTTTAAATTTGGGGCTAGCCTACTGCTGTGCCAGAATGGTTTTTTCTTCATCCTGATTGGTTGGGAGTCTTGGTCTGTGTTTATTGGTCTTGGAGTTTGCTGTGTTCTGCTTGATTGGTGTTTCTAATATCTTCTGTCTGTTTTGTGGCTCTTTTTGTGTCTTGATTGGCTGGCAACATTGTGTTCCTGTATCGGAGGCCTTTAGTGCAGCTTGGCTCCAAGTAAATGGACGGCTATCATTTGTTAGGAAGCTAGGTTTTATCTGGGTGCCTGGTTGGGGTGGAGAACGAGAGAGCACGGGGCATGTGTTCTGCAATGATGAACCAAAGGAGGACACCACATAAGAGGGCTTTGTGGACAACCCAAGCATCAGATTAGCTCCTAAATGACCTTTTGTGTTTGGCGCGCTGACAGTTTGATTGCATGTTGCTTTTGACTCTCTTCCCTCAACCCAGACAATGCCTTCACAAGACTGACCTGACTCACTGATCCTTATCTTTTCAGATTTCTCCGAAGGCAGCAAGATAGGATTCAACTTTTCTCCTCGTCAGGCGAGAGATGAGAAAACAGCCTGATTCCCGTTAAGCCGTTCTTGGCAAGATCAACAGAAACACGATATGCTTTGAGTGTAAGCGTCTTGGAAAACCGAACAGAAGGAAAAATACTAATATTGTCACTACAGGACGTGTTCTTATTGTTGCTGCTAAGGTTATTATTTATTCTTGTGGTTGCCCTTATTATCTGCTGAGATAAAGAAGCGGTAATAAAGCAGATCTAATTCTTTCCTTTACACACAAGAATTTATTTATACGCTGTTCTTCCAAATGACTTTTAGACCCTGATGAGGTTTCCAAAGGGCCTACTAGGTTCAGTTTAGTTTATTACAGTCAGAGACCAGGGACCAGAACAGAATAAAAACACTCAGTAAATGAACAATTAAAAAATCTAGAATAAAATAATAACGGATGAAATCTATGATCAGATCCAGTCTGCCAGTTATATGTGATCTAACTTATACCAAAATTACAATCCATAAATTGTGTGGCCTGTCATTGTTCTGACTTAGGCTTCACAAAATCACAAAGCAGACTCTTCCTCCCAACAAAACCCCTTTTTATTAAGCTAATGTTAATTCCTATCATTCACATTCAGCAAAGTCCCAGCAAACAGTCTTTCAAAGGTGAGTTGCAACCACAGACCTTATCAGGCTTGGAGAGTTGCCAGGCCAATAGCTTCCAAGCGCAATGCTGTACAAGAAAATACTTGGCAAAGAGTCTTTGTGAGTCACAAACAAATCTTCACTAATTAAACGAACTAATTGTCTCCTGCAAACACCACTCTCCTTTCACTCCTCTTTATTCCCTATGGGAGGGGCCATTCACCGTCCACCTGTGCCTTTACTCCTGAGTCAACCCTTGTTCCTTAGCTGTTCCATTCTCCTGGCAGCTCTGCACATGTGCACATCAGGAACAGGCTCCAGCTGTTCTTCTGCCCTTCTGATCTCCGAAGGGAGCTGGTCAGACAACCCTGGCCCCATCTCCGCCTATGACGCAGAGCACTCTTCAGAGCCTGCCCCAGATTCCTCCCTAACCTCTTTACTTTCCGACTTTGCTGCCAGTTCTGCTGGTGGGCCACAACAGTTGTCAGTTTAATACTAGAAGGGAAAGGAATAAGCAGTGCAAAACATTTGTTGTATAACATAACTATGGTGGATTAGACATGTATTTGTGACGAATCCCTAGTGCTGCTGCACCGAATCTAGCCATCTGCCCTGTAGTAACGGACAGCTCGTCCTTAAACAGTCACTGGAGATAAGCAGAATGGCCAGAATACCTAGTGATTATTGGAAGAATGTGTTTTTTCCGAATCTCTGTGTTAAAGGAACATCATAGGAGTATGTGATCCAGGGGTGGGTTTCTACTGGTTCTGTCCACTTCTGTAGAACCGGTAGCTCTGAAGAGCAGCAGACATAGAACCAGTTCTGTGATGCTTTTGCCCACCCGCCCACCTGGGCTCTTACCTGACCTTTATTTCCTGATTTTTTCAACTTCAGCTGCCGTGCGAGGCACAGCTGCAGTTAAAAAAGCAGGAAAAGAGAGCTATTTCAAAGGCTGCTTCTCTGCACCCAGCATGCTAATGACGATTTACAGGCGTGCGGCTCACAGCAGGCAGGGAAGCTCATAAATCCCGAACTGGTAGTTAACCCTGTCGTATCCCACCCCTGATGTGATCCCATGGTCTCCACCTCTCCTGAGCCACAGAAACAGAGTCTTTCTGTCAATGGTATCCTTTTATACTTGCCCTAGAGGATGGCCAATGGAAGTGCATGGCACTGTGTGAGAGAAAATGCTTTCCGATGGTTTAAAGGGCATAAACAACAGCCCTCCAACTTTTGGGCACCGGGGACCAGTTCCATAGAGAGAGGTTTTCCTGTGGACCAGAGGGAACGTGGTTTCATGTCCTGCCTGCATCCCGTGGATGGGGATTGTTTGCATGGCCTGGTTTCTGGCATGCCATTGACCGGTGCCGGCCCACAGACATGAGGGTTGGGGACCCCTGCTCTAAAACGATGGCCATCAAGATGGTGGCCATCAAAGCTCCTGTTCTGACCCAGGCTTCATCAAACGCAATTAAACACAAACTTGTTTTCAAAGCAAAACCTATTTTATTGCAACGCTGGAAATTACTTTCATTCCCAGCCAGAACTAATCTTAAACAGTTCCCCAAGATAAGCCCACGCCTTTCAGTGCTGTGGAATGCTGCCCAAAACAGAAGTATTCAAATTAATTATAACAAAAACCAACCGAAGTACCAGAAAAAACCAACCAGTTTATACAGAGCTTCAAGGAGGACTCGGAATCTATTGGACTACTTTGCTTCCTGCAAAGAGTTCGTCATTGAGGTCTGACTTTTATCCCTTATGGGAGGGGCAATCACCCCCAGCTTTACTCCCGAGTCACCCCTTTGGTTTCAGCTGCTCTCGCCTTCTAGCAGCTCTGCATGCACACACGCTGGGAACAGGCTCCCCTAGTTCCTCTGCCTTGCTGCTGCCAGACTCTGAAGGCTCCAAAGGCAGCACCCCACTCACAGATGGTCCTGGCCCTATCCCTGCATCGGACACAGGACCCTCGTCCAAGTCCTCCCCAGACTCCCTGGCTGGTCCCCTTTCTTCCTCACTGTCCGACTCCACTGCCGTCTGCACCGGCTGCCAGCAAACAACAACAGCTCCATCTATTTGTTCAGACCTTGTGAACACCCTTGTTGGTTATGCCTGAAAAGAGAGGTATGAAACTGGTTCTGCTCGTAATAGGCAGAGAGGTGTATTTTTCTACCACTGAAAGGGGGATTTCTCTTCCCTACTGCGCTCTCATTCAAATCTTAACTCTGGCCTCTAGTTTCCTGTTCCTGAATAGCAACAGAAATATCTAACTGAAATCTCTGACTTCTCATTTTTTTTGCGAAGCTCAGTGTCTCTCGCTAAAATTCCTTGTGATCAAAATTCAGATCCTTTGGCCACTGGTTCATACTTATGACGGCTGCCCAAATTCTGTGGTCATGTCTGATCTCCTTTGCTTGACCTTCTGACCAACAAAGTCGATGGGGAAAGTCAGACTCACCGAGGAACTTCGCTGCTAATTTAACCACGGTGGTGATTCACTTAGCGACTGTGGGAAGAAAGGATGTAAAAGGGGACAAAACTAACTTAACAAAGGTCGTGCTTATCAACAGTAATTTTGGGGCTTAGTTTTCATAATCAATTGATTACAGGTAGTCCTCCACTTATGACCACAGTTGTGCCCCAAATTTATGTGGTTAACTGGGAAATTTTGTTAAGTGAGTTTTGCTCCATTTTACGACTTTTCTTGCCATATTTGTTAAGTAAATCGCTGCCGTTGTTAAATTACTAACACTCTTATTCAGGGAATCTGGCTTCCCCATCCTCTCACTCTCTTTTCTTTTTCTGTCTCTCTCTTTTCCTCTTTTCCTTTGTTTTTCTCCCTCTTCTTTTTCCCTCTCTCCTCTCTCTCTTTCTCTTTTTCTCTCTGTCTTTCTCTTTCCTCTGTCTTTATTTTTCTTTCTCTCTCTCTCTTCTCTTTCTGTCTCTCTCTTGTTCTTTCTCTTTTTCTTTCTTTGTGTCTTTCCCTTTTTTCTTTCTCCTCTCTTTCTCTCTGCTTTTCTTTTTCTTTTTCTTTCTCTTCACTCTTTGTCTCTTTTCTTTCTCTTTTTCTCTCTCTTTGTCTTTCTCTCTTGTTCATTCATTCTTTCTCTTTCTGTCTTTCCCTTTCTGTCTTTCCCTTTCTGTCTTTCTCCTCTCTCTCTCTCTCTCTGTCACTGTCTCTTTTCTCTCTCTCTCTTTTCTTTCTTTTTTTTAAAAAAGGGAAGAAACTACTTTCCACTTAGAAAGGCCCGAATGTGGAGGAAATAAATTTCAGTGGCAGCTTTTCACAGCAGAGGCATCACCCCAGAGGACGGAGCTTCTCTGAAACGCTTACGAGCACTCTTTCCAAATCATGCACTCAATCAACCTCCAGCCTGCCAGGATCCAGGTTATCTAGAAAGCAAAAGGGGAATAACTTGATCTGATTTGATATCTTTAATACAATTAGGCTGCATTACTTAACAGGCAATTAAATCTCACTGAACTTAGTGGACTTTGCCTGCCAGTGCAGAGGACTGCATGCTAAATAAAAATAAAAATAACTACATTGACATTTTTAATGTACTCAGGCACAAGGTTTTGCCACAATAGTTATAAGCAATGGGATGAAAATGCTTGGTGAGGAAAAACATAGCACAAGACCACAATTGAGCCCAAAATTTCTGTTACTAAGTGAAACATTTGTTTAGTGAGTTTGCCCTATTTTACGACTCTTCTTGCCACAGTTGTTAAATGGATCACTGCCGTTGTAAGATAGTAACATGGTTCTTAAGTGAGTCTGGCTTCCTCGTTGCTTGTGAGAAGGTTGTAAAAAGGGATCACATGACCCCTGGAGACCGCAACACAGAAGTGGCATTCTACCGGTTCGGCCCGGTTCACACGAATCAGAAGTAAAAAATGTTACCGTTCAGCTGAACCGATGTTTCTTTTCTTTTTCTCCCAACAATCAGCTGTTCCGACGATCAGTTGTGCCAGGATCCCCCTCACTGTCCTACTGCTTCGGCCAGGAGGCTTCCCCGAGGCCCAGGAGGCCAAAAAATGGAGCACAGGGGGAGGTGCTGCAAAAAATAATATAAAAGCCACACCCACCCAGTCACATGGCCACGCCCACCTAGCCACACCCACAGAACCAGTAGTAAAAATATTTGCATCCCACCGCTGCTGCAACCGTCATAACTATGAGCCAGTTCCAAATTTTTACCATGGTGGATGCGGCGACGGTGGTGTGAAAACTGGTCATAAATCACTTTTTTTCAGTGCTGTCGTAACCTTGGAACGGTCACTAAATGAACTATTGTAAGTTGAGGACTACCTCTACAATATGTGCCATAATTCAAAGATCTTGAGAAGTTCCTTTTGGCTTCAACACCTTCGCCTTCGTTTGAAATGGGTTTCTTTAGCAGAAAAAATAACATTCTCTGTGGGTTGGTTTTGGGTTTTTTGTTTTTGCTTTCTCATTTGTTAAAAAAAAAAAACAGCAAAGAGAAAAACTGCTGATTCCTGGCTGCCATAAAAGCTAATAATTTTTCAAAGGCCATAGATCATCGAACAAAAGCTGCACCTTATTTGTGAATGATGACTTTTGATGTCCAGGGGTACCGAAAAAAACATAACAAAAGATGAAGTATTGTTCTGGGCTCAGGGTTCATCTTGGTAGACCTTGAGATGTGATTCTTGGGCCCAGCCCACTAGCAAATCTCTCTCTTTCAGTGTTTAGGGCCAAAAGATCAATTGGTCTCTATACAATTCAGCCCAACACAACAAAGATTAGTTTGCTTGGTGGAGCAAGTGAACTTTAAAAATGCCAGGGAATTTCTTATCTTAGGGGAGGCCAGCATTTCCTCAGTCAAATGTTATCATCCAGAGAGAGGAATTAATGTGTTTCTCTTGATGGATGTATCCTGTACGATGTAAATTAGCCTTTAACAACATATAAAGACAGCAAGTTAGAAATGCGTCATGGTGGCCATTTCAGAAGAGAACGTGTTTATCTTCCAGGTCTTTTTGTGAGGCAGGCAAGAACCAATCATGTTCTTTTATAGCCAGTTTCGTGAACTAATTATCCTTGGCAGTGGCCATCAGAGGTAATTCTATTACTATGTATGATGATGAATAATTCTGCCTGGGTAATGATGCTGGTACTGTCCTCAAACTGCTTGTTTCGCAAGAAGGTGGAAGAAAGAAGCTTTTCCTTCTTTCTTCAATCTTCTGGAAAAAAGCAAAGTTTTACACCTGTGCAGGAAAAACCAAAGATACAAGTACAGAATAGGCAAAACTTGTCTCAAAATCAGTCACTGTGAGAGGGACCTTGGAGTCCTAGTGGACAATCATTTAAACATGAGCCGGCAGTGTGTGGCACCAGCCAAAAAAGCTTACCCAATCCTGGATTGTATAAACAAGAGGCATAGAATCAAAATATCATTAAGTATTAGTACTGCTTTATAAAGGCTTAGTAAGGCCATACCTGGAATACTGCATCCAGTTTCAGTCACCACATTAACAAAAATGAAGTTGAGACTTTGGAAAAAAAAATTGCAAAGAAGAGCAACTAAGATGATTAAAGGCCTGGAGACTAAAACATATGAAAAATGGTTGTAGGATTTGGGTTTAGCTAGTCTAGAGAAAAGAAGGACTAGGGTGGACATGACAGCAGTGTTCCAGTGTTTGAGAGGCTGCCGCAAAAAGAAGGGGGTCAAATTATTTTCCAAAGTACCAGAGGATAAGATTAAAAAAAACGATGGAAACTTATCAAGGAGAGAAGCAACCTGGAATTAAGGAAAAACTTCCAAACTATGAGGACAATTAACCAGGGGAACAGGTTGCCTTCAGACCTTGTGAGTGTTTGATCACTGGAGGTTTTTAAGAAGAGACTGGACAGCCACCAATCATGCCTACCGTCCCTGTCCTATTGTTTTTTTATTTTTCTTATAAGTATCTATCTCATGTATTCAAAACTATATTTATTCTTATATCTGTATCTTGTAAGCGATTGACAAATCAAATAAATACTAAAAATACTAAAAAAAAAATACTAAAAAGACTTGTCTGAAATTGTATAGGATCTCTTCCAACTCTATTCTCATTCTTTTACGTGTCCCCATAAAATTTACAATATTAACATACAAGCCATGCCCAGCCAGTCACATGACCACCAAGCCACACCCACAAATTAGGCCATGCCCACAGAACCGGTTGTTAAGAAATTTGAATCCCACCCCTGGAGCCTTTCTTTCCCAGGGCATGGCAAAAGACTCTGAGACCACAAGACAGGGTTTCAGCCCAGCTACCCCTTATCTTTTTAATAGAAGGACAAAAACATTCTTTTTTTTTTAAAGAAAAAGCTCTTTATCACAACCGCCCTTTGGGGAAGAATTGTCTCACGCCCTCAATATAACCCACATTCTAAAAGAAGGTAAGAAAATTCTGTTTTGTGGAACTGAAAAACCGGTCTTCTATTTCCCCTTGTAACTTAGGATCTCACTCTTCAGGATAGGATCCCAGATTGGACTGCAAGGCTCTAGCACACCACAAGGTGTCAGGAAAGAGTTGTGGAAGGGCCTAAAAACAGAATAACAGGGTTGAAAGGGACTTTGGAGGTCTTCTAGACCAACCCCATGCTCGAGCAGGAGACCCTAGATCATTTCAGACAAAGGGTTGTCCAATCTCATTTTGAAAGCCTCCACCTTCTAAAGACAAGCTGTTCCACTGGTTGATTATTCTCACTGTCAGGAAATTTCTCTTTAATTCTAGGTTGCTTTTCTCCTTGGTTAGTTTCCATACGTTGTTTCTTGTCTTGCCTTTTGGTGCTTTGGAAAATAGTTTGACCTCCTCGTCTTTGTAGGAGCCCCTCAAATATTGGAAGACTGCTATCATGTCACCCCCTACTCCTTATTTTCCTTACACTAAAGGTAAAAGTAAAGGTTCCCCTCGCACATACGTGCTAGTCGTTTCCGGCTCGAGGGGGCGGTGCTCATCTCCGTTACAAAGCTGAAGAGCCAGCGCTGTCCGAAGACGTCTCCGTGGTCATGTGCTGGCATGACTAAATGCCGAAGGCGCACAGAACGCTGTTCCCTTCCCACCAAAGGGGTCCCTATTTTTCTACTAGCATTTTTACATGCTTTCGAACTGCCAGGTTGGCAGAAGCTGGGACAAGTAACGGGAGCTCACTCTGTTACGCAGCGCTAGAGATTCGAACCGCCGAACTGCGGACCTTTCTGATCGACAAGCTCAGCGTCTTAGCCACTGAGCCACCGCGTCCCTGTTTGATTACACTAGACATACCACCAATTCCTGTAACTGTTCTTTGTATGTTTTAGCCTCCAGACTTCTAATCCTCTTTGTTGATCTTCTCTGCACTCTTTCCAGAGTCTCAACAACTTCTTTATATCGTGGTGACCAGAACTGGATGTAGTATTCCAAGTTTGGTCTTATTAAGCTTTTTAAAGCTGTCCTAGAACCACGTGATCTTAATTCCATCCCTCTCTTAATGCAACCTAGGATTTCATTGTCTTTTTTAGCTGCTGCCTCACACTGTTGGATCATATTTAAGGGGTTGTCCACTAGGACTCCAAGACCCTTCTCACAATTTCTGCCATTAAACCAAGTTTCACCCAGCCTGTACTTATACACTTGTTTTTTCTTGCCAAAGTGTAAAACAATTGGCTGTTGCCTCACCCTGTTGGCTCCTAACTCTTTCCAGTGGTTGTTTTTTTTTCTTTGATACCCAGATGCTCCAACCCTGTAGCTTTTTTTTTTTTTTCTGTTGGCCAGCTCTGATATGAAGGAATGAAAGAATGATTTGGCATGTGTAAAACATAAAGCAAGCAAGGCCAGCTTCCTAATGCCCACCAAAATGGGCAAGTCTACGCCTGTCTCTGTCTCCAAAATTACCCTGAAGGCACAGGCTGTTAACATGTCCCTGCCAAGGCAAGGATTTTGGCAATAACAAAGGCATTGGCCAGGGAATCTTGTCTAACAGCCTTCCTGTTTTGGCAATATTTGCCCGCTGCTGCAGGAAAAGAAAAGAAAGACAATTTTACAGCTCTGTGGTGAAATGGAAACTAAATCTCATCACTCATCCCCATCAGGGTTTCTTTGCTCGTCATTTTATTTTAAAAGTTTCCTTTTCGGGAACAAATTTTCCCTCAGGTTCAGAGTTCAAAACGTGAACTTTTATGAAAGCGCAAAGGATATACACAAAAAGTAAAGAAGTTAAAATCCTGGGCCCTATCTAACAAAATGAAATTCAATGTGGAGAAAAGTAAAGTCTTACACTTAGGTAAGAAAAACCCAAAAGTACACATTTAGACTGGCTGAAATCAGGCTTAATAGCAGTAACTGTGAGAGGGATCTTGGAGTCTTTGTGGACAACCAGCTAAATAGGACCCAGCAGTGTGCAGTGGCAGCCAAAAAAACTAATGCAATCCTAAATTGCATCAACAGAGGGATACAATCAAGATGAGGTATTAATACCACTCTATAAAGCCTTAGTAAGACCACACCTAGAGTACTGCATCCAGTTTTGGTCACCACACGATAAAAAAGATGTTGAGACTCTAGAAAAAGTGCAGAGAAGAGCAACCAGGATGATTAGGGGACTGGAGGTTAAAACATATGAAGAACGGTTGCAGGAACTGGGCCTGGCTAGTCTAGTGAAGAGAAGGACCAGGGAAGACATGATAGCAGACTTCCAATATCTGAGGGGCTGCCCCAGAGAGGAAGGGTGAAGCTATTCTCCAAAGCACCTGAAGGCCAGACAAGTAAGAATGAATGGAAACTGAACAAGGAGAGATTCAACCTAGAAATAAGGAGAAACTTTCTGACAGTGAGAACAATCAACCCATGGAACAGAAGTTGTGGGAGCTTCATCACTGGAGGCTTTCAAGAAGAGACTGGGCTACCATCTGTCAGAAATGGTGTAGGGTCCCCTGCTTGGGCGGGGGGTTGGACTAGATGACCTACAAAGTCCCTTCCAGAGTTAGGGGGCTTTCTAAACCCTCCTTCATGGGAATCACTGCTGCCGTCTACTGGCTGCCTGGGTTTTTTAGCCCTGAGGGAGGGAGGGAGAGATTGTGTACATGCAAAATGTGCTGAAACAAACATGGAATAGAACTCAGGAACCCGAACCGACAATCAAAACCCACTGGAGTATAGGTAGTCCTCTACTTACGACCACAATGGAAGCTGAACTGTTTGTTGCTAAGCACAAAACAGTTGCTGAGCGAGTTATGTCCAATTTTATGACTCTTTTTGCCATGGCCATTAGGCAAATCACTGTGCCGTTGTTAAGCGAATCATGTCATTGTTAAACGGCTCTGGCCTCCCCCATTGACTTTGCTTGTCATAAGCCAACTAGGAAGGTTCACAAGTGATGACACGCCCCCAGGATGCTGCAACCGTCATAAATACGAGTCAGTTGCCAAGCATCTGAATTTTGATCATGTGACTGTGGGAATGCTATAATGGTTGTAAGTGTGAACATGGGTCATAAGTCTCTTTTCTATACTTCGTTGTAACTTGAGCCACTTAAATGAATCGGTCTTAGTTGAGAACTGCCTGTATTTATTTATTTGTTAATTAAGTGTACAGTGACTGGAGAAACTTCATCCAGAAAATAAAAAAGAGAGACTCCTACAGACCAAAAGATACATTACACAGGTAATCCTTGACTTACGACCATGATTGAGCACAACATTTCTGTTGCTAAGTGAAACATTGGTTAATTGTTGAATTGGGCCCCGTTTTATGAATTTTTTTCTTGCTACCGTCATTAAGTGAATCCCTGTAGTTCTTAACTTGGTGACACAGTCATAGATTAGCTTACATAATTCATACTTAGCAAGCCTCGTTACTTTCCCGTACTTCTGTTACTATCAAGAAATAATTATTGTCTTAATAATAGAACCGTGATGGCAAACCAGAGCCATTTTGTCGGCACACAAGCTGCAGGCAAACTTACTTCACTGGGCATGCGCACGCCTCACAGCTGATTTTTGGCTGGTTTAAGGCCTTTTTCAGCCTCCCAGAAGCTTGAGGAAGGATTCTGCAGGCTTTACAGGCCGAAAACTAGCCCCGTTTCATCACATCCTGTTTTTCCGAAAATACCTGAAGTGATTAAACGGGGCTAGTTTTCGGCCTGCAAAGCCTGCAGAAGCCTTCCTCAAGCCTTTGGGAGTTCGAAAAAGGCCTCAAACCAGCCGGAAATCAGCTGTGAGGTGCAGTGCAGGTAAAAGGCAGTGAGGGTGGGTGGGGATTGCATGCGTATGCATAGAGGGCATTGGGGTGCGCATTGCCTTATGGGTGCTGGCATGCGAGCATGCAAGCATGCACACACTTTTTGACACAGGAGCCCCAAAAGGTTAGCCACCACTGCCATAGAAGCTTTGACTTTAGCACTGAGAACTGAACCCTTCAAGGTTATCCCAATTACCACCCTTTCCTTCTATGTTTCTATCTTGCTAACCACGTTCCCACGTGTCCAAAAATTTATTTTCCTCATAAAAGTCATTCACTTTATATAAACAATCTACACACGACAACGAGTATTATTTTTAAACCCAAGACAGTAGAATTTTTTTAATGATAACCGTCCCTCTCCTAAAAATACCGAATTGGAACTTTCCCAGTACTAAAGAAATTTTTATCACAGAAAGGATGTTTAAAAGGCATTGTTTATAATGTCCAGGAAAAGATATTAAAGTAGGATTAATCCAGGGGTGGCTTCAAAAATTTTAGCAACTGGTTCTCTGCCAGTTGCTGGGTGGGCGTGGCCTAGTCGGCCTCCTGCACCATGGCGGGGGATCCGTTTTCGCCCTCCCTGGGCTCTGGAGGCTTTCCTTGAGCCTCTGGGAGGGTGAAAATGGCCTCCCTGGGCTCTGGAGGCTCTCTGGAAGCTGGAAATGGGCCCATTTCTGGCCTTCTGAAACTTCCAGGAGGCCCGTTTTTTGCCCTCCCAGGGCTCCAGAGGTTTTCCTCAAGATTCCAGGAGGACAAAAATGGCCTCCTCGGCAGTGATGGGATTCAAATTTTTTTACTACCAGTTCTGTGGGCATGGCAGGGGAAGGACACTGTAAAATCTTCAGTCAGAGGCGATCTTTGCCAGTTTTCTGAACTACTCAAAATTTCCGCTACTGGTTCTCCAGAACTGGTCAGAACCTGCTGAATACCACCTCTGCTCCCTGGGCTCCAGAGGCTCTCTGGAGGCCAAAATTGGTTCCATTTCCAGAGCCTTCAGAGCCTCCAGGAGGCCCTTTTGTCACCCTCCCTGAGCCTCCAGGCGGGCCCTGTACTTACCTGGGATCCAAAACGGGCCACGTGGACACTCCTGGGAAGGGTGGGGTGGGCAGGGCCAGCCAGGGGTGGGATTTGCCAGTTCACTGAATCAGCCATAAAAAATGATAAAATTCGCCCAAACTGGAGAGGACCAGTAGCAGCCCACTCGTGGATTAATCAGACCATGATACAAATTAACATCACAGAGCTGCCACATAAGAGTAATTATACTCCTTGCTAAACAACTATTCATCATTCAGATTTAGGATGTCGTGAGCCAGGAGGACTTAGAATAGTGGTGGTATTCTATCGGTTTGGCCCAGTTCAGCCGAGCCGGTAGTGGCGATGAGCAGCGGAGACAGAACCGGTTCTCTCTATCACTCTGTTGTTGGGCCCACCCGCCCGTCTGGGCTCCCATACAAACCTTTATCTTCTGAATTTGAAGCACAGCTGCTTTGCGTGGCACAGAAGAGCGACACGCGGCAGGTGCTGAAGCGACCGGGAGAGTGCAGGCTTGCAGGAGGCGAGTTGGAACACCTCTGCGCCTGCACAAATGCCTCTGTGTCTGTGCAGCGTGTGCGTTTGTCGCGTGCATGCATGCAAAATGCGCCCATCAAGCCACGCCCTCCGAACCGGTGGTAAATTTTTTTGAATCCTATCACTGACTTAAGAACATGGAATTATAGGATTGGAAGGGACTTTGGAGGTCTTCTAGTCCAACCCCCCCCCCCCAAGCAGGAGACCCTTTACACAGTGGTGGGATTCAAATAATTTAACAACCAGATCCCTGCCCTAATGGTTTTTTCCAACAACCAGTTCACCAAACTGCTCAGGAAGTTAACAACCAGTTCTCACAAACCGGTACAAACCAGCTGAATCCCACCACTGCCTATACAATTCCAGACAAATGGCTGTCCAGTCTCTTCTAAAAAAAAAAAACACCCACAACTTCTGGAGGCAGGTTATCCCATTGATTAATTGTTTTCACTGTCAAGAATGTTCACCTTAATTCTAGGTTGGATGTTTCTTTGATAAATGTCTACCTGTTACTTCTTGTCCTGCCCTCAGGTGCTTTGGAAAACAAGCTCTTCTCCATCACAGCCCCTGCAATTTTGGAAGACTGCTATCATGTTGCCCCTAGTCTTTCTCTTCCTTAGACTAGATACCCCCAGTTCCTGCAACTTTTCATTACAGGTAGGGCTCAATTTACAACAATTCACTTAGTGACCGGTCGAAGTTACAACAGCATGGGAAAAAGTGATTGTTTTTTCACACTAAGCGACCGTTGCAGCCTTCCCATGGTCACGTGATCAAAATTCAGACGTTTGGCAACTGATTCATATTTATGACGATTATAGTGTCCCTGGGGAGGTGTCACGTGATCCCCTTTTGGGACCTTGCAAAGTCAAGGGAAAGTCCTGTTTCTGGACTTCCAGAACTTCTGGGAGGGCCATTTTTCACCCTCCCAGAGCCTCTGCACGAACCCTGTACTTACCCGCACCCAAAACAGGCCACACAGAGACTCCTGGGTGGGGCGGGGTGGGGTGGGGTGGGCAGGGCCACCCAGTCGGTTCAACTACCAGTTTGGTGAACCAGATGTAAATTTAGCATCCGGTTCGTTTGAACCATTCCAAGTCGGCTGAATCCCATCCCTGGTTTTAAGCCTCCAGACCCCTAATCATCTCTTCTCCACCCTCCTAGCAAAGTCAGTTTTATAGATAGTCTTCGACTTACAACAGTTTCTTTAGTGACCGTTCGAAGTTACTATGACACTGAAAAAAAGCTATTCACACTTACAACCATTGCAGCAACTCCAGGGTCATGGGATGAAAATTCAGATGCTTGGCAACTGACTCATACTTATGACAGCTGCAGTGTCCCAAGGTTGTGTGAATCTCCTTTGGTGACCTTCTGACCAGCAATCTCAATGGGAAAACCAGATTTATTTAACACCCGTATAACCAATATAACATGTTCAGCAATTCAGAAAGATCTCGTTTCACGAGAGAAATGTCAGGCTCCACTGTGGTCATAATTTTGAAGACTACCTATATTTCCTGCCACTGCCTGCTTTGTGTTTTATGCTTGTTTGTTTTTTTAAAAAAGCAGGGTGTTTTTTTTGTTATATTATTCTCTTGCTTTGTTGTCACATCAGAGCCTTTGAAATGCATTTCTTTAGAGTTTTTTAATTCCAAAAGGCAGAACAGAAATAATAGCAATAGCACTTAGACTTACATATCGCTTTATAAGGCTTTACGGCCCTCTCAAAGTGGTTTACAGAGTCAGCCTCTTGCCCCCAACAATATGGGTTTTCTCGTTTTACCCACCTCGGAAGGATGGAAGGCTGAGTCAACCTGGAGCCTGGTGGGATTTGAACTGCCAAATTGTAGGCAGCAGAAGTAGCTTGCAGCACTGCACTCTAACCACTACGTCACAGAGGCTCCTCATAATGCTCAGTTGCAAGAAAAAAAGACCGTGGAGATTTGTGCCGCAGGAGAAAAAAAAAAAACTGGGATTTTTAGGTGGCTCTCGGCCTACACTTCATGAGCTCCCTGATTTTTTTTTTTTCCACACAAACGTCTCCAAAGTATTTCCCTTAATAAAGCTTCCAGAAAGACTTGGGAGTTTCCTTTTATTTTGTTTTTTTGCTGAGATGACTCACTGAGCGTATAATGGCTTGGCAAGAAGATAATAGTGGCAGAATTGATTCACCCTGCAAACATCAAGCTTCTGCTCCCAGCCCACAAACACACACACACACACAGAGCAAGAAGGGGGCCCTCCTTTTGTGTACCAGCTTGGATTTATTTACTGTGTCTCTTTGCAATTAATAAATTGCAAGGTTTGGAATTTGAGGCAGGAAGGAATGTGTAAGCCTTATGTAAGCTTTAAAAGAAAAAATATCCAGAAAGCACAAAGATCTACGGGTAAGGAGAGACAAGTCTTGGACAATCTTGAACTACGCCGCCTATGGTTGGCCTTAAGAGTAGTACACAAAATTATCAGCTACAATATCCTACCAGTCAGTGACTACTTCAGCTTCAACCACAGCAATACAAGAGCGCACAACAGATACAAACTCAATGTAAACTGCTCCAAACTTGTTTGCAGAAAGTACGACTTCAGCAACAGAGTGGTCAATGCCTGGAATGCACTCCCTGACTCTGTTGTTACATCCTCTAACTAATCTCCCACTCCTTTAACCTCAAACTATCCACTATTGACCTCACCCCATTCCTAAGAGGTCTATAAGGGGGCGTGCATAAGTGCACCGTCATGCCTCCGTCCCTGTGCTATTGTCCCCATTTATTTGTACCTATTTCCTGTAACCTTACTCATGTTTATACATATACCTATTACCTTGTAAGCGATTGACAAATCAGATAAATAAATAAAATAAAAATAAATAAATAAACAAAAGAATCCTTACATTGTTGTTTGCCAATCAGGCAGAGAAGTTAAAGTAGGGTGCAGAATGAAAGGGCTGGAAGGGACCTTGGAGATCTTCTAGTCCAACCCCTGGCTCCAGCAGGAAACCCTACATTGTTTCAGACAAATGCTATCCAGTCTCTTCTGCAAATGAGAAGAATGAGCAATTCAGCTGAATACAAGGGAGCTTGCTAGAGATGGGAACTTTTTAACAAAATCAGGGAGAGAAGCAACCTAGAACTAAAGAAGAAATTTCTTAAGTCAGAACAATTAATCGGTGGAACAATTTGCCCCCAAAAGTTGTAAATGCTCCAACACCGGAATTTTTAAAGGAGAAATTGGATAACCATTTGTCTGAAATGATGTGGGGTTTCCTGCCTAGGCAGGGGGTTGGACTAGAAAACCTCCAAGGTCCCCTTCCAACTCTTTTATTCTATTCTATTGTAAAACGTAAAACTGGGCAGAGAACCCTTTTGCTACAATTTTTAAAGCCCACCCTTGCTCAAAATCCTCCAAACCAGTCAGACGAGTTAAAAACAATCCTGTTCAGATCCCCGTGACAGGCGTACTGGGAAAATGAACTGACTCTGGGCCTATCTGACCATCCTTTGCATGGGAGAGTTGTCAGAAAGAGGCCATTTCTTTGACTTCTTCACAAAGGTCATTGCCTGAGATGAGGCAACAAAAATCTTGATAAATCCTGAAATACCATGTATGGTATTCAGCTTTGTTCGGGTATTTTCCCACGTCATTATAGTTGTGCTTTTAAAGTGGTAGCAACGTTTTGGCAGAATCTCATCTGCCATCATCAGGCTTCTGTATAGTGTTTGTCTGTGAGTCAGACTTTCACAGCTGAACAGAAATGGCTGTGAAAGTATATAGATATATATATATATCAACATATGCCAAAAGTCCCGTGGCCCAAAGCCAGTGGAGAAACTGAGACTGAAAAGAGATTGGATATTTCAGCAAGAGTCAGTAAGCAACTCTGCAACTCTGAGATTCAGAAAGGAGTTAGGTTTAACTTTGCACCAGGTAGAAGTGTTAGCTCGGGTTGACTTAAGGTTTCAGAATAACAGTGTTGAAAGGGACCTTTTAGGTCTTCTAGTCCAACACCCTGCTCAAGCAGGAGAACTTATACCATTCTGGACAAATGGCTCTACAGATTTTTTTTTTTAAAAAGTCTCCAGTGACGAGAAAAGTCAATAGGGAATCCAGATTCACTTAACAACCAGGTTACCAATTTGTTATGTCTCACCTGTACAAACAAAGTAATAAGTCCAAATCTCCAACTGAAACACAAATAAGCAGGCAAGTCCGGTAATTACAGGGTTAAATTCCTTAAGCCGACAACATTCTTGGCAGTCTCACGCAAGCTGCCTGCCAAGTCCGATAAGGAAGCAGGAACATAAATCACAAGCTGTCACCACACACAGGATAATTCTGAAGCTTCTCTCACTAAATAATACATTGTCCCAAACAAGAACCCAGAGCTAACACACCCACTTTTATTCCCTGTGGGGCATGTCAGTCCCTCATCTCATTCTCTGATTCGTCCTTTCTTTCCGCGTTGCATCTCACGCTTTTGCCTGCATCTTTGCCTCGCATCAAACCAACATTCCTCAGCCAGAGGCTCTGATACGCCCTCCTGGTTATCTGCCGACACCTGAGGCACAACCGGGGAGGAAGGTCTTGCCGAAGAGGAAAGTCCTGGGGAGGAAGGCAATACCAAATCCTCTAACAAAGCAGGCTCAAACCTCAGAGCCAAATCCTCCTCTTCTTCATTGTCCAAGTCTGTGTCCTCTAACAGAGCTGGCTCAAACCTCCGAGTCACAACACCAATTTATCAACTGCAATGATTCACTTAACAAGGGCGGCAAGAAAGGTAGTAAAATGGGGCAAAACTCACTTAACAGACATCTCACTTAGAAACATAAATCATCACCATCTTTTAATGACCACATAATCCCTTGTGGGGCAGAGTCTAGGCAACTAAATGGAGCTGAGTGTTTACTCGCCAGGTGCCCTTCCTGTTGCTAATACGGAGTTATATTCAGCAGATATATTCTCATCATGCCCAGAGAACGAAATATCTGCCTCTGTCATTGCCTCAGCTGAGCAGCTCTGAAATCATTACCCTGACAGCCTCTGCCTAGGATTGATTGTGAGGTGAGAGCTCCATCACTAGGCCACCTCACCACTCACTTAGAAGCATAAACGTTGGCTTCACTTGTGGTTGTAAATCAAGGACTGCCTGAATTCTTCCCCAAAATCTCCTCCAGAAAGAATTCAAGGGCTATGAATTTTAAAGGCAAACTCTGAAGTAATCACCTGATCAGCTTGGAATTTGGGATAAATGTCAGAATAGGCCCTCGCTCCTAAAAGTCCAGCCATGATTTAGTTCAGATCTCTTGACCATCAAAGAAGAAGGTTAGTCAAGGCATGCATTCATGCCCAATGAATGGCTTTCTTGTTGATTTATTTTTCAGTAAGTCAAGAATCCAAGCATTGCAATTCTGATCCCACGCTGGAAAAAAAATCTTGGCCTGTTTTGGGTATTTGATTACTGTGTAAGAATATAAAGCAGATTCTTAGTCTCGAGCCACTGGAGATTGATAACTGCAACTTCATATATCTATTCTTCATCCCAACTCTTTCCCCAAAAGGAACCCCTACAAAAATACCACAAAGAAGAGGGAGTCAAGCTGTTCTCCAAAGCACCTGAAGGCAGGACAAGAAACAATGGAGAGAAACTAACCAAGGAGAGAAGCAACCGAGAACTAAGGAGAAATTTCCTGGTGGTGAGAACCATTAACCAGTGGAACATCTTGCCTCCAGAAGTTGTGGATGCTCCATCACTGGAGGTTTTTAAGAAGAGATTGGATAACCATTTGTCTGAAATGGCATAGGTCTCCTGCTTGAGCAAGGGGTTGGATTAGAAAACCTCCCAAGGTCCCTTCCAACGCTGCTGGAACTCTGTCTTCCATGTTGGAACTGATGACCAATGGGACATGCCATTAAAAGAGAAATCCAGAGATGGTGGTTCACACCGGTTCATGCGAACCGGTAGTTAAGATTCAGCGCAGCTCGGTGAACCAGGAAATCCCACCACTGGCTGATTCTGCCCCTGCTCATTTTTTGGCCTGTTTTTTGACCCATTTTTCAGGCTATTTTCAGCCATTGTGGGGCATGTTTTCAGGCTGCATTTTCAGGCTGTTTTCAGGCCATTTTTCAGGCTGTTTTCAGGCTGCCTTTTTGGACTGTTTTCAAGCCATTTTCTGGCCATTTGGGGGGCCGTTTTCAGACCGTTTTCAGGGAGGCAGGGCTGGGTGTGATGAGTGACATCACCCACCCAATCACAAGACCAACCGGTATACCTACCCAATCAGAGAACTGCTTGTTAAGTGATTCCAATCCCACCATTGGAGAAATCCATGAACTAGATGCATGCTAAAATAGGAGATAGGACAGAGTTCAAAAACCTGAGGTTTTTTTTTTTTTTTTTTTTTTTGCAGAGCGACTTCCTTTATCCCTCATCAGTTTCTAGGATGTGGCAGATAGCATGAAAACTACATATAAATCATGGTTGTTTGTAGCACTGGGCTCCAAATGAGAAAGAATGCAGAGAAGAATGACAAAGATGGCGAGGCAATTGAAGGTTAAATCCCATGAAGATTGATTGTCCCAGGAACTGTGTGTGTTTAGCCTAAACAAAAAAGAATAAGAGGCTAGTAACTTTCCAAAACCGCGAAGGATATAAATCCTTCCATTCCCCAACATTCAGTGAGAACCGAAGAAGCTTCGTGAATGAGAAGCAAAATGTTTTCAAGGAAAAAAACAAGAAAGTCCAGGTGCCTTTCAGAAAAGCACCTCAGGGACAACTATGACCTGGATGACTGAGAATCCTCATATACTCCATCCTTCTCTCCCTCCTCCTCTCTCCCCCTCCCTCTCCCTATATATATATAGTAAGGTCTATCTATTTTATCTCTATCATTTCTCTCTCTCTCTCTCTCTCTCTCTCTCTCTCTCACTCCCCCCTAATCTAATCTATCACCTATCTGTCTATCATTATCTGTCTATTTATATCTATCATTCTCTCTATTCTCTCTATCTAATCTATTGTCTGTCTGTCTGTCTATCATTATCTGTCTATTTATATCTATCATTTTCTCTATCTCTCTTTCTCTCTAATCTATTGTCTGTCTGTCTATCATTGTCTATATCTATCACTCTCTCTGTCTCTCTAACCTATCGTCTGTCTATCATTATCTATTTATATCTATCATTTT
>NW_020769308.1:48324802-48362585 GCF_900518735.1 Pseudonaja textilis | reverse complement strand
GAAGAAGAAGAAGAAGAAGAAGAAGAAGAAGAAGAAGAAGAAGAAGAGGAAGAAGAAGAAGAAGAATTGTTATATGACATGGAAACTGCTAAGATCCTCAATCCTTCGGGCACCTTCTCTTATTGAGTTCAACCAAGGCAGCATTAACCTGGCAAGGAAGGACAACTAGCTCGGGTTTCCTGACTGGGGTTCCTTGTGTTTGTGAATCTGATCCCGGCCATCATCCATGTCTCGACTGCATTTACACCAATGGCTGTCATCTTTCCTTGCATCACCTAATCACTTGGGTGGTCCTTTTTGTCCCTTCTAGGGTGGTAGCCTGGAAACAAGGAGGCTGTGAGTTCTAGTCCTGCCTTAGCTAGAAAAGCCAGCTGGGTGACTGTGAGCCAATCACTAAGAGACTATGAGTTCTAGTCCTGCCTTAGGCAGGAAAGCCAGCTGGGTGACTGAGAGTTCTTTGAGCTAATCACCAGGAGACTGAGAGTTCTAATCCCGCTTTAGGTATGAAAGCCAGCTGAGTGACTTTGGGCCAATTACCAGATTTGTGAGTTCTAATCCTGCCTTAGGCAAGAAAGCTGGCTGGGTGACTTTTCTCAGCCCAACCCACCTCACAAGGAGGAAGGAGTATAATGTATGCTTGCCAGCTTGAGTTACTTCTAAAACAGGGGTCTTCAAACTTGACAGCTTTAAGACTTGTGGACTTCAACTCCCAGAATTCCTCCTCCAGTCATGTTAGCTCAGGAATTCTGGGAGTTGAAGTCCACAAGTCTTAAACTTGCCTAGTTTGAGTACCCTTGTAAGTAATAAAAGCAGGCTAAAATTCTAGTAAATGAACAAATAAGGGTCACAACTGCAATTGCTTATCAAAATTCATTCACCAGATCGACCATTTTGAATTTCTTCCTGAATTATTTCAAGATGGAAATAGCTGTTTTCTGAAGGGTAGCCGTGCATCTATTTTGCAGAATCGCCAGGTGCTACAAGTTTAAGCAATACTACGATAGCAGCTTTAGCTATTATTCTCTTCCATCTCCCCCATTTCCACTCACAAATACCACAAATACCAGTTGCACACACACACACACACACATATATATATATATTTTCCATAAAGGAAGCCAAGGACGGTCGCTTGCAATGCAGTGGAGAACGTTGATCAGTTAATGGCTGTTTTGCAAACATTCTTTTATTATCTTTATGAAAGCACTGCCTGGTTGACCTCAAAGGAAAACTGGGTGTTTTTTTGGGGCTGGGCATGTCTTTAAAAAAATGCTTCAGGAGACCTCACACAAACTCTGTGGCTGGAAAAAAAAATATTTTTTTTGTCTCTGTTTGGAAGATCCAACTAATGTTTGTGCATGCCACTCCCCTCCCCCCCCCACTCCCAAGTTTGCACAGAAGCTTGAACAAAAAGCACCAATGGTTTTAGAGGATAATTTTGCTCAGGTCAGCACTTCTGGGAAACCCTTTCACCACCCACGTTAAGGGTCGATGAAATTGTCTTGCATTAAAACGGGTTTTTATTCCAATTACCAGGCCTGCATTTCTCAGGGATTAAAAAAAAAAAAAAACACCATGGAAGAACAATCCTGAAACGTTTTAAACTTGAAAAGGAATTCTACAACGCCAAAGCCAAACCTCTGGATTCTCCAAAGGGGAAAAATGTGGCTAGCCTTGGAATGCAAAGAATTTGAAATGTCCAGTTTTGAAAAAGCTCAGCCTAAAGCAAAATTTTGGCTGCTCGTAGCTGGACCAGAGCTGCAGAAACCCAACTAGGAAAAAAAAATCTCTGTATCATTGGGCAGCCTGTGATGTTTCTCTGTGTTCTAGATGTGTCTGTATGTGGGTATATGCAGAATGGTTATCTATTGAGAGCTGAATGCAATGAAATTTTATTTTAATGTATGCTTAGTTACATTTAAAGTGAGAAAGCTATTCTATTCTATTCCATCCCATTCTATTTTATTCTATTCTATCCTATTCTATCCTAATCCTAATTCCCAAAGGTAAACGTTCCCCTCACACATGCTAGTCGTTTCCAGCTCTAGGGGGCCGTGCTCATCTCCATTATAAAACCGAAGAGCCAGTGCTGTCCGAAGACGTCTCCATGGTCATGTGGCTGGCATGACTAAATGCCGAAGGTGCACGGAACTCTGTTACCTTCCCACCAAAGGGGTCCCTTCTTTTTCTACTTGCATTTTTATATGCTTTTGAACTGCTAGGTTGGCAGAAGCTGGGATAAGTGATGGGAGCTCCCTCCGTTATACGGCACTAGGAATTCAACCCGCCAAACTGCTGACCTTTCTGATCGGCAAGCTCAGCGTCTTAGCCACAGAGCCACCATGTCCCTTTTAATAATCTTTTAATGATTTCTCATGCAGTGTTTTTCAATCTTGGGAAGTTTAAGAAAGCTGGGCCAAGTCCACCCATCTTAAACTTCCCAAGTGTCAACCCTGTAGCTGGCCCGACCTAAGCCATTTCGAGGCTTCAGTCTTGTCACACTGGAGTTGAGGGATAGGGAGGGGAGAATAGAAATACCTGGGGGTTTGTAGTGAAAACAAAATACTTTCCCCTGGGAACCAAGGACATTCCCACAGATGGTCACAGAGGGGAGGAATGATGTTACCAGGCAACCAGACAGCACCTTGATTGGACCACGTGACTGAGTGTTTGGGAAAAACCTTCACTTTTAATTAGATGAAACCGCGGGAACATTCAGAGTCGGTTTTCACCAACTTGAGCCAATATGATATATCCAATAAACTATTATTTGAGGAACCTACCCACCTCAGAATTCTGTTTTGCTATGGGCATAGTACTTGGAACCCTGACACCAAGGATGAAAAAAATACTGTATTCTGAAGAGGAGAGGGCGATGTTTAATCCTTGGTCTACATGCCTTGATTTGTTTTGATCTAGCATAACTTAACAGGAACCCAAGCTGAACTCTCAAGATACATTATTTAATGTTCTGCCCTCTCTCTACAACAGGAGCTTCTTATGAAATTACGCTCTCCATCCTCCCAATAAGCCTTAAGAAGCAGCTGCATCCACGGGTGGGATTCAAACATCCCAGCAACCGGTTCGCTACCCGGTTGCTGGGCGGGCATGGCCATGGTGGCTGTGGCCTACCAGAACTTCCAGGAGGGCTGTTTTTCACCTTCTCCAGGGTCCGGAGGCTTCTCTCGGGCCTCTGGGAGGGTGAAAACGGCCTCCCCCGGGGTCCGGAGGCCCTCTGGAAGCCGGAAACAGGCCCATTTCCGGACTTCTGGAAGACCCATTTTCCCTCCATCCAGTTTGCCCAAACTGGTCCAAATGGGCTGAATCCCACCCCCTGGCTGCATCTCTCTATGAACCTGAGAGGCTCTTGATGATTTTTACCTGTGTAGAAATTCGAAGTACTTTCATTTGATTCGAAGATGTCTTTGTTCTGTGAATCAAAGCGAAGCCATAGTCCAATGCCGAGGACAGCTGTGCCAGCAAGCTGTGGAGAAGCGAAGACAGAGAGATTCCGTGGTTGAGGTGGCTTGAATTCCCCACTCAGGACAGCCATCAGGTCTACCCGGTTCAACCCACCCTTAACCTTCAGTTCTGCGTGTCTGGGCATGAGCCTCCACGAAGGGAATTCTTCAGGAAAGGTCTTTAGGAGCTGCTAAAGGAAACCCGTGGGATGGAAACCATGCCCTTCCCCTGCTAATTGAGGGCAAAAATGGCTTTGGGGATCCTATCCTAAAGGATGCACACAACCCCAGCTTTGTCCACCATGTTCTGACCCAACTCCTCAAACACGACAAAATCCTCTGAAGTGAACTCAAAGATTCCTTTATTAGGAGCACCAACAGCCCCCGGCAAAAAGTTTCTCTCTCAACGTAGGCTAACAAATCTGTCCAGCAGGGAGATGAATAGTTGTCTGCCACATCTGTTCACCTCTGGTTCCTGCCTTTTATCCCCAGAGCTAGGATAGGGCTTCGCTAGCAGCAGTAGCTCTTCCATCCCAAGGACCGGCCCATAGATTTCCACTGCTCTCCTCTCCTCTGCAGTCTGTGCACCTATTTGTCAGGCACTGGACCCAGCTGTTCCTCCTCTTCCTCATCAGCTACCTCCAGACCTGGGGGCTGTTGACTCTCCATCTGAGGGCTGACAGACGGCCCAGGCTCCGCCTCTCTCTCTCTCTCTCTGCCAGCTCCATTCCCTCTTCCCTCTCGGAGCTCTCAGGTTGCCTTGATGTCAACCCTGACTTCCATGCCTCCTCCTCCTCCTCTGATTTGGCTGCTGGAGGACCTGGTGGCCAAGAGGCCACAACACACCAACTGTCACATCCTAAGCATCATTCTCCCTCTGGCAACCCTGAATCACCCACTCCGCCCAGTTCAGAAGCAGATAGGAAGAAAGATGGTTAGAAGTGGAGGAACATTAAAAACGGACCCAACGGAGGCCAAACGAAGAGGAGCAACGGAAGCAAGGAAGTGTCGTTATTGTGTTGCATCTGCAAAATGAGCCAGTGTTTCACCCCACACGATCTGTCTTTCACAAGGAGGATGGGAAGGGGGAATCACAACAGCTGATGGCTCAGCCGAGGAATCTACATCGACCTTGGTAGACAAACTGCATTGTATCTGCCTTTTGCAGTTTTGTCGTGAGGGATTCTTTTCAGTTTCTCAGGAACACGGTGAGGCCCTTTGGAGGGATCAGAGCCAACTATGTGCTTCCTGAGCTGTGCCTTTGGGAGTCAATGTTACAAAAGGGGGAAAAAAACCTGGAACTTGGACCTAGTGAAGCACTTAGTTTTTTGATAACAGACTATTTATACAGTTTTTGCAGTTACCTGGGAGTCTCCCCCTGACACCTGGAGGTGTTTTAATGCTTGCACCCAGATCAACTACAGTTCCACGTGGATGACAAAAAGTCTGGCTATTCCATTACTGAGAACGTCTGCCCCTCCGATTCTGAACCCCTCCAGCAGTTTTTGACAGTTTTAAGTCAATTTCACAACCTTCCTAGTTTATTTTTCCCAGCCTAGGCAAGCAAGGACACCCCCTGCAAATCTTGCCTAACCAGCCCATCGTTGGAAGTAACATCATTGTTTCCCTGCCAATTTCCACACCGCAGTCTGGAGCTATAGTCACAACAGTTGGGAAAGCATGTGACGATTACAACAATGGGTCATGCCATCATTGCTGATTTCAAAAGAAGAGGAACGCAGAAGTAAGTCCGTGTAATAACAGGTTAGGGAAATACAATTCATTGGATTCAGCGAGGCTTGAAAGGCCCCTGGTGATGCAGAACGGTTAAAATTCAGCATGGCAGGCTAACTCTGCCCACCGCCAGGGGTTCAATTCTGATGGGGCCTCCCATCCGTCCGAGGTCAGTAAAATGAGGACCCAGATTGTTGGGACGGGCAACAGGCTGACTCTGTCAACTGCTTAGAGAGGGCTGGAAAGCAGCATATAAATCTACGTGCTATTGCTATTGCTACTTCAAGTTAGCACTATTCATGTGTTGCTGGCATTTCTATCCTGCCTTGAAGCACTGTTTGGAGGAGGTGGATCAGTGGTGAAATGCTACCGGTTGGCCGACCAACCGGTAGCACAAAAAAGCTCTGACGACCAGCTGAGAGGAGAAAGAAAAGCACAGGACCTGCCCCCTGCGCTTTTCTCTTCTTTATCCTCTCAACTGATCAGTGCAGCCGAGCCTCAGCTGGTGTTTGGAAAGCTGTGCGTGTGCATGTTAGGTGTGCGCATGCATGCACACGTGAAGGGCGCAATCATCAAATCGGTAGGGAAACTGGTAGAATCCCACCACTGGGGTGTATCATCCCTTAATTGTACCCACTCCTCCCCACAAACAAGCCCCCAAAGACATTGAGAGATAGGTGGGCTGAAATGATAATTAAATCACAGATTGGTGGTTGAATGGGGGGGCGGGGGCTTGAACCCGAGTCTCTTCACCCCCCTTCACGGCTCAGCAAAAGCTAAGGGGTGCATTTTGAAATCCAAGGGAATCTGGGAACCCCAATTAAGAGAAGTTAAGAACCAGGATGGGACCAGAAGCCAGTTAGAAAATAACCACAGTTTGTAGAGGAGGAGGGGAAGAGGAAGCACTGCAAAACAGGGCAATTAAGTCAATGATTTATACGCTGTCATGATAAGGAAGAACACAGAGGGACATAAAAGAGCTTTCAGGACATTTGCTTTGCGTTGCATTGGTAGAGCAATGGTAAGCTGCGGCCGGAGTTGCCAAAATTAAACAATAATTAAAATGAAGTTTAAACTTGGAAAACAATAGCAGTGGAAGAGTGTTCTCTTGTCTCCATGAGGAACAAAAAAATATTACATTTTTCTATGACCTCTGCTACCAACAGAGAACAGCATGAGATAGTGGGAAGAGGGAAGGGGTGCCCATTGTCACAATTTCAGAGGTCCGCTAACAACACATAATGCCCACATGTGCAAATGCATCTTCCCTATGCAGAGATAGATGAGGAGGAGTTGTAGTTTAAATTCAACCAAGGTTTACCAATACACACTTACAAAGGAGCTCAGTGTGAAGCTGAACATTCAAGACAAGTGATACATCCCTCAAAAGACACTTCCCAGAACTTGGGGAATCTCTGGATGTTTGGTCACAATTCCCACCATTGCAAACCATCATGGTCTGACTAACCAGAGCCAATGGAAGTTTTCACCCATCAACCAACATAATCCAGTCGGTCGTTCTGTAGTTCTTTTACTAAACCAAAGTTGGCTCAACATTTAGGTGTCTATTGAGAATCTCCACCTGACATACTGTCCATGCAGGGTGTTTTTCCCCATAATTGTTGGGACTCTGATAATTCCCAGCCATCATAGTTAATTTTTAAGCAAAGGGTTCCTCTCACACATACATGCTAGTTGTTTCTGGCTCTAGGGGCGGTGCTCATCTCTGTTTCAAAGCCGAAGAGCCAGTGCTGTCTGAAAACGTCTCCATGGTCATGTGGCCGGCATGACTAAACACCAAAGATGGCGCATGAAACGCTGTTCCCTTCCCACCAAAGGGGTCCCTATTTCTCTACTTACATTTTTACATGCTTTTGAACTGCTAGGTTGGCAGAAGCTGGGACAAGTAACGGGAGCTCACTCCGTTATGTGGCGTTAGGGATTCGAACTGCCAAACTGCTGGCCTTTCTGATCACCAAGCTCAGCGTCTTAGCCACTGAGCTGCCACGTCCCTATAGTTAATTTTAGACATATGTAAATTGGTTCCGTCCAATGCAGCATGTAAGTTAGCAATGAGGATTCACCTTATAACTATTTGAGGTTCAACAAATTCCATAATCTGCAGTTAAATCCCATTTTTTGTCAGACGCACTCAAACCCAGCCCACATTACAGTGTGGTTAGCGCACTTTAAAGTCTTGAATGTCTCCATGCTGGCTCAGGAATTCTGGGAGTTGAAGTCCACAAGTCATAAAGGGCCTAGAGTTCTCTACCTCTTATCTACATCAACTCAGCCTCCACTCCCAATGGATGTCAAAACCAGTCCATCTGGAGAGAGAAAAAATCCAGCCTCACAACGTGGCAATAGGCCCCATCCAGTCGTGGGCTGTTGCTGGTTTGGACCAGTTCTAGTGAACTGGTATGAACAATGATCAGCTGGCCCTGCCCACCCTATCCTGTCTTACATTTCCTTCTTTTGCAGCTCAGCTGAGTCACGCGACAGAGTGGATTTATTTATTTGTTTGTTTGTTTGTTTGTTATTGCTGCCTATTCGCCCATGGCGACTCGAGGCAGCTTACACAATGTAAAACCATATTTAAAATAAAAATAAAAAGCAATAAAAACTAACAAAGAGAAACAAATAAATTAATAAAGCACAATGGAACAAAATCTGGAAAAAATAAAAAATCACCCCCCAACTCCCACCCCAACACCTGGATGACAGCAGATCACATTAGCCATTTGATGGGCTCCATCCCGCTCTGGGTTCCTCAGGCCCGCTGGCAGAACCAGGTCTTCAGCACCTTCCAGAAGAGTGCAAGAGTGGGGGCCATTCTAATCTTTGAGGGGAATGATATTCCATAGAGAGGGAGCCACCACAGAGAAGGCCCTTCTTCTGAGTCCCACCGGGTGTATCTCCCTCAGGGATGGGACCTGCAGCATTCCCTGCCTCCCTGCTCTGATGGGTCAGGTAGATGTGACCGGCAAGAGATGTTCCCTCAGATAACCCGGTCCCAAGCCATGAAGGCCTTTAAAGGTGACAACCAGCACCTTAAATTGCACCTGGAAGCAAATTGGCAACCCATGCAGCTCCCTCAGGAGAGGTGACACATGTGAACACTGCACCTCAGCTGTTCTACTCACTGGGGAAGCCTAGAAGGTGAGCTGGAGAGGTTCAAGTGGGTGCTTGTTGAATGCTGCCCATCCCTTTAGAGAAGTGGTCCCCAACCCTTTTTGTGCCGCGGCCCAGTACCGGCATCACAAAATCATCCGCGGCCCGGTACCGGCATCAGCACGCATGGCAAGGTGGGCCGAGCGACCAGGCAGCCAGCTGTCCCCTGCTTCTCCCTGCCACCTTCAACTCCTCCTTTGTACCTGTGTCGATGGGCTTCGGGACGGCTTCGGGACGGTCGCTCAGCTAGCCTTGCCTTGGGTGCTGAAAGAATCCTCGCGCCTTAGTTTTGTTCGAAGCCACCACCACCCCCTGGATGAAACTAAGGTACGAGGATTCTTTCAGCACCCAAACGCCGCTTTCTACTCGGAAAAGCTCACCGGAAGCACTTTTTCATCAAAACAAGATGGCGGCGCCTAGCAAACCAGCGGCCCGGTAGAAATTGTTCCACGGACCGGTACCGGTCCGGGGACCGGTGGTTGGGGACCCCTGCTTTAGAGTGTGTGCATTGTCACCTTATAGGCATGCCCAAAGGGAGGCCCTTTCCATATCGTGCCACACCGGTGTGCAGCCAGACCCTCCAAGGCCATGAAGGAAATTCACACCCACTCTATTGTTCCATGCCCAACCAGACTGGATCCATACACGATGCCATGGATGGACATCATGTCCCAAAGGTGGTTTCCCAAACGGCAACTGGACTTACAGGCAGTCCTTGACTTACAACAGTTTGTTTAGCGACCGTTCCAAGTTACAAAGGGGCTGAAAAAAGTAACTTAAGACCGTTTTTCACGGTCTGTGTAGCATCTCCACGATCATGGGATCAAAATGCAGGCCCTTGGCAACTGACTCATATTTATGACCATTGCAATGTCCCAAGGTCATATTGATCCTCTTCTACGACCTTCTGACTAGCAAAACGTCCATGGGGAAGCCAGATTCACTTAATAACCGGATTATTAACTTATCAACTGCAGTGATTCACTTAACAACAATAACAAGAAAGGTCATAAAATGGTGCAAAACTCAACTCAACAAATGTCTTGCTTAACAGCAGAAATGTTGAGCTCAATTGAGGTCGTACGTTGAGGACAATCTCTTCAGTTTCCCCACCCCCCCTTTGAAAATGTTTTGCTTCTCATCCAAGAAGCTTCTTCAGTTCTTACAGAACTGTTTCTTGTCATTAGAACATTTGTTGTTGTGTTTTTGTTAAATTATACAGAGATAAATGGAATAAATGAGTGGTGGGATTCAAATAATGTAACAACTGGTTCTCTGCCTTAATGATTTCTTCCAACAACCAGTTCACCAAACTGCTCAGAAAGTTAAAAACTGGTTCTCATGAACCGGTGCGAACTGGCTGAATCCCACCACTGAATAAATGTGAAAAAGAGAACTATGATAAATACATTAATTATGTTTGATAAATTCAAGAATACAATTTAAATGAATTATGAGGATTGTTACAAAGTGATTAACATCAGATTTTATGATCAATTGAACAGATTAATTTATTTGAAATTATACATGATTTAATGTAACTGAAGAGAAAAATACCATGCGGAATCTGGCTTAAAATGTATACGTGTTACATAGTTGTTAGATTATTGTTATTAATTTTTAAGATAATAATTAAAAAGTGTTAATTATTCGGATTTAAAGAGGAGCTAAATAAATGATGTATAAGGTAAAGGGGTAGTACACTCAAATTAGTAATTATAGGGGAAATTTTTTGAATTTTTTGAATTAGGATGGAAGTTTTTGGAATAATGAAATAAGAATATGCGATGAAATAGCAAATGTAACAGATGAAAGGATAAAGCATAATGAATATGAAGATATGAGAATTATTTAAAGTAAAAAGAAATAAGTTAAGAAATGAATAGAAAATAAGTTTGAGAAAAGTATTTGAGAAAATTTATAGAAAATATCTAATGTAATGATATGATATGAAATTAAATGTGAAAGATGGATATGTAAACAAGGTCATGTTTGTATGGAAATGTGAAAACTTGGAATTATGCTGTTCACTAAAAAAGATGTTTCTGAAATGTGAAAAAATAAAAAAAACTTTTTTCAAAAAAAAAAGAAGAAGCAAAAGGTTTTCAAAGGGGCAAAAAAAAAAAGAAAAAAAAAGGAACAAGTTAAGTCCAGTTGCCTTTTTGGAGAAACCACGACCTGGATGATTGAGAATCTTCGTAGACATGGGGACATCATGGCTTAACGTGTGTGGTGATGCAATGGGGTTCATTCAGTAAGCCAAGGTTAAAACTTCCTGAATGTAGCACATTGTGTAACCACCCTCAGAAAACCCAAGGACACCTCCGCTTCTCTCACCCTCTTCCCAGTTCGTGCCTGTTTTACTGGAACTGAAGTGGGATTTCAGAAGGAGAATCCTTGAAGGGGTGGAGATGGAAGCCAGATGATAGAAAGGGGAGCCGTCTACTTTCTCTATGCCCTGCAGGAAAGGCCTGGAAGAGGCTTCTGGAAGGAGACCAGAGCAAGGAAGAACAGCTCGGTGGCACAGTGATTAGAGTGCAGTACTGCAAGCTACTGCAAGTACTGACTGCCAGCTGCCTGCAGTTTGGCCGTTCGAATCCCACCAGGCTCAAGGTTGACTCAGCCTTCCATCCTTCCAAGGTGGGTAAAAGGTTCTATTATATCACATGACCTAAAATGGACAGCTAACATCAAAAACGTCATCAAAAAAGCACAACAAAGAATGTTCTTTTTGTGCCAACTCAGGAAGCTCAAACTGCCCAAGGAGCTGCTGATCCAGTTCTACAGAGGAATGATGGAGTCTGTCATCTGCACCTCTAAAACTGTCCGGTTTGGTTCTGCAACCCACAGGACAGGCAGAGACTTCAGAGAGTAATTAGGACTGCAGAAAAAACAATTGCTACCAACCTGCCTTCAATTGAGGACCTGTATACTGCATGAGTCAAAAAGAGGGCTGTGAAAATATCTACAGACCCCTCACATTCCGGACATAAACTGTTTCAACTCCTACCCTCAAAACGACGCTGTAGAGCACTGCACACCAGAACAACTAGACACAAAGACAGTTTTTCCCCCAATGCCATCACTCTGCTAAACAAATAATTCCCTCAACCCTGTTCAACTATTACAAAGTCTGCACTACTATTACTGTTAATCTTGTCATCCTTACCACCCACCCCCTCCCACTTGTGACTGTATGACTGTAACTTTGTTGCTTGTATACTTACGATTTATATTGACTGTTTCCTAGTATGATTGATTGCTTATTGTACCCCTTGACTATCATTAAGTGTCGTACCTTATGATTTTTGACTCCTGACAAATGTATCTTTTCTTTTATGTATACTGAGAGTATTTACACCAAGACAAGTTCCTTGTGTGTCCAATCACACTTGGCTAATAAAGTATTCTATTCTATTCTAAAATGAGGACCCAAAATTGTTGGGGACAATAGGCTGATTCTATAAACTGCTTAGAGGAGGCTGTAAAGTACTACGAAGCGGTATATAAGTCCAAGTTCTATTGCTAGTAGTTGGGATGCAGAAAGAAAGCCAGGCCATTCTCCAAGCAGAAAGGCCCAGCTTCCCAGCCTACAACAAACCAGGAATGACAGGAAGTGGGGGAGGAAGCAAAAAGATCCACAAACCCTGTTTACACACACACAGACACACACACACACACACAGAATTGGCTTCTCTTCCCCGGCTTGTGTTCCTGCACCACAACAGTAATCGACACTCCCTTTTTCAAGGTTACAACACCTGGAAGGAATCTCTGTTGCTATTTTAACTGCTCTTCAAAACCATGCAAAACATTTTGAATTGTTCCAGAAATTCCCTGCCTCCACGCTCCTCCCAGTTAAACAACAACTGCCTCCAAGAGAGAGAGAGAGAGAGAGAGAGAGAGATATTTTGTCTATATGACTTCCTTCCCACTTTTCCCTGTGCGTATTTCGTTGTGCTTTCCCACTGCATAGAAGTAAATACAGGTTGTCCTTGACTTACAACACTTCATTTAGTGATTGTTCCAAGTTACAATGACACCGCAAGAAGAATGACAATTTTTCACACTTATAACCTTTGCAGCATCCGTGATTTACATATGGATGATTGACAACTGACTCACATTTGTGATGCTTGCAGTGTCCCAGAGTCACGTGACTCTGCGACCTTCCAATGAGAAAAGTCAATGGGAAAGCTAGGCTCACTTAACAACTGGGTGACTAATTTAAGAACTGCAGTGATTCGCATAACAACCGTAGCGAGAACAGTATTAAAATGAGGCCAAACTCACTTACCAAATGTCTCATTCGACAACAGAAATGTTGGTCTCAATGGGGGTCGTAAGTTGAGGATGACCTGTACCCAATAACCGAGCAAAAGACATTTGAACCCAATTCTCTTTCTGTATTTATCCATTTTAATAAGTGGTGGGATTCAAAAAAATTTACTAGTGGTTCTGTGGGTATGGCTTGGTGGGCGTGATGTGGCTTGATGGGCGTGGCAGGGGAAGGATACTGCAAAATCTCCATTTCCTCTGCACTCCTAATGGAAGGATATACTGCAAAATCCCCATTCCCTCCCCACCCCACTAACCTGCTTTCCAGCTCCGTTCTCCTGTGTAGGGCAACAAAAGGAGACACAGCCAATCAACTGAGACTCAGGAGGCAGAGGAGAGATGGGGGCGGAGCCGGTCAGAGGTGGGATTTGACGGTTCTCCAAACTACTCAAAATTTCCGCTACTGGTTCTCCAGAACTGGTCAGAGCCTGCTGAAGACCACCTCTGATTTTAAGGATTATTTTTACACGATGTCTCCTAAAGCAGGGCTCTCCAACCTTGTCAACTTTAGGACTTGTGGACTTCAACTCCCAGAGTTCCTCAGCCAGCTGTCCCAAAGTGGCTTTTACTACTTGTATCAGGCCAGAGATGCAAAGATTGAGCATCCAGAAATACTTCTGCTGCAGGAGACCATAATTCAATCTGTGGGCTCACTTAAATAACTACTTTGATAACATATGTACAGCTTAAAGCTTGAAACTGTTTGACTCATTCTTTCAGGTTCTCTGGTATCTCGTATTCAACCCTAATCGTTAATCAGGCCACCAAAGATGTTTCAGGCCAGTCAAGTAATACTTTGTTCTCAATTTTGGGGGGAGAAAAGACACTACAGGTTGTCTTTGACTTACGGCCACGATTGAGCTCAAAATTTCTGTTGTTAAGTGAGACTTTGGTTTGGTGAGTTTTACAACTTTTGTCGCCACAGTTGCTAAGTGGACCACCGCAGTTGGTAAGTGAATAAGCCGGTTGTTAAGTGAATCTGGCTTCCCCTTTGACTTTGCTGGTCAGAAGGTCGCAAAAGGGGATCCCATGACCCCAGGATGCAGCAACCGTCATAAACGTGAACCAGTTGCCAAGTGTTTGAATTTTGATCATGAGACCATGGGGATGCTGCCATTGTAAAAAACAGCCCTAAGTTGCTTTTTTCCTGTGACGTTGTAAGTTTGAATGATCACTAAATGAACTGTTGTAAGTTAAAGACCACCTGTATAACTTCAATTTCACTGAAATTATGGCCAGTACTATAAAAAACTTTGTTGTATCTTTGTTGTGGCCTGCCAGTGGCCAGTGAGGAGGCTGGGGAGGAACATGGCCCAGTCCTAGAGTCTGGGGAATGCTCAGGCGAGGGCTCTGCGTCGGAGGCAGAGATGGGGCCAGGGCCGTCCGACAGTTATCAGCTGCCTTTGGAGTCAGAGGTCAGTGGGGCAGAAGAACAGCTGGAGCCTGTTTTCAATGTGTGCATGTGCAGAACTGCCAGAAGAAGGGAACAGCTAAGGAACAAGGGTCGACTTGGGAGTTAAGGGCACAGGTGGGCAGTGAATGGCCCTTCCCAGAGGGAATAAAAGAGGAGCAAAAAGGGAGTGAGGCTTGCAGGAGACAATTAGTTCAATTCATTAGGGTGAAGATCTGCTCCTGACTTCTTGCTAAGTAATTGCTGCTACAGCGTGGCGTTTGGAAGATATCGGCCTGGCAACTCTCCAAGCCTGATAAAGTCTGTGGTTGTAATTCACCTTTGAAAAACCGTTTGCCGGGACTTTGCTGGAGAGGAATTCACTTTAACCTAAATAAAAGGGGTTTTATTGGGACGAGGACTCTGCCTTGGGAAACCTAGGTCAGAACACATTTTAAAGCACACATTTGAAAGCCTGTCGTATACAAAGTATAATTTCTGTATTTTAAATTACAGACATTACTATGAGAAACTTCTTTTACGATTCGTACTGTCTTGAGCATTGCTGCGGACATCCCTATATTACTTGAAGTTTAACAATGGCTGGTAGCTTTTAAAACAATCCAACATATTCAGTTATTTAAACTAATTAAACAAATATTACATTGTAAGCCAACCAACCAGAGTCTCTCTCTCTCTCTCTAACAGAGAGATGGGTGACAGAAAAAGGTAAACAGGTAAATGAATAAAATATTGAAAACTTTAACCTAATTCTATGTTTGTAAACTGCCTCTTTGTCTACTTTGATTTTCTCTCACTGCTTCCTTTAGGTGTGTTTTTCCCTTTTTTTTCTTTCCCCTTTTCTTAATAAATATATAACCACACAAAGAGAAGTTAAAATCCTATCAACATATTTATACTTGCCCAGAAAGGCAAACATTGCATATTTATAGCATCTTATAAACAAACATCTCTTGTTGAGAAGCTCAACTTCGGGGAATGGCTGGTTTCGTTCACACAGAGTGAAATCCCCTTTTGTAATTCCCAACTTGTGAGAAGCCAAATTCTGATTTTAATCAGCCAATTAACAGAGACACACATTAAATCCCAGCCCAGATTAGTAGCAGAACCTGTTTCCCAACAGGTGCCGTTTTGTCTGTGTGAACTAATGTGTGTGTTTGTGTGTGTGTGTGTGTGTATTCTGCACTACGCAAAATGAAATAAAGGTAGTCCTCAATTTATGACAATGGAGCCCCAAATTTTCATTGCTAAGTGAGACATTTGTTAAGTGAGTTTTGCTCCATTTTACCATCTTTCTTGCCACCATTGTTAAGCGAACCACTGCGGTTGTGATCCTTAGAAACACAGTTATTCAGGGCTTGCATTTTTACTGGTTTATCAAAATATAAAATACAAAAAGATTTTTTTAAAAAAATAATAATAGAAAACCAGGAGGGGGAGGTAAAAATTTAAAAATGGTGTAATGAGGGAAAAGGAAAGGAAAAGGCACCCATTTCCAACTCTATAGAACAGTGGTGGCTAATCTTTTTGGGCTCCTGTGCCAAAAATTGTGCGCGCGCTTCCATGCCTCGCGCTCGCATACCAGCACCCAGAAGGCAATGCACCCCACCACGCCCCCTACTCATGTGCGTGCAATCCCTACCCCCACCACCCCCTTACCTGCACTGCACCTCACAGCTGATTTTCGGCTGGTTTGAGGCCTTTTTTGGCCTCCCAGAGGCTTGAGGAAAGCTTCTGCAGACTTTGCAGGCTGAAAACTAGGCCCGTTTCATCACTTCCAGTATTTCCAGAAAAACAGAAGTAATGAAATGGGTGTAGTTTTCGGCCTGCAAAGCCTGCAAGGAGCCTTCCTCAAGCCTCTGGGAGGCCGAAAAAGGTCTCAAACCCACCAAACATCAGCTGTGAGGCGTGTGCATGAGCAGTGAGGTAAGTCTGCCTGCAGCTCGCATGCCGGCACAAATGGCTCCGTGTGCCACCTGTGGCACGCATTCAATTGGTTCGCCATCACAGCTATAGAAGATAACATCACAACCTCATTTTTTTTTACTTTTACACAACAGTACACACTAGCCATTTCGATAACAATGGACCTGTCTAATTAGCAAAAACAAAATCAAAGTTTCAATTTTTGTTCGTTTTCATGGCAAGCACAAAATCCGGACACAATTTCTCCAAAAGGAACAAGGTTAAATATATCCTCTTCTCAGGATAAAAGAATTCATTCGACCCACTCTGTAACATGGTTGTTAAGTGAATCTGGCTTCTTCCCCCATCGTCCTTGCCAGAACGTCGCAAAAAGGGGATTGTGTAACCTCGGGACGATGCAGCCAAGGTTGTTAGCCAGTGGTGAGATTCAAAATGTTTTACTACCGGTTTTGTGGGTGTAGCTTGTTGGACGTGGCAGGGGAAGGATACTGCAGAATCCCCACCCCACTAACCTGCTTTCCAGCTCCGTTCTCCTGTGCAGGGCAACCAAAGAAGACCCAGCCAATCAGCTGAGACTCAAGAGGCAGAGAATAGATGGGGGAAGGGGCCAAGCAGAGGTGGTATTTGCCAGTTCTCCAAACTACACAAAATTTCTGCTACCAGTTCTCCAGAACTGGTCAGAACCTGCTGAATACCACCTCTGTTGTAAGTGTGAAAAAATGGTCACAACGAGTCACTTATTTCAGGGCCGTTGTACCTTCAGTCACTAAACAGTCTGTTGTACGTTGAGGACTAGCTATAATGAACTCTACAGAGATGGGAGGCGGGGGTTATGAAAGACACTTATAGATAACCCAAAGCATTCAAACCTTGGGGTGAAGGAAGGAAGATGGCAAGAGGGCATTTTTGAGCCCACTTGCCCAGCTGTAAAAAGCAATTAATAAAATCTGAAGAATTTATAAGTGTGTGTGTGTGGGGGGGGGGGGAATATATTATATGTTTTGATAAGGCCGAGAAACGGTTCCATCCTGTTTTTTTCTACTTCTTTTAAAAAGTGCAAGCTTGCCATCCTGCCTGTTTTAAGAGTTGCGGTCAGTAATGAGAGTTGGAGGATGAATTCATCCCCACCTCTTTTTAAAATGAATGCTTTCACAGGATTAAATAATAAAGGAGCGTGAAAGCAATCCAGGAAGTTTTCTCGCTGCCATTAACTTTCCTTGGAGAATAGCTTTGGGGCAGCAGCAAACGAACAGCTTATTGTCACTGAACAGTTTTTAACAGCATGAGAAAATATATTCTGCCCAGACAATCATGTCTGATATAATTGATCATTACGGCTTAGTGGATCATTTTTTAAAACCGTTAAGACTGAAAAGCAAAAAACTGCATCTAATTGAGTATTTTGTCCCAATTTGAAGAGGAACAAAATGATTCGTTTACGCTGCACATACCACCAGCAGGTTCCAACAATTTAAAATAAACTCAGCTGATTAAAGTATAGGTTGAATAGTTTTATGATCCTAATTAATTTAAGATCCCCTGTTTTTTCTCCCCAAATCCACACCACAGCTTGTTGCTTTATTAAACAAGCGCATTATTTTGTTAAAATTGAAAATATTCAGAATGTTAAAGTATACATCCGATTGAATAGAAAGCAGGGGATAGGGTCAAAGGTCAACTCTTATTGGGCCTCTATTGAGTGGAATTTCCATTGTTTTGTTATGCTGCTTGCTTCTAAGTTCCAAAGTTTCGAACAACAGCACTTAAGACTTATATACCGCTTCATATTGCTTTATAGGACTCTCGGTTTATAATGCCAGCGTATTGCCCCCGCAACAATCTGGGTCCTCATTTTACCCACCTCGGAAGGAGGGAAGGTTGAGTCAACCTTGAACTGGTCAGGATCGAACTCTTGCCTGTGGGCAGAGTTAACCTGCAATACTACGTTCTAACCACCGCACCACCACGGTTTAAATAGCAGTAGCAATAGCACTTAGACCAGTGGTGGGATTCAATTTTTTTTTACTACCGGTTCTGTGGGCGTGGCTTGGTGGGCGTGGCAGGAGAAGGATACTGTAAAATCTCCAATCAGAGGTGGTATTTGCCAATTCTCTGAACTACTCAAAAATTCCACTACCGGTTCTCCAGAACTGGTCAGAACCTGCTGAATACCACCTCTGGCTTAGACCTATATACCATCCCCTAGTGATTACAACACCCTCCGGGCAGTTTATAATGCTAGCGTATTTCCCCCTCAACAATCTGGGTCCTCATTTTACCCACCTCGGGAGGATGGAAGGTTGAGTCAACCTTGAACCGGTCAGGATTGAACTCCTGGCTGGGGACAGAGTTAGTCCGCAACTCGGCATTCTAACCACTGTGTCACCACAGCTCCTACTAAACCTGTCAATTACTGGGAAATCAATCAAGAGCAAGGGAGGATCTTTAGGCTCAAAATGGTGGGGAGTTTCCCCAAGATATCCCAGGGCCCTTTGCAATCTTACCTCCCACAGCACAGATCAACAATCAAGATTTAACTGATCCCTCTGAATTTGCTCACCTCTGTATTGAAACTGAGCCAATAGGTGCCTTTAATAAATGAAAAGAAGAAGTAAAGCAAAACCTGGCATCTTCTCGATCAACAAAGGGCAACTATTTCCTGCTAAGCTTCACCTTACCTGGAGGCATTTGCTGAAACCAACTGGCCAAGCCAGGTGCCTTTCAATCTTTCTGCTAAGCTTCTTCCTTTCTACCCAAGACAAAATATGTCGTGTACTGAATGCCTTTGTGGACTTTACTTGAAAGCTGTCTGAGAATGGGGTAATAGCTGGCCAAGGGCTTCTTCACACAATTCTCAAAGCTCATGGTGGAAAAGCCAGACCTACAGGCGACACTCAGTATTCTCCCTTCACCTATATCAAACCACATGAAAGTTGCAAGCCAAAGAAGAGGCGGTCAACCTATTTTTCCAATGCACCAGAAGGCAGGACAAGAAGCAATGGATGGAAACTAATTAAGGAGAGAAGCAACCTAGAACTAAGGAGACATTTCCTAACAGGGAAGACAATTAACCAACGGAACAGCTTGCCATCAGAAGCTGTAAATGCTCCAACACTGGAGGTTTTGAAGAGAATGGGCAGCCATTTGTCTGAAGTGGCACAGGGTTTCTTGCTAAAGCAGGGGTTGGACTAGAAGACCTCCAAGGTCCCTTCCAACTCTGATGTTCTAAATCAGGGCTGTCAAACTCCCGCGGGCCAGATGCGTCATGTGCTGGCCACGCCCGGTTTAGCAAAGTAGGGGAAAAAAGTCGCAATACATCACGTGACACCTCCATGACAACGTGAGTTTGACACTCCTAAGAGTTCTAAATTATAAAATAATACAGCATCCTGGAGAACTTAAGCCTGTAAAGTGAAATTTCCCCATGTTTGAGAATTATGATCCGTGTATTGTGAGGGTCGCAGCATATTGTGGAAATAACTTTTGGAGAGATGGTAGCTCCTAGCCACTAAGCCAGGGGTCTTCAAACGTGGCAGCTTAAAGACTTGTGGACTTCAACTCCCACAATTCCTCCTCTGATCCTGTTAGCTCAGGAATTCTGGGAGTTGAAGTCCACAAGTCTTAAACGTGCCAAATTTGAAGAGCCTTGCACTAAACCGTTGTAATTTTGTGTTTCTGCTCAACAAAATTGCAGGTCCCGATGGGGGTCTTCATCCCAGCAATATACCTTTCCAAGGCAAGAGACCCTTTTAGAGGTGGCCGGAGAACACATCCAACACAGCTTCAAACAGTGAACTGGGCAAAGTGGAACAGTCACACAACTCAGGCTTTCAAAAGCTCCTGCACAATGACGACACCTGTTCCACTTACGCCTCTGTTTCCCATAAATCAATGGCTTCCCACTCCTGCAGCCAGCTGCCAGAAAGGGTTTCGTCGTGAGCTCTCTGGTTTAGTTCACTATCATCATCAACTATTCACTAAGCCCCAGTTGTCCATTCCGATCTGTGACTGACAAGTCAGTTTCTGAGAGCATGGCAACAGCACAGCCCCACCCAGGAAGCCGAGAGCAAGCAGAGACAAGTTTTCAGAGAGGCACACACGCTCAGGCAATCCCTGGTTTGTTTTTTGTTTTTTTTGCTAACTTATGAAAAGGAGGACTTAAGGAACATGAAAAGAAAAAACGACGCAACCCAAACAACCAGCCAGATCTGCAAGTACCAGCGTCTTCTGCGAAAGGTATTTTGCTTCTGTTTATCCCAGCAAGGGAAAAACACAATTCAGCAGGAATCCAAGTCCATCTGGGACCACCCACACTTCTCCAAGTCAACTGAGATGATTGAAGGCCTGGAGATGAATATATATGAAGAACGTGGCTAGTATTTGGGTGTGGCTAGTATTTGGGTGTGGCTAGCCTAGAGAAAAGAAGGGCTAGGCGTGACATGATAACAGTATTTCAGTATTTGAGGGGCTGCCACAAAGAGAAGGGGGTCAATTTATTTTCCAAAGCACCAGAAGGCAGGACAAGAAACAATGGATGGAAACTAATCAAGGAGAGAAGCAACCTAGAACTAAGGAGACATTTCCTAACACCGAGAGTAATTAATTCAGTGGAACAGATTGCCTTCAGAAGCTGTGGGTGTTTCATCAGTGAAGGTTTTCAAGAAAAGACTGGACAGCCCTTTGTATGAAATAGTATAGGGGGTTGGACTAGACGACCTCCTAGGACCCTTCCAGCTCTATCCTGGCTGAATTGAATCGAAGCGTCAATAAACTATATAATAAGTTCTGTATCAAGAGTAAAATCTTGCGTCCTTCTCGGTGGTTTTCCGTCTCTACCTGGAGGGAAGATTCCCTCAACCAGAAAAGTCACTTTGTGTACAAGTTAGGTAATCTCCCCATCTGATTAATGCTGGAAGGAGAAGCAGAAAGTTTCAGAGAGGGTGGAAAATTCTAGGAGAACTTAGTTGAGGACGATTTTCTCATGACTCAAAAACCTTTCATGTCTCTTTCAGAAAAGCAAATGAGCGTTAATATGCATCTAGATGAAGTCAAGTGTACTACAGAATATTCCCCAATTTTTCCTGGGGGCTCAGCTATCATTGGAGATAGAGAGTTGATGCCAAAGGGAATATATGTATTTTCTTAAAGCAAAAGTGAGGCAAAACCCAATACACAATACCAAGATACACAATTCCATGGTACAAAACAGAAGGTCAAACCCAAAGTACCATCTGCACACTTCGAAAAGGAAGCAGGAAGTCCTTGTTCCAAGCAGGCCTCTTCACCATTCAAACAATTTAACAACTTGAGAAGAATTCCAGAGGCCTCCAACAACCCTTAGTGAGGTCACAAACCTTGTAACCCCAGAACCCCTAAAGTCAATAGACTCTGGTGAGGTTTCCACAATACCCAGTTGAGGAACAAACCCACATTTGTGGATTGGCCCAACAGTGAATAAGCTAGCCAATATCTGGATCCATTTAGAGCACTTTCCTACTCTGGGTAACTTGTAGATTCAAGACCATAAGCAAGCCATTCAGCAGGGTCAATCCTGGAGAAGGAGGTGTGGATAGATGGGGCCTGGAGAAGTTCCTCACCTCACCTCACCTCACCTCAACCAACCAACCAACCAACCAACCCATCCTTTATTGGGGTCAGAAACCAGTGTACAACCAAGAAGAAAATAAAAAAAAACCTTCTAGGCCCAGAAGCATATAAGAAACATTGATTTGTATTACTTCGTGTGTATGGGCATATTTTCGTTGCTTATGCAATTTAAAAGACTAGGCCCACATCTTGGTCCATGGTCTCCTCAGGTGGGGCTAGAGGTGTCAACACAAGGCAATATGGCAGCCACAACTACACCAAACTGAAAGGGAGGAGAGAGAGAGAGGAGGGCTTTGTGAGGTTTCAGCCTCCATCTTGACTTTTTTGACTCCCTGGGAAAAAGAACCTTTTCCCAAAGAAGCTGGGGGTTTATACACCACCACCCCAAATCTCATTTCTTTTCTTTTCTTTTTCATTTTTTCTCATCAAGCCTCTGTGGCCAAAGGCTGGAAATGCAGATCACGCTTGAAGCTGGTGTTTTACTTTTTTCTTCTTCTTCAAATTACTACATTTCTTCCTCCCCCCCCCCCCCCCCCCCCCCCCAGCGGTGGAGGAGTGGCAAAGGCGGGCAGTCTGCCAACCAGCTGCCAGATCCCCCCTTCAAACAAAACCCAACAACAACAACAACAACCCAACCCCAGGGGGATCGATCCTCCAAGCCGCTCCTTCGGTCGACCCACCTTCCGCCAAACGGCCTTTTTCCTACCTATTTTTGCAGCGGTGGAGGGGAAAGCTTGGTGGGGACTTTCTGGGCGACCCCTCGTCGCCTTGGTTCCCCCCCCTCACGGCTCGGGGATCGAGCGAGTCCATCAAACAGAGCTCCGCATTTATCCCCCCCCCCGGGGGGGGGGGTTCCTGAACGACTTAAGCCCGGCGCCCGCTTCTTCCCGCACCCCAGCCTTGCAACGACTCTCGCCCCCTCCTCAATTTTCCTAAGCGACGCAGAAAACCCCGACCCAACCAGCCGCCCCCCCCCCCCCCCCACTCTCCCCGCCCCCCCCAGCACCACTGACGGAGCAGCCCCCGCGGCGAAAGGGAAGCGCCCGGGCCGTTCTCACCTGGCGTCCCAGGTGTGCGGGAGCCCCCAAAAGGTGATGCTGGCGGGCTGGCCCTTCCCGATTGGAAAGCTGCTCCCCTCCCCCCCCCACAAATCCCCACTCCCTCTCTCCCCAGGCTCTCTGCACGTGCTCAGAGACCTCTCCCCGCGATTCCCCTGGGGTTTTTTTGGGGGGGGGAGAAACTCCCCCACCCTCACCCCCCACTCCAGCCACACCTGCCTAGAAAATGCCCACCTACCCAGAAAATGAAATTGAAGCCGAAGAGCAGGTATTTGATACACTTGGTGCCTCCTTTGACCGGCATCGCGCCGGGCGAGCGAGCGGGCGGGCGAGGCGGAGGATGAAGTGGTGGAGAAGGCGAGGAAGGTGCGCTGGAGCCGGGGAAAGTGGCGGCGGCGGCGGCGGCGGTTTTGCTGCTCGGCGGAGTTTGAACAGGTGCTTCTCTCTCGATCTCTGTCTCTTTCTTTCTTTCCAGCAGATACTCGCGGTGGTTCTTCCAGTCGAGCCTCGCCCCAGCTTCTCCGACAGCCCCAGCTCAGCCTCGCCCTGCCCTCTTTCCCTTCCTCCCCCCCGAGGGCTCCGGTCCTGCCCGGCCCTCCTCCTCCTCCTCCCTCCTCCGGAGAGCCACACCTTTGGGTCGGGCCGGGAAGGAGGCCAAGCATGGGTTCCCTAAGCGGCATTCCCCACCCCTCCTGTTATGTATTGCTTCTTGCTTACTGAAGCCTACTCACACAATCCTCACTCTCCTCCCCCCTTCTCTCCTCTCCCCTCCCCTCTCGGCCCACCTGCCTGCTCCAAACCGTCTTCCCTGCGGCATCCATGCCGCCTTTACAGCATTATGGGGGGCCCGGGGCAAAGCAGTTGTATCGGAGCCCCTACCACAACTACTCCTAGGGATAAAAATATAAATGGTCGGCCAGATTCAACACATTATGTATTTTATTGGCACTTCCAACAAGTCAATTTGATAATTATGTTGCTGGATTTACAGGTTTACAGATAATCAGAGTTGGAAGGGGCCTTGTAGGTCATCTAGTCCAACCCCCCCCACCTAAGCAGGAGACCCTACACCATTTCTGACAGATAGGGGTCCAATCTCTTCTTGAAAGTCTCAAGTGATTAGGGACTTCTGTCCTCACTGTGAGTTGTATTGGGGAGGGGGATGCACAAAGGGAAGCTTAGCCAATCTCGTACACATGTTGTGCTGTGACAATAAAGGTAATAATAAGTGATGACACTCTGATGACTTCCAAAGGCAACTTCTATTCCATTGGTTGATTGTTCTCACTGTCAGAAAGTATCTCATTATTTCCAGGTTAAATCTCTCCTTGTCCAGTTTCCATCCTTTATTCCTTGTCTGGCCTTCAGATGCCTTGGAAAATAGCTTGACCCCCTTCTCCTCTCTGTGGCAGCCCCTCAAATACTGGAAGACTGCTATCCTGTCTCCCCTGGTCCTTCTCTTCACTAGACTAGCCAAGCCCGGTTCCTGTAACTGTTCTTCATATGTTTTAGTCTCCAGTCCCTTAATCATCCTGGTTGCTCTTCTCTGCACTCTTTCTAGAATCTCAACATCTTTTTAATAATGTGGTGAACAAAACTGGATGCACCTTGTATCATATAACCACTCTATAAAGCCTTAGTAAGACCACACCTGCATCCAGTTTTGTTCACAGCATTTCTATGTTCTATAAACATATATCAGTTTCTATAAACATCCGTCGGTTTAATTGATAAAACCCAGAATCAACGTTTCATTGTTTTCCCACCTCTAGCCCAAAGTCCAGAAGCATTTCCAAATAGAAACAAAAGTACTTATATTCTTTTCTTTGATCAAAACAGTCAATTTAGCCATCTTGGCCAACTCCATCAGCTTCTGCAGCCATCCGTCCATGGTGCAAATCAAAATATCCTTCCATTTTTTTTGTCCATACTGTTTTGCTGTTGTCAACTTATCTAAGATCAAAGTTCCAATATTTTTTCCCCAGGTGTGTGGTAATAGTTCAAAAAAAGGGTGCCCAGGATGAGATGGATCTTTGATAAGAATGTTTTGAACATTCTTAAGGCAGCGGGAGCTACAAAGCTCTTCCAAAGAGGGGAGAGGGCAACCCATGATCTTCTGGGCAATGACATTAACCCTCTGGAGTGCTGTCCTATCTGCCCCTGTACAATTGGCAAACCATACACAGGTGCAGTGAGTTAAAATGCTCTCTATGGTGCAGAGGTAGAAGGTCACCAGCAGTTTTTCATTCAGTTGTTGTTTTCTGAGAAGCCTCAGGTAGCATAATCTCTGCTGGGCCCTTTTGATCAGGGCTGCAATGTGGGCACCCCAGGTCAGGTCCTCTTTTAGGTTATAAGGCATGGTTATATAAAAAAAAAATAGATTGTATAGAGAGGGCCAGGCTAACAATGAAAATAGAAGACAGAGAAGATTCAATTTATTATAGGGCTGGTATGCCTGGTATGAGTGGTTTAGAAATAAAAATAAAATAAAATGGCAATTAGGAAAAGAGTGAGGGAATATGTAAATATGTAAAATATACCATGGAGAAGATTGATATGTAAGGATAAAAGATATTGATTTATAGCAAGAGTAAGATGTAATGGTAAAGGAATAAGTAAATATACATACTGAAAAATGTGACGAGATGCAAAAGATGTCTTGATGTTGATAATAGTGTATCAAGTTTTATTTTGTTTTTAACATTTGAAAACTTAATAAAATTTATTAAAAAAAAAAGAAATGTCTGCAAGGAAACAACCAAACTCAGAGAGTCAGAGGTGGTATTCAGCAGGTTCTGACCCGTTCTGGAGAACCGGTAGCGGAAATTTTGAGTAGTTCAGAGAACCGGCAAATACCACCTTCTGACTGGAGATTTTACAGTATCCTTCCCCTGCCACGTCCACCACACTGTGCCCACAGAACTGGTAATCAAAAAAATTGAATCCCACCATTGCAGAGAATGTGAAGGACCCCTCATTTCAACCCTGAGCTACAAATATTCTCCTTTATCAATGTGAATTTTGTAACAGCGTAGAATTCTCCATTTTAATGCACAGCTATAGGTCCTGTTTGCTACCTCAGATTGCCTTCTTTTTACGATCGCTTAGAGCAGAGGTGGTATTCAGCTTGTACTGACCAGTTCTGGAGAACCGGTAGTGGAAATTTTGAGTCGTTTGGAGAACTGGCAAATCCCACTTCTAACTGGCCCCACCCCCATCTATTCTCTGCCTCCCATTGAGTCCCAGCTGGGTCTTCTATGCCCACCCCATTCCAGGGGAAGGATACTGCAAAATCCCACTTCCCACCCCACCCCACTAACCTGCTTTCCAGCTCCGTTTTCCTGTGCAGGGCAACCAAAGAAAACCCAGCCAATCAGCTGAGACTCCATGGGAGGCAGAGAAGAGATGGGGGTGGAGCCAGTCAGAGGTGGGATTTGCCGGTTCTCCGAACGACCCCAAATCTCCGCTACCGGTTCTCTAGAACTGCTCAGAACCGGCTGGATATTACCTCTGAATGAAAAAGGTTTGGGATTCCTATTATGGCTCTGCCTTGAAGGAGGTAGAACTTTGTTATGTAGAATAGACTAGCTCAGGCCTTCATGGCCCATTAACAAAGGTTTGGGGGGGGGGTGCTGAGTTGGAATGGAATGGAATGGAATGGAATGGAATGGAATGGAATGGAATAGAATAGAATAGAATAGAATAGAATAGAATAGAATAGAATAGAATAGAATAGAATAAGAATTCTTTTATTGGCCAAGTGTGATTGGACACACAAGGAATTTGTCTTGGTGCAAATGCTCTCAGTGTACATAAAAGAAAAGATATATTCATAAAGAATCATAAGGTTCAACACTTAATAATAGTCATAGGGTACAATAAGCAATCAAATCATACTAGGAAACATGTCAATATAAATCCCAAGGATACAAGCGACAAAGTTACGGTCATACAGTCACAAGTGGGAGGGGATGGGGGATAAGGAGTGATGAGAAGATTAACAGTAATAGTAGCGCAGACTTTGTAAATAGTTGGACAGTTATCCAGTCTTCATTTTGAGCAGCAAACAGCAGCCGATAAATGGAGTGAGTAAATAGATACCGTGATCACCAACTCTCCATCTGGGAGCTTTTGCTGGCTGTTCAATTTCACGGGGCCCTGTGGAATGTGTCATATTTTTTTCCCACCCCCCATGCTAGTTGGACTGGTTTGGCAACATTACCGTACACGAGAAAAAACCAAGAAGGCCTATCCTGTTTATTGACTGTTTCCTAGTATGATTTGATTGCTTATTGTACCCTGTGACTATTATTAATGGTTGTACCTTATGATTCTTGACTCTTGACAAATGTATCTTTCCTTTTATGTAGACTGAGAGCATTTGCACCAAAGACAAATTCCTTGTGTGTCCAACCACACTTGGCCAATAAAAGAATCCTATTATTCTAGTTATTGGTGTTTAATCAAAGGGAAAGGCACTTAGGAGTATCTACACCAGCAAACAGTGGAAAGAAGGAGTCACAGCCAGTCCTCAACTTACAACAGTTCATTTAGTGACCGTTCGATGTTACAACGGCACCGAAAAATGTGACTTATGGCCGTTTTTCACAGACCTTTACAGCGTTCCCCATGATCACGCTGAAAATTCAGATGCTTGGCAACTGACTCATACTTATGACCCAAGGTTACATGATTCCTTCAGCCAGATCTGCTTAACAACCATGTGACTAACTTAACGGCTTCCCCCTCATACTCTTTCTTTTCTTCCTTGTTTCCTTCCTCCCACCCCTACTTTCCTCCCTCCCTTTCTTTCTTTCTTTCTCCCTCCTTCCCACTTTCTTTCTCCACCCTCTTTCTTTCTTTCTTTCTTTCTTTCTTTCTTTCTTTCTTTCTTTCTTTCTTTCTTTCTTTCCTTCCTTCCTTCCTTCCTTCCCCCCTCCCTCTTTCTTTTCTCCCTCCCTCTTTCTTTCTTTCCTTCCTTCCTTCCTTCCTTCCTTCTTCCTACTCACTCTTTCTTTTCTTCCTTCTTTCCTTCCTTCTTCCCTCTTTCCTTCTTTTTCCTTTCCTTCCTCACCCATCCCTCCCTCTTTCTTTTTTCTTTTCTTTCTTTCTTTCTTTCTTTCTTTCTTTCTTTCTTTCTTTCTTTCTTTCTTTCTTTCCTTCCTTCCTTCCTTCCTTCCTTCCTTCCTTCCTTCCTTCCTTCCTTCCTTCCTTCCTTCCTTCCTTCCTTCCCCCTCCCTCTTTCTTTTCTCCCTCCTTCCCACTTTTCTTTCTTTCTTTCTTTCTTTCCTGCTTTCCTCCCTCTCTCTTGCAACCTTGGCAGCATCCCACGGTGCAAGCAAAGTCAACGGGGAAGCCCGATTCACTTAGCCATGTTATTAAGCTTAACAGCTGCAGCCACCCGCTTAACACCTGTGGTGAGGAGAGTTGTTAAATGGGGCAAAGTTCACTTATCCAACGTTTCCCTCAGCCACCGAAATTCTGGGCTCAGTTGTGTCTGTGAATCAAGGACTACCTGCAATTAGCTCTCTCGTAATTTTCAGGAAGAGCAGCAAAGGGAAGAGCAAATAAAAAGTAGAACAGATGGGCAAAGGAAGACCGAGGAAGAGTCTAAATTTAGCCAAGGAGGTTATCTAATCGCTGGTTTAAAATTACCCTGGGAAAAAGCCACGATTGTTTGGATTTGTGTGTGTGTGTGTGTGTGTGTGTGACAAGTGGCTTTCGCAAGGCTGGTTCTTCACAATGAGTGACATGCACTGTCTTGCACAAGGGGAAAATCCCCACCCCGAAAGAGCTACGTCATTTTCCAGCTTGCGGAATAGGGTGTGCTGAGAGTCAGCCTGGGCTCTACCAAGGTTTCTTTCCCCTACATTTAGCCATTGGGGGAAGAAAAATACAGGCAGTTTCTCTGCAGGACATTTGCTACACTGGTAAATGCAGGTAGTCCTCAATTTACAACAGTTTGTTTAGTCACTGTCTGTAGTAACAGCAACAGTCCTTAGACTTACAAGCAGCTTGTATACACAGATGTTACAAGAGAATGAGGAGTCTGAGTATTATAGGATTTGGGGAAAATCCTATGACTGGATTGAGCTAAGATAGACGGAAGATGGGAAGATTAACGATAAGCAATATATAAATTAATGTTAAATTCTAACATTCACATAAATTGTATATATTTGTAAATAACGCACAAAATAGTAGTATAAGATGAATGCCACAAACTGTTCATGTCAAGATATGTACACTTTTTGTTTGTTTTTAAAGTTATAAAAGATTAATAAAGTTTATTTTTAAAAAAAGACTTATATACCGCTTCACAGTGCTTTACAGCCCCCTCTAAGCCGTTTACAGAGTCACCATATTGCCTTCAAACAATCTGGGTCCTCATTTTACCCACCTTGGAAGGATGGAAGGCTGAGCCAACCTTGAGCCAGTCAGCATTGAACTGCTGGCAGTCAGCAGAACTAGCCTGCAATACCGCTTTCTAACCACTGCGCCAACATAGATAGATGATAGATCTGTGATGGTGAACCTATGGCACATGTGCCAGAAGTGGCATGCAGACAGATTGCCCGGAAGAGCCCCACTGCGCATACGCACGCGACGCCTGCCCAACAGCTGATTGTCGGGTATCTGGCACGCATACACAGGGAGCGGGAGGGGAGGGAGACGTGCGCGCACGCACAGAGGTGCACGGCGCGTATGGGGGAGTCGTGTATGCATGTGCAGGGAGTGTGGGGGGCACACTCATTGCCTTCTGGGTGCTGGCACGAGAGCGAGAGCGTGTGCAGTTTTTAGCATGGGAGCCCAAAAAGGTTAGCCACCACTGGGCTATGTTATTTGATTTTTCTCAATGGTTCCCCCTCGCAAGCACTGAGTGAATTGTTCATCTAGCTTGCAATACTTTGACGAGGTGTGAAATGCTCTTGGCTGAATGCCCAGAGGTTCAATTAAGCCTATTAAGAGCTTTCCCTTGCTGCTTGTCTTTCTGAGATTATTGGGGGCTCTCTGAACCCTATAGAGTTTTAGCTGGGGGCTCTCCCGAGCCCCTGCGAGCCCCCAACAGCCCGCCCCTGGGCTTGACTCCATGTTCTTTGTAGCAGTCCCTGAGATGTTGGAATACTGCTATCATGTCACCTCTAGTCCTTCTTTTTATAAGATTAGATATACCCAATTCCAGCAACTGTTCTTTATATGTTTTAGTTTCCAGTTCCCTAAGAACTTTACAGATGAAACTCAAAAAATTGGAATATAGTGCAAAAGTTCATTTATTTCAGTAATGCAACTTAAAAGGTAAAACTAATATATGAGATAGACCAGGGGTAGAATTCTTCCAGTTCGCACCTATTTGCTAGAACCAGTTGTTAACATTCTAAGCAGTTCAGGGAACCGGTTGTTAGAAGAAATTACTGGCCTAATCCTGTAAGGAAGGCAGGAAGGAAACATTCTGGGGTTGCTTACAGAAACTGCCTCTCTGTTAACCCTTATTACATTCTTGGCAGGACTAGACTTCCTGTCTCAGGAACGTCTGTGGAGTTTTTTTCCCCTCCTTTGCTGGTACTTTGTTTGTGTGGAGTGACCATTCAAAGTTACAATGGCCCTGAAAAAAGTGACTTATGACCATTTTTCACATTTATGACTGTTGCAGCATCCCCACAGTCATGAGAGGCCAGGCGAGGAGATGCGCGCCTCGATGTGAGTGATATTGAGTTGGCCACGCCCAGCCAATAACATGACCACCAAGCCATGTCCACCCAGTCACATGACCACCAAGCCCCGCCCACCACCTAAGCCCCGCCCACAGAACCGGTTGTTAAAAAATTTGAATCCCACCCCTGAGATAAACTATATATAAACTAATATATGAGATAGACTCACGGCTTGAACTATCTTGCTTTGCATGTAATGAGTCTATCTCATATATTAGTTTCACCTTTTAAGTTGCATTACTGAAATAAATGAACTTTTGCACGATATTCTAATTTGTCGAGTTTCACCTGTACTGTTTGAATTCTGAATTTGACAAATGTGAGTTGCAACTTTCTAACCAGATTTTTTTTGGGGGGGGGGGTGGTTCACTTGCCATGATTAGGTTTTGAAAACTCACTTTAAGAAGGTGAGTGCTGCTGTCAAAATAGCAGTTGGAACAACCCAAACAAGCAACTTCTTGATTTCCAAAATTTCTGGATGCCTAATGGGAAAAAAAAGCTCACCCTCCTCTGCAAGAAGCTGAGTGATGCATTCTTGGTTACCAGGAAATTTCCTCTAGATGCTGCGTGGGATTACTGAGTCTTCCCTTCCATGACAGAAGCCTCTTGTGACAAATGGTGAAACACCCTCCATCATGTCATCATGTCTAGGTTGTGAAAAACAGCCCTTCCTGAGCTGGTCCCAAAGATGCATTTTCAAGAGGCAACTGAACTTTCTTGTTTTTTTTCCTTTGGTTTTTGCATCCAGTTTTGGTGACCACAATACAAAAAAGATGTTGAGACTTTGGAAAAAAGTGCAGAGCAGAGCAACTCAGATGATTAAAGGCCTAGAGATTAAAATATACTGTTGGAAGAAATACCCTTCTGGGTTCAGTTCCAAGTGGGGAAGAAAGACACTGGGAACATGGTGACTGCTTGGAAAGATGGTTTAATGGTGGACAGGTTCACATGCCTTGGGTGAAGGAAGAAGGAAGGAGATGCTGAAAGTCCCTGGGTTTTATACCCTCTGTTGGGATTTGAATTGGAGCTTGTATTCTGATTGGTTGTCAGGCTCCCATGGGGCCATGCAGGGGCAACTCTATAGGCTGTCCTGAGTCCCAGGCTTGGTTGAGCCTTGCTGGATGATGATGTAATAAAAGGGCTTCGCCCAATTCCTAGAGCTCTACCTGAAGATCTTTGTTACGTAAAATAGGCTGGCCTAGGCCAGAGTAATGGCCCATTAGCAAAGGAGGGGAAGCGGCTGAGTTTCTGCTTCTGAGGTGAGTTTCTGCTTCTGAGTTTCTACTTCTCTTTTTAGAGGAAACATTCTGCCTTTTTAATATTTCCTAGGATATTTCAATTTTCTAGGAGAGGGGTAGGTGCTAACTCCCAACAATACCAAGAACGGTTGCAGGATTTGGGTTTAGCTAGTCTAGAGAAAAGAAGGGGTGACATGATAGCAGTATTCCAGGATTTGATGGGCTGCCCCAAAGAAGAGGGAGTCAAACTATTCTCCAAAGCACCTGAAGGCAACAAGACAGGAAACAATGCATGGAAACTAACCATGGAGAGAAGCAACCTAGAACTAAGGAGAAATTTCCTGACAGTGAGAACAATCAACCGGTGGAACAGTTTGCCCTACAGAAGTTCTGGATGCTTCATCATTGGAGGTTTTTAAGAAGAGACTGGCCAGCCCCTTGTCTGAAATGGTATAGGGTCTCCAGCTTGACCAAAGTCCCTTCCAGCTCTATTCTGAATCGAAATGGCTGAATCTGTGTTCTTGATCGTCCTGGGAACTTAAATGTCCTGCCCAGACTGAAGAAGCCACTTGGCTAAGGAGCAAAATGTTTCATACCAATAGGAAATCCAGTTGCCAGGACTCAACTTCCGGATGATTCTATCTCAGGGGTGGGCAAACTTTTTGGCTCGGGGGCCTCATTGACTTTTAAAATTTGACAGATGGGCCGCCACCTGGTGTCGAAATGCCTATCATTACAAGTCAAAATCAAATGAATGCGATCATTCAATCATTCACATCAAACCTTAATTCTGTACCAATCTTCGGCGGGCCGGATTAAAAAGACCAACGGGCCGGATGTGGCCCCTGGGCCATAGTTTGCCCACCCCTGTTCTATCTGGATGACTGAGGATCTTCATCAACAGAGAGAGAGAGAGAGAGAGAGAGAGAGAGAGAGAGAGGTGAAGAAATGGTTTTCAGAAACCATGGAAGGAAGGCAGAAGGAGAGGGAGAATCATAAAGTCAGGAGTTTGTTGACTTGGGAGGAAGTAATTATTCCAAGGGGAGGCTCCTGGACGATTCAATGACTAGATGTGGCTCATCTTCCATATTACAAACTAACCACCATCACCTCTTGAATCCACTGATAATGGTTGTGCTTCGAGGAAGTCCTGGCCAGGGGCAGCCCCTGCTCACTCCATTCAATTCGGAAGCCTCTTTGATTTGCTAACTTGCCCAGGACTAAAACGAGAATTTTGGAGGAAACCAAAATTTATTTTGACTTATTAAATGCCCGGTGGGAGAGAGGAGAGAAATCTTCTTTCAGGAATGGCTGATCCATCCCTACCTCCAGAAATCAGTTTAGGACACATGTTTGAGAGAGGGAGGACCTGGGATGACAGAGGGAGATGTAGATTTACGTGCTCCAGTCTGTTCTCCTTATTATTTCCCATCAAAGATCTTTAGTATTGTAGGAAGTTAGCACCCACCTCACTCCTAGAAAAATGAAATACTTTAGGATATATTAAAAAGGCAGAATATTTTCCCTAAAAGGAGAAGTAGAAACTCAGAAGCAGAAACTTACTTCAGGACCAGAAACTCAGCCCCTCACCTTTGTTAATGGGAGGGCCATTAAGGCCTGGGCAAGAATATTCCACATAACAAAGCCCTCTACCTATCTCACCACCTGGCTTGGGAAGATTGCATCAGCCAGCACTCAGGTCCAGACTCCAGACAAAGCTAGCTGAGTTAGCTTAGACCCCCGACCCTGGGAGTCTGACAGCTAATGGGATACACTTCTTACACAGGAACAGGAAACACTATGGTGGAACCCAACAGAGGATAAATAACTAAGGGTCTCTCAGCATCTTGGCCCACCCTTCTTTTCCTTCACCCAACATCTTGAAGCACGTGATCACCCTTTTCACTTTGGAGCTCCAAGCCATGTGGTCCTGTCCACCATTAAACCATCTTTCCAAACAGCCTCCATGTTTCCAGTGCCTTTTTCCCCACTTGGAACTGAACCCAGAAGGATATTTCTTCCAACAGTACATTGATTGATGTTCTGTCCGCTCTGTTAATTAGCTGACAGAGTTAATGACTGGTTGTTGTTTTTTTAATATAGAGAAGGTCAGGAAGTTCATGTGGATGGTTTTATGACTTACTCTCTCCTCTTTGCATAAAATGGTTTTGAACTGCCTGTCTGAAATTGACCTCAGACACTCCCCGTGACAGGTTCCTTCTTCCTGCAAAATTCACTCCTTTATTAAAAAAAAAAAATGAGGAGAGGGAGAACACAGGTTACTGACAGTTTAAAACATAATTATTGAAATAAGCATAACTTGAAGAATCAGGGCTGGTACCCACAATATTCAGAGAGCTTTAGAATCTCCCCATAAATGTCTCATTCTTATCTGGGCATGACTTAAATTCACCAGTCTTTCTGCCACTTGGAGATACTTCTGGAGGCCCGGATCCTGGGATGGGCAGCTGGGGGTTCTTAGGGGTCGGGAGAGCCCCTAACTAAGATTCTGCGCAGTTTGGAGAACCCCCAAATCCCACTCCCGTCTGGCTCTGCCCAGCCCACCCTTCCCTTTCCAGGAGTCCCCAGGTGGCCAATTTTGGACGCAGGTAAGTGTAGGGCGCACATAGAGGCTTGGGGAGGGCGAAAAACAGGCCTGCCGGAAGTCAGGAAGGCCGGAAAGGGGCCCATTTCTGGCTTCCAGAGAGCCTCCGGAGTCTGGGGAGGCCATTTTCGTCCTCCTGGAGGCTTGAGGAAAGTCTCTGGAGCCCAGGGAGGGCAAAAACACCCCCCCACCACCATAGTGCAGGAGGCCGACTAGGCCACGCCCACCAAGCAACCAGGCAGAGAACCCGTTGCTAAAATTTGTGAAGCCCAGTTCTCCCCATTTTCCCTGTGGCATAGCCAGAAAGGCATTAAAAGTTGTAAATCTAATCTTACGAAGTTTCTCCTCTGGAAATATTGAATTGCTAACTAGGGCATACAAAACCTTTGCTAGACCTATACTCGAGTACAGCTCATCTGTCTGGAATCCGCACAGACATTAATACAATTGAGCGAGTCCAGAAGTATTTCACGAGAAGAGTACCACACTCCTCTGCACGCAACAAAATACCCTATATCACCAGGCTTGAGATTTTGGGCTTGGACAATCTTGAACTACGGCGCCTACGGTTAGACTTAAGCGTAGTACACAAAATTACCTGCTACAAGGTCCTACCAGTCAATGACTACTTCAGCTTCAACCCCAACAATACAAGAGCACACAACAGATACAAATTCAATGTACAAACTTCAAACTCGATTGCAGAAAGTACGAATTCAGCAACAGAGTGGTCAATGCCTGCAATGCACTACCTGACTCTATGGTTACATTCTCTAACTAATCCCCCATTCCTTTAACCTCAAACTAACCCCTATTGACCTCATCCCATTCCTAAGAGGTCTGTAAGGGGCGTGCATAAGCGCACCATCATTCCTACTGTCCCTGTCCTATTGTCCCCATTTAATTGTACCTATTTTCTGTATTCTTACTTATGTTTATACTTATACCTATTATTTTGTAAATGATTGACAAATCAAATCAAATCAAATAAATAAATAAATAAATAAATTTGCCACCCTCCAAGGCTGCTCGAGTCCCCTTTATTCTCAGTGGAATTAGGACAATTGTGCCCGCATAGAATTAATAAGATGCTGTCCCTGGACCTTTGGTCGTGGTCTGCTGAGAAGAAGACCCATCATTTCTGTGAGCAGTCGGGGTTATTGTGTGTTACTGAGGCCTCATCCATACAACCTCCTTGCCCAAGCGCTACGACCAACCCCACTCAATGGTTTTGCTGAGGACATGTTTCGATTCAGCATTGTGACTGCATAATCCTGAGGCACACTGACTGAAGCCAGATGAAAGGGACCCAGCAGGAAAATTAGGATGATCTGCTGTAAGAAAGCCACCTACACTTTGGAAGTGACACCCATGGATGTTCCTGGGGAAGGAGATCAAGCCGAAATTAAACCAGGACAAAACAGGCTGTGACATACTAGAAAGCAGAGGTGGTATTCAGCAGGTGGAAATATTTTAGGATATATTAAAAAGGCAGAATATTTCCCCTAAAAGAGAAGTAGAAACTTAGAGAGGCAGAAACTCAGCCCCACCTTTGTTAATGGGCCATTAAGGCCTGGGCCAGTCTATTCTACATAACAAAGATCTACCTCCTTGAAGCAGAGCCATAAATAGGAATCCCAAAGCCCTTTCATTCAGAGGTGGCATTCAGCAGGTTCTGACCAGTTCTGGAGAACCGGTAGCGGAAATTTTGAGTAGTTCAGAGAATCGGCAAATCCCACCTCTGACTGGCACCGCCTCCATCTCTTCTCTGTCTTCCATTGAGTCCCAGCTGATTGGCTGGGTCTTCTTTGGTTGCCCTGCACAGGAGAACAGAGCTGGAAAGCAGGTTAGTGGGGTGGGGAGAGAATGGGGATTTTACAGTAACCTTCCCCCAGGAGTAGGGAAGGAATGGGGATTTTGCAGTATCCGTCCCCTGCCATGCCCACCAAGCCACGCCCACCAAGCCAAGCCACGCCCACCAAGCCAAGCCACGCCCACCAAGCCACGCCCACAGAACCAGTAGTAAAAAAAAATTGAACCCCACCACTGCTAGAAAGCTATTCCTCTTTACTATTAATCTGACCTATGAAACCAACAATCCATTTTCGACAGCTGTTCTTCCAGATTGAGGCGAGAATGAAAGTTACTGTCTGGAAGTCAATAGTCAGCCCTTGGCTAATGGTCCAATAGTTCCTCCTTACCCTTTTCAACTTTATTTTGGCAAAAGACTAGTCTCCCAGCTGGAAGGATGCCATGAAGTCCAAGCCAGCCTCTTATGGAGTCTCAGCCAGCTTCCTCCTTATCTTGGGTCATGAAAAGGTCAGTCACTGCCCTTTGAAAGATAAATTATATGGAATACCAACAGGAGGTCAACAGAATGCCACATAAAAGCAGAAACTGTGGTGCTAGGCAAACATTTGCCATCTCCATGTTCCTTCTTGGAGTATTAAGTGTTATTACCAGGGCTGCTACTAAGCAGATATTCCAAAATCCGTTTCCCAAATGAGTTTGGCCTCATGGTTTGAAGGTGGCTGTAGTGCTGTAATGCAGTTCCTTTAAAAATGTACCGTACTCTTATTTCTCATTTCTATAAGAATGTATGTTGCTCAGTAGTGGGATTCAATTTGTTTTACTACCGGTTCTGTGGGCATGGCTTGGTAGGTGTGGCATGGCGTGGTGGGTGTGGCTTGGTGGGTGTGGCATGGTGTGGTGGGTGTGGCTTGGTGGGCGTGGCAGGGGAAGGGTACTGCAAAATCCACATTCCCTCCCCACCCCACTAACCTGCTTTCCAGCTCCGTTCTCCTGTGCAGGGCAACCAAAGAAGACCCAGCCGATCAGCTGGGACTCAATAGGAGGCAGAGAAGAGATAGGCGCGGGGCCAGTCAGAGGTGGTATTGGCCAGTTCTCCAAACTACTCAAAATTTCCACTACTGGTTCTCCAGAACTGGTCAGAACCTGCTGAAGACCACCTCTGCAGCAACTGTCATAAATATGAGTCAGTTGCCAAGAGGCTGAATTTTGGTCACAGGACCACAGGAATGATGCAAAAGTCGTAACTGTGGAAAGATGATCATAAGTCACATTTTTCAGTGCCGTTGTAACTTTGAATGGTCACTAACCAAGCTGTTGTAAGTTGAGGACTCCCTGAAGCAGATGATGGAATTCTCCTGAAATTTTTTAAAAATGTCTAGTCGCTCCTAGAAATGGGTGCCATCCTTCTTTTCAGCACCTGTCATGGTGCCAAAAAAGGGAGAACATTTTGACCCACCAGCCAATGTCTTTCCAGAAAAAACAGAGAAGGAGGAAGAACTTCCATTGTGGATGTCTGAATAGACTAGACTAGACTAGACTAGACTAGACTAGAGTAGAGTAGAGTAGAGTAGAGTAGAGTAGAGTAGAGTAGAACCGAACCGAACTGATTAGAATAGAATAGAATAGAATAGAAAATATGGAATGGAGAATAGAATAGAATAGAATAGAATAGAATAGAATAGAATAGAATAGAATAGAATAGAATAGAAT
>NW_020769308.1:48296816-48324792 GCF_900518735.1 Pseudonaja textilis | reverse complement strand
ATAGAATAGAATAGAATAGAATAGAATAGAATAGAATAGAATAGAATTCTTTATTGGCCAAGTGTGATTGGACACACAAGGAATTTGTCTCCAGTGCATAAGCTCTCAGTGTGCATACAACAGTAGTGATAGATCATTATCGTAGTCATGGTAAAAATACATTAGTGATAGTCATGAATACTAAATCAGTAATCCACATAAATCATACTAAGTAGGATACTAAGTAAACAATATAAATTGTAAGATGCAAACCACAAAGTTATAGTCATAAGAAGGCAAGGCGAAGATGAGAATAATGACGCTAATGCTGCCTTTCTTCCACAGTTATTGATGAAAGTGTCCCAGAGTGGATTTTAATAGCTTCCACTTGGCTGGAGGAACCAAGGAAAGTTCTCTTTGCTGATCTCATCCATGCCGAAGAGCAAAGGAAGATACTACTCATTATTCTGTTTTGCCTGAAGGCAGGTTTCGCCAGTTACTGATGGAATAAATAGAGTTGTGACATCTGACAGGCTCTTGAGGAATTGATGTTTTTCACCTTGGACGAGCTCGGTATAATCAGGAAGTTGACAGGTAGATTTACACAAAAGGCTTCCCAGAAGATTGACTAACTTTTTATTCACGTTACAACACTGCTTGAGTAACATACCTATGCCTTTCTGTTTGCATCATTTTCCGTTTCAAAGGCAGGCTGCAATTGGAAACGGTGCCTATTTTTCAGGAGATTACAAGGAATCTGTTGGGTTTTGTTTTTTGTTTTTTGTTAAATTGCTGCAGCACTAAGATTGAAAAGCAAGAATTTTTAGAATATCTGCCCAAAATTTTCTACAAGTTGTCACAAACTATATAATTTCTTGTGAATGTTGAATCTCAACTCTTATATGCTCCCATCTCTTGGATATGACTTGTTATTCAGTTGCTAAGTTGGGTCAGACTTTTCATGACCCAATGGACACACCACACACCTCTGTCCTCCACTATCTCCCAGAGTCTGCCCAAACTCATGTTCTTCGCTTTGAGGACACCAGCTAACCACCTCATCCTCTGACCTCCCCTTCTTCTTTTGCCTTCCATCTTTCCTCAAATTAGGATCTTCTCCAAGGAGTCTTCTCATTAGATGGCCAAAGTCTTTGAGCTTCAGCTTCAGGATCTGTCCTTCCAGAGAACAGTCGAAATTGATTTCCTTGAGGATCGACTGATTGGATCTCATGGCAGCCCAAGGGAACCTCAAGAGCCTTCTCCAACCCCACAACTCAAAAGCATCAGCTCTTCAGTGCTCAACCTTCCTTATGGTCCAACTCTCACTACTGGGAAAGCCATAGTTTTGACGATATGTGTTCTGACCCAAGCCTCGTTCAAATAAAAAAAACACAAAGTATATATAAAAGCAAACCTTTTTAATGTGTCTCTGTGAATTCCGTTCATTCACAGCCAAGAGTCATTAAAACAAATTGTCCCAGATAAGAGCAAGCCCTTTCAAGGTTACGAAAGGCTGCCAAGATTACAAGATTAATTGCAGGGAAATATTCCAAACCACAAGTCTCCAAACATGAACCAGAACAGACAGAACTTCCACAAGAACTTGGAGTTCTTTGCTTCCTGCAAAGAAGCCAACCCCAAAGGCTGGCTTTTATCCCTTATGGGAAGAGCCTTGCAGCCTTACTCCTGAGTTGCCTGTGCTGCTTCAACTGCTCTTTCCTTCGAGCAGCCCTGCGCGCACATGCTCTGGGCACAGGCACCCTGGGGTCCTCTTCGTCACTGCTGCCAGACTCCACGATCTCTGAAGGCAGCACCCCACTCTCCGATAGTCCTGGCCCCATTCCTGCATTACATGCGGGCCCCTCATCTGAGTCCTCGCTCTCAGAGACCTCAGCTGTCTGCACCTGCTGCCGGCAAACCACAACAATATGGATCTTTGTCAACAAGGTTTTGGATATGATACTGTTTCCCCTAAGAGAAAGTCAAGGGGTTTGAGGAACTAGGTGCCATTCAGTGAGACCTCTCCATCATTCATGGCTGCCTAGACAAATGGTCACCCTTGTGATCTGCCTCTAATACAGGTAGTCCTTGACTTACAACAGTTTGTTTAGTGACTACTGCATTAAAAAGGTGAGTTAACTTAGGACCATTTTTCACAGTTATGACCTTTTCAGCATCCCCACGGACACATAATCAAATTTCAAATGTTTGGCCACTGGTTCATATTTGTGACTGTTGCTGTGTCCTAAAGTTCACGGGATCCCCTTTTGTGACCCTTTCACAAACCAAGTGTGATGCACAAAAGCAACAAAGTCACAAAAATAAGTCCCTTTAATTCCTCCAACTTGGCCTCCAATGTCCAGTTACCTTCAGCTGGAGAAAAAACTCTCCCAAGAACAGTTTTTAAAGGGAAGAAATTCCATCCAAACTCAAAATACATATAAATCATAAAGAAAAACCAACACAAACCACACTTCAGCAATTAACGAGACAGGGCAGGATAAGGGATTGAAGACGTCAAAGGATAATGAAATACACACACTTGGGAGGATGCCAGAACTCAGATATGACTTGACAGACCAGAATAATTTCACCCTTTGCTTCCAGGAACTTTGCCTGCGCTGTTTGCCCTTTTAAACAGTCTTCCCAGCTGCAGCCCATGAAGGAGATCAGGGCCCTTTCCTCCCCTGTAAACCATGCAATTCACATTGCTCCCTTATCCATTCCTCCCTGCATGCCTTAGGATGAAGAGGGGGTGGGCCTGTGTCTTCCTCTGAAAGGCCAGCTGGCCATGCTCTTCCCCAGTTTCCTCCACAGCCATGGGAGCCACACTCCCACTCCCTGTCAGCTGTTTCACCTCTACCTCAGAATCAGATTCCAACAGGGGCATGACACTAAGTCAATGGGGAAGCCAGATCCGCATAACTGTGTTACTAACTTAACAACCACAGTGATTCACTTAACAAGTGTGGCATGAAAAGTCGTAAAATAGGGCAATATTCACTTAACAAATGTTTTACCCAATAACAGAAATTTTGGTCACAATTGTGGTTGTAAGTCGAGGACTGCCAGTCATCACATCTGGCTCTTCCAAGGACCTTCTAGCAATCTTCTCAATCCCATCTATCCACCTGTTCTCTTGACCTTGCCAAACGTAGTCATACATTTTCTTTTCTTATCCATCATCTACATATATCACAACAGTATTTCAGTTCCTGCTTGCTCATCATTAACTTGGGGAAGCTGCCAATCTTTACTTCCTTCAGGACTGATTGATTGGATGTTCTTGCAGACCGCAGTGCTTTTATTAACGGTCTTCAAATCCATAACTTAAAGGCAATAAAAGCTTCTTTCTCTGCACTTGTGACGATCCAGGGCGTGGCACAAAGGCAACACAGTCAGATAATCAGTAGGAGTCCCTTTATTAGCTCCAACTTTGCCCCCTGGTTACTTTTTGTCCCCTGGTTACCTACCCTACCAGGAACAGCCTTTGGCTGCAGAGAATCAAGTCCAAAACGTGGTCAACAAAAACTGTAACTATAAGTCCAAACAAGGCAAAATGATGCAATTAGTCTGACAGGGCAGGAGAAGGAATTCCAGACATGAAGGAATGGCAGTAATTCAACCCAGTTGGGAGCATGCCAGATAACAAAGTCAACCCAAGATAAACTCATGTTTATTCCCAGCAGAGGCCACATTCAGCTTGCATCTCTTTTAAACTCTCATTCCCAGTTGTGGCTAATGAAGGGAATCAGGGCCCTCTCCTCCCCCGTAAGCCACACAACCCACGTTGCTCTCTTCTCCATTCCTCCCTGCATGCCCTAGGATGAAGAGGGCCTGGGTCTTCCTCTGAACTCGCTCTCCCCTGCTTTGCCCAGCCGCACTTTGCCCTTCCCCAGTTTCCTCCACAGCCAACGAAGCCACACTCCCCCTCCCTGTCAGCTGTTTGTCTTCCTCCTCGGTTTCAGACTCCAACCGGGTCATGACAGCACTCTTTCTCAGTGTCCAGCTTTCAGTCATATATTACTGTTGGAAAAACTATTGATTTAGCTAGCCTATTCTTTGTTACCACAGAGGTATCTCGATTCGTCATGATTTTGTCAGGTCTGACACTGCTTTCTATCATAGGGTTAATTTCCTTTTCCTTTTATCTGTTTTTATCTTGTCCTTAAATTCTGAAAAAAAACCCTAAATTGCCATCTTCATTTCTTTGCCATCAATTGTGCATTCGTTAAGCATGCTGACTGACATTACATTCGCTTTTGCAATATTGAAGATTAACTAAGATTTTCCTTTTCCCTGTTGGGTTCTTCCAAATATGATATAATACAGTATATTCATAAAATTATTCTAGGCACCATTTTTTGAACTGTTACCATCTGGCAGCCAGTACAGGATAATAAAAACAAGGACAAATAGGCTGAAAAGCAGCTTCTATCCCTGAGCAGTAACTATATTGAATTCTACTGTATAGTACAATACGAATGCAATACCAGCGGTTTTCAATTCAATTGTATCGAATGCGAAGGAGGTATATTTGTGTTTTATTTTTATACTTTCAATGTACACTGAAGATGGCATTTAATTTCATTATAAAAGGTGCAATGACAATAAAGTCAACTAACTAACTAATAACATAATCTAATATTTTTAGCTAAGCCAATGATATAGCTTGCTTGTCTCAAACATTTCAGGGTTTGCTTTCTAGTTTTGATCCCAGCTATCTTTTTTTTTCCTGATGCCGCTACTCTAACTTTGTTTTAAAAATTAGAGAATAGGTTTTCTTACACTTCCTTCATTCCTCTGAATCATTCTAATTTTTTCCCCTCAAGAATGGTTGCTTGTATATTGCAAACATTTCTCAGGGGAATAAACAGGTATTTTGAAAACCCATTAACCATAATATGCTCCATGTTCTGGTACGATTGACCTTGCTCTCATCAATAAAGCAAAGATATGCTTCTTCCTTACATTATCTTGGTCTCTTTATTACCAACCAGGGGTGGAATTCTACCAGTTTGCTCCTATTTGCTAGAACCGGTTGTTAACATTCTAAGCAGTTCAGAGAACTGGTTGTTAGAAGAAATTACTGGCCTAATCCTGTAAGGAAGGCAGGAAGGAAACATTCTGGGGTTGCTTACAGAAACTGCCTCTCCGTTAACCCTTATTACATTCTTGATAGGACTAGACTTCCTGTCTCAGGAATGTCTCTGGAGTTTTTTCCCCCTCCTTTGCTGGTACTTTGCTTGTATGGAGTGACCATTCAAAGTTATAATGGCACTGAAAAAAGTGACTTATGACCATTTTTCACTCTTACGACTGTTGCAGCATCCCTACAATCATGAGAGGCCAGGCAAGGAGGGGCGTGCCTCGATGTGAGTGATATTAAGTTGGCCACACCCAGCCAACAATATGACTACCAAGCCACACCCACCAACTAAGCCACGGCCACAGAATCGGTTGTTAAACAAATTGAATCCCACCCCTGTTACCAACCTTATGTTAGCTACCTGATCTCTTTTTAAGACCTGCCTGTTCATGATAGAATATTCTTCTCAGTAATGTGCTAAATAAAACTTTGCTTGCTTGCACGAGGAATTAATCCAAAACTCCAGTAATTAGCAGTTCATCACATCTTCATTGATATATCTCTAAGTTCCCTTTTCCAATCTCTAGGGTAAACAGTCATTTTCATATCTGATGACACAGCGCTGTTAGAATTTTAAATACCTCTTCTCCTGCAGCTTTAAATAGATTTGTCGGTTGCAGTCATTCTACCTTGCAACATAAAATATTACCATCTAAGAACTAGATCACCAAATGGCGCAGTGCAGAATAAAACGTAAGATGCAGGGTGTCTTTGACTTACAACAGTTCTGTTTAGTGACCATTCAAAGTTACAATGAATGGTTATTGTTATGTCCTGAGGACTCAAGGAGTTCTCACTCAGGTCCACTCACTTGTGTGGGCGTTATTCCCCCCATTCCCATTGGTCAGTTCTCCCCAGCAGCCAGCTATAAAAGCAGGCTGCGGGGTCCAACTGGCTGCTGATTGCTGCGAGCCAGTTCCAGGCTTGGCAAGCACGGTCAGCCCTTTATTTGTAAATAAAGTACTGTTGCACTCATGCTCTGGTTCAGCCTCTCATTGCTCAAACTTAACAGTTATTAAATGAAAGGTTGTAAGTCCAGGGCGAACTGCACTTAATTAGATCCGAGGTGATACTCTAAACTGGCTGAATATTCAGATCAGTGGTGGGATTCAAATTTTTTTACTACCAGTTCTGTGGGTGTGGCTTGGTGGGTGTGGCAGGGGAAGGATACTGTAATATCTCCAGTCAGAGTTGGTATTTGCCGGTTCTCCAAGCTACTCAAAATTTCCACTACCGATTCTCCAGAACTGGTCAGAGCCTGCTGAATATCACCTCTGATTCAGATTCTGTCTCTTGGATCTAATGGTGTTAGGGAGTAGAATTAATTTGTTTTTCCATTCACCATTCAAGATTTGCTGGAATGGAACACCCCAAAATGCAGCAGCTTAGCAAATGGGGTTCCCTAATCTTCGCCATTTCCTAACCGACTGCTGATTTGTTCCCTCTTCTGCCTCAATTTTACTGGACTTGGTTCCTGAGCGTCTTCTCTCTTTGCAAATGGCTTTTGTCACTCCAAAAATCCACCGGTGAAGAGTTTCAGTGCGCCCTTAACATCCTGGAAAGAAGATACCATGACAACAGGTTGGCGACTCTGTTCTCTCTGGCTGGGAGACTGCCAAAAATGAAAATAATAAACAGATAACTTTTCTTGTTATTTTTTCCCCCGTGGGACTCTGGCACACATTAAAAACGAAATCCTGCTGCCTGCTCTCAAAAATGTACACATACATGACACCAGCAGTGGGTGACAAAATTTTTAGCAATGGGTTCTCTGCCTGCTTGCTGGGTGGGCGTGACCATGGTGGGTGTGGCCTAGTCGGCCTCCTGCACCATGGCAAGGGGGGCGTTGATTTTGCCCTCACCAGGCTCCGGAGACTTTCCTCAAGCCTTCGGGAGGGTGAAAATGGCCTCTCTGGGCTCCGGAGTCTCTCTGGAAGCCAGAAACGGGCCCATTTCTGGCCTTTCCAAACTTCCGGGAGGCCTGTTTTTTGCCCTTCCTGAGCCTCCGTGCATGCCCTGCACTTACCTGCATCCAAAATGGGCCATGTGGGGACTCCTGGGAGGGGCGGGGGCAGGGTGGGCGGGGCCAGCCAGGAGTGGGATTTGGGGATTCTCTGAACTGCACAGAATCTTAGTTAGGGGCCCTCCCAAACCCCCGAGAATTCCCAGCAGCCCACCCCTGCATAACACACATATAGATATTGTTCCGACCCAGCTCCCCAAGCAAGACAAATCCTCTGTAGTTGAAGCAATGATTCCTTTATTAGGAGCACCAACAGCCCCCAGCAAAACGTTTCTCTCTCACTGCAGGCTAACCAGTCTGTCCGGCAGGGAGATGAACAGTTGTCTGCCACATCTATTCATCTCTGACCCCTGCCTTTTATCCCCAGAGCTAGGGTGGGGCTTTGCTAGCAGCAGTAGCTCTTCCATCCCAAGGACCAGCCCATAGATTTCCACTGCTCTCCTCTCCTCTGCCTTCTGTGCATTTGCGTGTCAGTCACTGGATCCAGCTGTTCCTCCTCTTCCTCATCAGCCACCTCCAGACCTGGGGGCTGTTGATTCTCCATCTGAGCGCTGATGGACAGCCCAGGCTCTGCTTCTCTCTCTCTCTCTCTCTCTCTCTCTCTCTCTCTCTCTGCCAGTTCCATTCCTTCTTCCCCCTTGGAGTTCTTAGGTTGCCTTGATGCTGACCTGATTTCCACACCTCCTCATCTGATTCGGCTGCTGGAGGGGCTGGTGGCTGTCAGGCCACCACAGATATGCTATATACATACAGATGCACATACCTATCCCCTAACCCATGTAAACTTTGAATACAGAACAGAAAGAGGATAGTAGGTGGATACTGTATGCAACAAAACTGTGGCTGAATCTGGATGTTCTGTTCTGGATACCACGAAGCCCTGTTCCAGAAGGTAGCAAGGAAAACTGTTTGTGAAGAGGATGTGTAGCATCCCAGACCATTCTTTGAACCTGGTCAAGCAACGCTTATATGCTATGTCCCAGACCAAGGGTCTTCAAACTTGGCAAGTTTAAGACTTGTGGACTTCAACTCCCAGAATTCCTAAGCTAACATGACTGGAGGAGGAATTCTGGGAGTTGAAGTCCACAAGTCTTAAAAACTGTCAAGTTTGAAGACCCCTGCCCTAGACAGAAAGGAGTGAACTGCCAATAATCTTTTCTGCCACCGTCACAATGAGAGAAATAAGCTTGGTTGATACTTCTGCTGCAACTGAGACCCAGGAGGGTTGTGTAAGAGGGAAGTGTCAGCTCTACTTGTGATGGAAAGCAGCATTGCAACAGGCACCATCGCTTAGTCACTGGTGGGCAGTGTAACTATGTAATGAGGCATGGTTTCTGTCCGAACAGGTAGCAAGGAAAAGGTTTTTTTTTTTTTAAAGTGACGCCAAGACAACAACATGTATGAATGATTCAGCAGTGGAGTTGCTCAAAGGATTCCAGTGAGTAAGCTGGAATCTTTGAGGAAGTGAGAAACTCACTGCAACAACAGGACAAAAGGAATCTCTTTAGAAGATAGGCTCAAGGATCTTTAGAAGATAGGATCTCAGCAGAGTTGAGCATCGGTGCCTATCCAGCAAAATGAAACTCAACCGTGAGAAAAGTAAGGTCTTACACGCAGGCAAGAAAAACCACATGCCCAAGCACAGGGAGACCTCAGCTTACAACCAAGAGTTGAGCCCCAAATTTATGTTGCTAAGTGAGACATTTGTTAAGTGAGCTTTGGCCCATTTTATGACTTTTCTTGCCACGGTTGTTAAGTGAATCTCTTCAGTTCTTAAATTAGTAACACAGTTGTTCAGAGAATCTGGTTTCTCCGCTGACTGTCGGGTTTCCAAGTGATGAAATCCATTAAAAAAAAAAAGCCAAAATCTATATTCAAAAAAGACTTCTTTTATTTAGGAAAGCATCAAATTGGCAAAAATCCATGGTAATTCCTGATCTGACACAATGCGGAATTAACCCACAATATTAAAAGTTAGAAGCAACCCCTCAAAAGTCACATTCTCCAATAGAAGTAATTCAATGTTGCTTGATGTCATAAACCTCCACCTCAAGGGTCTAAGCACGGACAGCTCATTTTCCCACAGGAAGAAGAATCACCTAGTCTAAACAACTCTCCTTAGCTCCACTCCTCCCCCCTTAGGGATGTGGCAAACCCGAACCCCTTCCCCCCATGACTGCCACAGAGACAGTAAGAAAAAGAATATATACTAAGCCTAACTAAAATGGCTACACTTATGTCAATTTCGGACTCGACACTGACTTTGCTTGTCAGAAGGATGCAAAAGGGAATCGCGTGACATGGCAACCATCATAAATGGGATTCAATTGTCAACCGCAGGGATGCTGCAATGGTCGTAAGTGTGAAAAATGGTATAAGTTTTCTCAGTGCCGTTATAATTTTGAACGGTCACTAAATGAACCATTGTTAAATCGAGGACTACCTGTGTAGAAAAGATGGTGTCTGACTCAACAGTAGTAACTGTGAGACGTCCTAGTGGACAACCATTTAAATATGAGCCAGATGTGTGCTGCAGCTGCCAAAAAAAGCCAACGCAATCCTAGGCTGCATCAACTGAAGGATACTATCAAGATCCCATGAAGTGTTAGCATCACTTTATACTGGTAAGACCACACTTGGAATATTGTGTCCAGTTTTGGTTCCCATGAGAGCAAAAAAGATGTTCAATTTATACTATAAAGAGTGCAAAGAAGAGCAACTAAGATGAATAGGCAACTGGCACAGTGGTGGTATTCAAATTTTTTTACTACCGATTCTGTGGGCTTGGCTTGATGGGCGTGGTGTGGCTTGGTGGGCGTGGCAGGGGAAGGATATTGCAAAATCTCCATTCCCTCCCCACCCCACCAACCTGCTTTCCAGCTCTGTCCTCCTGTGCAGGGCAACAAAAGAAAACCCAGCCAATCAGCTGGGACTCAATGGGAGGCTGAGAAGAGATAGGGGCAGGCCCAGTCAGAGGTGGGATTGGCCGGTTCTCTGAACTACTCAAAATTTCCTCTACCGGTCCTCCAGAAGTGGATTCAGAACCTGTTGGTGCACCTGTGCATGTCTGCCAGCCCACTGGTCATGCAGTCCAGTTCTGAATAGACCACAGTCCAATAGTGGGCTATGGCCCAGTGGTTGGGCACCTTTGAACTAGGAGTTATATGTGGTCCATTGCCATATAGTTTGTATGGTTTTTATATAGGTTATATATTTTGTATTGTTTTGTCCTTTCTATAAACAAAGTATAAAGGACAAACTATATAGCTTTTTCATTGTAAGCAGTCAAAATCATGAATTTGAGATGAACCTATAAACTGAGGTAATAAAAATAAAGAACAGACATGCTCAGCCTGGTAGCATTAATAAATATAGGAAGAGTCTGAGCCAACTTCCATTTCTGAGACTGCAAAGCTTTCTGGGGAAAAGTGCCATTAAGATCTGTCTCGATAGAACAAACTAATGTAGGATTGTGCTGCCAAGTTGCCTAAATAGAATCAGATTTGGAAGCAGGAGAGTTGACACCGGGACAAGGGAATTGGTGCCTCCTGCTGTCAAGACTGAAGATACTGTATTTATTGGAAAGGGATTACCAATAACGTTGGAGAGGCTCACATTCACCAAGAGGTCCACATTCACCAATAAAACGTTTTTGATCACCATGATATAGAAAATATTTGGGTCTCTTGAAAGAGTGCAGAGAAGAGCAACAAAGAGGATGGTGGGAATGAAGGCTAAACCATATGGAGAACAGTTGCAGGCAATTGAGTATATCTAGCTCAATGAAAAGAAGGACTAAGGTGATAGGGTACCAGAGATAGGATAGCAGAGAAGGAGGTGGCTGGATGGAGTCCCTGAAGCAGTCGGTGTGAGCTTAAATGGACTCCAGAAGATGGTAGAGGACAGGAAGGTCTGGAGGAACATTGTCCATGGGGTCGCGATGGGTCGGACACGACTTTGCAACTTACAACAACAGCAACAAGGCCCGTTCCAACTGTGTTAATTTGGTGTTCTGTTAAAGATACTATGGAAAAGTGAATGGGTGACAAGTGGCTAGAATGGAGGGGAATGGGAGGGACTTCAGGGTCCAAAAATGCTTCTCTCTCAAGTATTCCTTTTAGAGCTAAGGTAGAACTCCATAAGTTATATTTTCATGAGGGGAGCTTGGTGATCTCTGAGCTTGGTTGTTTTCTAGCAGATGATTCATTGCTAGGTATCATTATCAGTGGTGGTTAGGTTCTCAGTCCATGCCCAACATTTTAAAAAAAATGATATTGCTGTAGGAAAAACAGTTATACAACATTGAAAGATTCCATGGAAACAGGGAATATGCCAGGAATGACAGAATAACAGAGCTGTTTTCTGGGCCATTTTCAGGCCATTTTGGGGTTGTTTTCAGGCCATTTGGGGGGGCCATTTTCAGGGCATTTGGGGGGCATTTTTGGCCCCAAAAATGGCCTGAAAAGGGGCTGAAAATGGCCCCCAAATGGCTGTTTTTCAGGCTGTTTTCTGGTGCTCCAGCACCCCAAAGATTAGATGGCCAGCACACATGTGCATGTCAGAAACCAGAAGAGCAGCTGTGCTCTGCGAGCCACCTCTGGCATGCGTGCCCTAGGTTCCCCATCACGGCTATATACCATTCCTGACAAATGGCTGTCCTTCTTAGAAACCCAGTTGAACCCACATCTTCCGAAGGCTTAATTTTAATACATTTAAAGATAGATAGAAATTAATTAATAGAAGGATTAATATTAATACTGTTAGTAGAAGGATTAATTTTAACATATTTCATTAAGTCCTGTTTCCATATCTCTTTAATGAGGGGGGTGGAATGTGTAAAAGACTGTCAAACAATCTGCCTATGTCAATATTAAGAGTATAGCAAGCTGGAGGAATTAAGTGGTATTAGTTCATTCAATTTTCATCCTCTAGGACAGATAGCAGTCTGCAGAAATAGGGCTTATACTTTCGCTATGTGGAAAGCATTGATTGTGAACTATTAAAATGTATTTGCTTAATTACTCATTTCTCAGATTCCATAACATTTATTTGAATCTCATTTACTTATTCATCTAGGTATGTGAGAAGAAATTCATACCAAGTAGATCCTTTGCACTTTGCTCCTAGTGCACAGATTTTTCTGATTCATCTAAACTAGATGAATGCATAGAACAAAAACTGAGAAATGTTGAATTTATGATCCACTAGCTCAATACCCGTGCTTCACTACAAAACTACGTGATCAGACTTAGTTTTGGGGGAGGAAAATAAGGAGGAAAAAATTCTGCCTCTGCCTACCAGCATCCATCGGTATTCATCTGGCTAGTGTGTGAGAGAGTTGAGGGCTGTTTGGAAAGTGAAACAGAATTTGCTGTGTGAGCAAGAAGGAGACAGCAAGGAACCCAGATGTGGCTTAGCTCAACTGCAGTTGGAACAGATTTCTTTTCAGGTAGGGAGGGGGAGTAGAATGTTAATAATAATATACGAAATACTAATGCTCTGATGGTCATCTTGAAAAATCCTTTCTTAGTGAGCACCCAGAGGCCAAGAGGAACATACGTGCCAAATTTCAAGTTTATTTATATATATATATCTGTGCTTCTCACAGAGCCGAAGACACAAGCCTGAAGATGATGAATGAGACTTCATCGAAACGTTGCCTAGATACTTTGAATCTTATGCGGGAGAAAACCCGAACAACCAAAGATCCATATAGACCTTGGAGGTCTTCTAGTCTGACTCCTTGCTCAAGCAGAGATTATATATTACCCCAGACAAATGTCTTGAAAACCTCCAGTGATGGAGCACCCACAATTTCTGGAGATAAACTTTTCCAACTGGTCAATTGTTCTCAATGTCAGGAAATGCCTCCCTACTTCTAGGCTGGCTCTCTGTTTAACAAGCTTCCACCATGCCTTCTCGACCTGCTTTCTGGTACGAGCTGATCCAGCATTTCCCGCTTCTCTTGACTGACTTTCACATCTTACTTGCCATACCCAAGCAGAATTTTTTTTTTTATTTCAAAGGTTGATTTGTCCTACAAAAGTATTTAATACGACTTCCTTCCATTGTTTCTTGCACACCATTAAAGAGGCTGATTTTCCTGATCACAGCATTGTGTTAAGGACTGGACGGAAGCAACAGCCTGCCTTTATCTTCCCTTTGAACGAACAAGAGTTCCTGCCTGGCTTGTACAATTGGGAATAAATAGTCGGCAAGGCCAGTCCAATGTAGCCTCCTGCAGCCGAGTGAGCTCCGACCCCAGAGAGGCTCATGGATGATGGACAACGGATTCTGGCATAAAGCAGAGGTATCTAAGCCGTTCTTCAAAGAGACCACTTGGCCAACACTCCTTGCCTTGAGTGTTGCCCAGTAGGTCAAGTCTAATTCCAGGATCTATGTGAGGAGGGAAGATCTTCAAGAGGAATACTGGCTTAACATTATCATTCTGGTTTTATTCGAGGCAAACAATTCTTCCTGGAATAAGGATTGGGTAACAGCTATGTTTAATGAGATACAATCCCAGTGAACAATGTGTTGGGTGGAGGGATCATTCCTGAGTTTTGGATAGGAGAAGAATCAGCAGAGTTTTGGATAGGAACAGAATCACTAGAATTTTGGATAAAACCAGAACCTCTAAAGCCAAGCCGGTTGTTAGTCTTGCATTGCGTGTTGGATCCCTACTTGGCAGTCAACCAGATAGTCTCCCCCTTGGCCCTCCAATGGGATCTTTGTAAGGTTGCATTGAGCTCAAAAGTAGTTTAGAACTTATTCGGATTTGTGATTTCAAAAAAAAAATGCTCCTTGAGACTTGCCTTAATTTCTAGGACTCTTTTGACTGCTGTATTAAGAAACTGTTGGGATGACTACCAGCAATATTTCTATACAGGTTTCAAATTGTCTCAAACTCATAGGGGGAGTTGAATTGACCAGATGTAAATGCACATCAGTGAAAAAGAAAAAAAAACAATGGATATGATTTTGTACAGGGAGTTGAGCTGACGAGATGTAAATGTGTTTGAATGAGAAGAGGAGGAAAAAAAAAAAAGCAATGGATAGGATTTTGCTGGGCTAACATTCCATCCACCCTTCCTTGGAGCAAATCCAGTGTAATCCAACAACCACAGGATTGTGCTGAAAACTTGGGATTTTTCTCCTAATTATTCTTTTTTTTTTTTTTTTAACAATTCTTCCATAGATGGTTGGATCCAGATTTTTACTCCTGCTGCTCTTAGCTCTGCCTGTATCAACGCTGGGTAAGAAGTCCACCATTTGCTATTATCGTGGCATTCTTGTTCAAAAAACAACCAGCACGAACAGCACATGCTTTCTGCTCCGTGTGTAGTCACCTTGCAAAATATTGCTGTCTGTTAGTGACTGTCAAGTCATTAGCATGTATTAGCAATTTATACCCTCCCCCAGAGATCTAAAGTTTAGGTTTATCCCTTACAGTAACCTGGTACAAAGGATTGCAAGTAATTTGAATCCAAGCCTTGGCTATTGACTTTCCTAACCAAATTCGGGATTCTTCAGGCAAATCCTAGCAAACCATGTAACGGTTTAGAGTATATGAATGAAATTGGTGATTTCCTAACTTGATCCACTGCCAAGCCACAGGAGGAAAGGATCACTGCTGTTTTTCCTTCTTGGTCCCTTTCCCAAATTCTCTAGGTTTTGCCAAAAGAAAATTTGGGGGCAGAAAGGAGAGCTACCTTGCTCCTTGGTTTTTCTCCTTTTTCTCTGCTGCAAATAGTTGTCGCGTTCAGTGAGAAAACCCTGCCCATCTCTTATTTTGACTTCATTTCACTGAGGGGTTGAGAGTAGGGCAGGCCATTTAGAGGGGAAAAAAATGACTGGCTGTGCTGAGTTTCGATTTTCTAGTTTGAATGCCGAGTGTCACCGCTTTTGAAAACGGTAGAAGTTCATCGAATGTTTTATCCACATGGACATCCTACAGGGCTCTCCAACCTTGGCAACTTTAAGACTTGTGGATTGCAACTCCCAGCTTTGATGGCTGAGGAATTCTTGGAATTGCAATCCACAAGTCTTAAAGTTGCCAAGGTTGGAGACCCCTGTTCTACGTTAACCAGAGGTGAGTCTTCAGCAGCTTCTGACCAGTTCTGTAGAACCGGTAGCGGACATTTTGAGTAGTTCAGAGAACCGGCAAATACCACCTCTGACTGGCCCCACCCCCATCTATGCTCTGCCTCCCATTGAGTCCTAGCTGATGGGCTGGGTCTTCTTTGGTTGCCCTGCACAGGAGAACAGAGCTGGAAAGCAGGTTAGTGAGGTGGGGATGAGAATGGAGATTTTGCAGTATCCTTCCCCTGCCATGCCCACCAAGCCAAACCCACAGAACTGGTAGTAAAAAGTTTTGAATCCCACCACTGACTTTAACTAATCATGATCTTACAGGGCAAAAAGACTTCTCTGCGCCATATGCACGCTGTAGCCTTTTTGGAGGCGATCACATCCAAACCTTTGATGAACTGATGTATGATTTCGCCGGCGACTGCAGCTACCTGCTGGCTGGAGACTGTGAAAAGAGATCTTTCCTCTTGCTTGGTGAGTTTCAACTACGTTTTGATTATGCTATGGAATGCCTCTTGGACGTTGTCTGAAGTTCTCCACGTTTTTGGAAATTAGAAGAACAAACATTTCAGCTAAATGTAAGGGAGCTTGCTTAGAAATGGAAGCAGTTCAACAAAATATGGAATGTAGAATAATAGGGTTGGAAGGGACCTTGGAGGACTTCTAGTCCAACCCCTGCTCAAGCAGAAGACCCTATACCGGGGGGGGGGTCTTCAAACTTGACAGCTTGGAGACTTGTGGACTTCAACTCCCAGAATTCCTCCTCCAGTCATGTTAGCTCAGGGATTCTGGGAGTTGAAGTCCACAAGTCTTAAACTTGCCAAGTTTGAAGACCGTTGTTGCCCTATATTATCCCAGACAAATGACTGTCAAGTTTCTTCTTGAAAACATCCAATGATGGAGCATCCACGGCTTCTGGAGGTAAGCTGTTCTCACTGATTCATTGTTCTCACTGATAGGAAACTGATCTTTAGTTCTAAGTTGGATTTTTCCTTGAGATCTTTCAGTCTTTTCTTCTTATCTTGTCCTCAGGTGTTTTGGAGAATAGGGTGACCCTGTCTTCTCTTTGATAGTCCCTCAGATACTGGAATGCTGTTATCAGATCACCCTAGTCCTTCTCTTTGTTAGACTAGACATACCTTTTTAGATTAACAGAATTGGAAGGGATCTTGTAGGTCATCTAGTCCAACCCCCCACCCAAGCAGGAGACCCTACACCATTTCTGACAAATGGCAGTCCAATCTCTTCTTGAAGGTCTCAAATGATGAAGCTCCCACTACCCCTGAAGGCAACTTCTGTTCCATTGGTTGATTGTTCTCACTGTCAGAAAGTTTCTCCTTGTTTCCAGGTTGAATCTCCCCTTGTTCGGTTTCCATCTATTATTCCTTGTCTGGCTTTCAGGTGCCTTGGAAAATAGATTGATCCCTTCCTCTCTGGGGCAGCCCTTCAAATATTGGAAGACTGCTATCATGTCTCCCCTGGTCCTTCTCTTTACTAGACTAGCCAAGCCCAGTTCCTGCAACTGTTCGTTGTATGTTTTAGCCTCCAGTCCCCTAATCATCCTAGTTGCTCTTCTCTGCATTTTTTCTAGAGTCTCAACCTCTTTTTTTAATAATGTGGTGACCAAAACTGGATGCAATACTCTAGGTGTGGTCTTACTAAAGCTTTGTAGAGTGATATTAGTACTTAGTTCCCTCAATCGTTCATCGTATGCTTTAGCCTCCAGACCCCTTATTACCATAGTTGCTCTTCTCTGTATTCTTTCTGGGGTCCCACTAGTGTTAAGTTGATCTTACCCAACTCAAAACCTCCCAATAAATGGCTTGCACCAATCCTGTCATAGACAGCCAACCATCTCTCTCAATCCCAGGTTCTACTTCCCGTGTCTTCTTACCTTCCTCCCATCCTAAATGGAGACATCAATCTGCCTCAACATCTTTTTTAAAAAAAATCATACTGTCCAACTGGATCCTCCTTCACTAGAGATTTCAGACAGATTTTTGACATCTGTCTATCATGAATGGTGTGCCACTAGATTTCTTTTTTTGTATTATCGGCGCACCAGGGGATGTGACTTTTGGAGATTTTTCCCGTGATTCCACGAAATTACAAAAAAAGCCATTTTGTACTTCTGTTAAAAATGATGCATATTTTTTTTAATTTGAACTTTTCTGCAAGCATTTTTCATTTGTTCCAGCTATCCATGTAAAAAAAGTACGGCCTTGAAGATTTTGCACGATTTTTGGAACTTAGCACCCCGAAGAGCTGTCATTATACTAAATATGAGCAATAAGAACAATTGCTTCTCATAATTTACCCATAATTGTTAAAAAAGAGAGCTAGCCAATGATTGTTAGCAAAAATGCCACTAACCTTTTTTTTTTTTGTTTCGTTTCAGGTGATTATCACAATGGAAAAAGAACCAGCCTTTCTCTGTACCTTGGAGAATATTTTGATATTCATGTGTTCTTAAATGGCACTGTGACTCAAGGGGAAAAAAGGTAAACATTTTGGTCACGTTGACATCAGTGCAGGTAGTCCTCAACTTAGAACATTAATTTAGTGACCGTTTGAAGTTACAATGGCACTGAAAAAAGGAACTTGAACATTTTTCACACTTATGACCTTTGCACAGCAGTCTCATGATCATGTGATTAAAATTCAGATGCTTGGCAACTGTTTCATACTTATGACCGTTGCTGTGTCCCAGGGTCATATGATCCCCTTTTGCAACCTTCAGACAATCAGAATCCATTTTCAAAGCTCTGTTCCTAACTTAACAACTGCAACAATTCACTTAGCAACTGTGGCAATATAAATTATGATAAAGACTATTGAGTTAACAGAAGCATATATTACTCCCCACAGCAAAGAGAAGCAAAGAGATGGTCCAATGGATTCTTTTATCCAAAGAAGAAAATATACCTAACCTTATTTCTAGTCTGAAATTGCTTCTGGATTTTGTGCTTGCAATGAAAAAAAATACATGAAACTTTGATTTTGTTTTTTTGTTAACTAGATAGGCTTATTGTTATAGGAATGATTTGGACTTACTGTTATGTAAAAGCAAAAAGCTATGGTTGTAAAGTTGTTATCTTCTACTGTGCTAAAGAGAGTCAGACATTGGTACCTTTTTCTTTCTTGTGATGACCCGGGGCGTGGCACAAAAGCAGCAAAGTCACAAAAGTAGGTAAAGTCCCTTTAATACCTCCAACTTGGCCCCCAATGTCCAGTTATCTTCGGCTGGAGAAAAAACTCTCCCAAGAACAGTTTTTAAAGGGAAGAAATTCAGTCTGACCCCAAGGTACATATAGGTTATAAGTAAAAGCCAACACAAACCAACGCTGCAGCAATTAACGAGACAAGGCAGGATAAGGAAAGGCAGACTTCAAAAGATAATGAAACACACACAATTGGGAGAATGCCAGAACCTAGATAAGACTAGAAAAGATAATGCATGCTTTGCTTCCAGCAAGGTGCTGTGCGCAAACACCCTTTATATCCTGTTTTCCCTGCTGCAGCTAAAGAAGGGAATCAGGGCCCTTTTCTCCCCCATAACCTACGTTGCTCCCATATCCATTCCTCCCTGCGTGCCCTAGGATGAAGAGGGGGTGGGCCTGAGTCTTCCTCTGAATGCCCAGCCAGACTGTGCCCTTCCCCAGTTTCTTCCACAGCCACCAGAGCCACACTCCCCCTCCCTGTCAGCTGCTCAACCTCCCCCTCAGAATCAGATTCCAATAGGGGCATGACATTTCTTTATCTCCCTTTACACTATATTTCTTTTATTTCTCTTCCCTTCCCCCCCGCTTCTTAGGTTTCCACTACTATTTTTTTTAAATTTTACTTTGTATTTTATATTTTGAAAAACCAATAAAAGTCATACCCGAAGAACAATGGGGGCAAGACAGGTCATAAAACAGGGCCAAATTTACTTGACAACTGTCTCATTTAGCAACAGAAATTTGGGGCTCAGTTGCGGTCCTAAGTCGAAGACTACCTGTATTACAGAATCAAAAGTACCGTGTTCTATTCTGAGCCGAATACTAAGGGAATCTCTCCTTCCTCTTGTAAAAAAGGATTTTGGTACCCTATGCCTCAAACGGAGTCTTTCTGGAAAGGGAAGCCGGCTATTATAAGATGTCCGGTGAGGAACATGGCTTCGTGGTGAAGATTGACACCGATGGGAATATCCTTCTAAGCCTGCCAGAGAAACACTATAATAGGACCTGTGGACTCTGTGGGAATTTCAACCGATTTGCTGAGGATGACCTCATGACCCAGGAAGGTAAGTATTCAGTATGTGCTGAATAATATCTTTTGGTATTGCCTTTGTCATGCTGCTGTTGGAGTCTGACTCCAAGGAGGAAGCTGAACAGCTGACAGGGAGCAGAAATGTGGTTCCGTTGGCTATAGAGGAAACTGGGGAAGGGCAAAGTCCGGCTGGGTAGAGCAGGGGAGAGTTAGAACAAGGGAGAGGGAATTCAGAGGAAGATCCAGGCCCACCCTCAGGCCCTTCACCCTAAGGCACGCAGGGAGAAGAGAGCAACGTGGGTTGCCTGGCTTACGGGGGTAGGAAAGGGCCCTGATTCCCTTCATTAGCTGCAGCTGGGAACACAGTGTATATAAAAAAAAGGGCAAGCTGCATGCAGCAGGTTGTTGGGAGCAAACGTGAATTTATCTTGTATCGTTGTGGCTTATCTGTGATCCTGGCATCTTCCCAACTGTGTGCGTTTTGCCATGCCTTCAAGTCTGAAATTCTTGCTCCTGCCCTGTCAAACTAATTACTTCAGTTTGGCTTGTTTGGACTTTAAGTTAGATTGTGTTTACCCTAGTTAGGTCTTAATTTTCTACAGTAAAAGGCTGTTCCTGGGAGAGTTTTTCTCCAGCCAGAAGCTAACCTGGACATTGGGGGAAAAGTTTGAGATGATAAAGGGATTCTTATTGAGTATCTGACTGTGTTGCCTTTGTGCCACGCCCCGAGTCATCACAGCCTTCTTTCCTGTAATGTTTACTTGAAAGCTTCTAATATTCCTCACTCGGTTCTTCATTGTGTCTGGAGCTCATCACTTTGCAGGGCATCTGTGTCAGCCTTGTGGGGTAAGCTAGATAAGAAACACAACTAGATGAGCTCATTCCACTTTACTGCGAAGCTACATTTGCATAATCTTGCAAGTAAGGAAGCACACTCACCCTTCCCCAGGTCTTCTTTACAGCCTAAGAAACTAGGGAGGGTCTCCTTTGAGCCTCTTCCTCACCTGTTCTGCAGCTTTGGGTCAGGCTGTCTGTTGTCTGACGGTTCCCTTGGCTGCCACTTTTCACCCGATCTCCAGCCCTTGCTTATCCATGGAGACCAAGTGGAACAAGTGGCCAGTTTTAAGTTTCTGGGTGTTACCCTAAAAAGAGGACCTGACCTGGGGTGCTCTCATTGCAGCCCTGGTCAAAAGAGCCCAGCAAAGATTATAGTACATGAGACTTCTCAGGAAACAACAACTGAATGCAAAACTGCTGGTGACCTTCTACCGCTGCACCATAGAGAGTATCTTAACTCACTGCACCTCTGTCTGGTTTGCCAATTGCACAGGGGCAGATAGGACAGCACTCCAGAGGGTTAACGTCATTGCCCAGAGGATCATTGGTTGTCCTCTCCCCTCTTTGGAAGAGCTTTATAGTTCCCGCTGCCTTAAGAAAGCTCAAAACATTCTCAAAGATCCATCTCATCCTGGGAACCCTTTTTTTTAAACTATTACCCTCTGGCAGACAGTACAGGATAATAAAAACAAGGTCAAATAGGCTGAAAAACAGCTTCTATCCCAGGGCAGTAACTCTATTGAATTCTGCTGTATAGTGCAGTATTGGTGCAGTGTTGCGGGTTTTCGTTTCAATGTGTGGCGGGTGAAGGATGTGTGTTTGTGTTTATTTTCATGGTCATAATAGGCATTGAAGATGGTGTTTGATTTAGTTGTACGAGGTGCAATGACAATAAACTAAACTAAACTAAATATGTTTCAGTTTCCAGTCCCCTAATCATTTTTGTTGCTCTTCTCTGCACTCTTTCCAGAGCCTCAACATATTTTTTGTATCGCGGTGACGAAAACTGGACACATTATCCCAAGTGTGGTTTTAGCAAGGCTGTACATAGCAGTACTAATACTTCATGTGATCTTGATACTATTCTTCTGTTGATGTAGCCAAGGATAAAATTGGCTTTTTTGGCAACTGCATCACACAGGAGGCTCATATATAAGTGGTTGTACACTAGGACTCCTAAATCCTTGTCCCAGCTACTACTGTTGAGCCAAGTGCCATCTATTCTATGCCTGTGTATTTGATTTTCCTTGCCTAAGTGTATGATCACTTACTTTTCTTGCCACTGAATTGCATTTTGTTGGATAGGGCTGAGTGTTGAAGTCTGTCAAGATCCTTCTATCTTCTAAAGTGTTGGCTATTCCTCCTAGCTTAGTGCTGTCTGAAAATTTGACGAGTTGCCCTTCTAAATCTTTTTTTAGATTTAAATCTTTTATGAAGATTCATTTAAATCTTTTATGAAGACGTTGAAGAGAACCAGGCCTAAAACAGAATCTTGGGGTACCCCTCATGACTATTAAACTTTAATGGCAGCTGTGAGCTCTCATGAATAAAAAAGATGACAAATGATAGGCTCAAGATCCAGGTGGATTTTGACAGACTTGAACACTGGGCCCACTAACAAAATGAAATTCAATGTAGAGAAAAGTAAAGCCTTACACTTAGGCAAGAAAAACCAAAACTACACATATAGACTGAGTGAAAGTAGACTTAATAGCAGTAACTGTGAGAGGGATCTTGGAGTCTTAGTGGACAACTAATTAAACACGAGCCAACAGTGTGCAGCGGCAGCCAAAAAAGCCAATGCAATCTAAAGTTGCATTAACAGAAGGAGACAATCGAGATCAAGGGAGGTACTAATGCCACTCCTTAAAACCTTATCTAGAGTACTGCATCCAGTTTTGGTCACCACACTACAAAAAAGATGTTGAAACTCTAGAAAGAGCACAGAGAAGAGCAACAAAGATGATTAAGGGACTGGATATACGTATGATGAACGATTACAGGAACTGGGCATGGCTAGTCTAGTGGAGAGAAGGACCAGGGGAGACATGATAGCAGTCTTCCAATATTTGAGGGGCTGCCCCAGAGAGGAAGAGGTCAAGCTATTCTCCAAGGCACCTGAAGGCCAGACAAGGAACAATGAATGGAAACTGATCAAGGAAGACATCCAACCTGGAAATAAAGAGGAATTTTCTGACAGTGAGAGCAATCAACTAATGGAACAGAAGTTGCCTTTGAAAGTTGTGGGAGCTTCATCACTGGAGGCTTTCAAGAAGAGATTGAACTGCCATCTGTCAGAAGTGGTATAAGATCTCCTGCTAGGGTGAGGGGGTTGGTCTAGAGGACCTACAAGATCCTCTTCCAACACTGTTAATCTGGTAAAGATATTGCTTGATCAGGGTGGATTTCTTAGCCTGGTTTCTGCTGAACACTGTGTGGCTGTAGAGATTTTTCCAGATCAGCTCCTCCACTGCCTTTCTCTGAATACACTTTCTTATAGGGTGCGCAATCTCCCAAACCCATTTTCCTCCGAGTTGATGGGTTTTTATTTTTCTAGTCGCTTTCTTTTTGGGAGAAGCTACACAGGGCTCTCTGATCCAGATCTGGAGTTGCGTGTTCACAGCTTTGTTCTTCCAACTGGGAAAAATTGCAATTTGCAATGCAAAAGCCAAAAAGAGTGTTTACTGCAAATGGCCTGCTGGAAGGCAAGTGGCAGGTGATGCGGGAAACACCTCTTAGGGAAGCTTTTGTCCTGGGTGCAGCCAGGGCAGAGTTGAGCCCACCACTGAAATGTGCCTTTAAACATCTCGTAACCCCTACTTGAGGTAGGGCTGGACAAAGTTGAAGAATTTTAATATATCTGATTTAAGCTCCGGGGCCGCTGCACAGAAAGAAAAAAAAAACACGTACTAGAATAAAACATTGTGCAATTTGAAATCTTTTGGAAAGGGTCGGTATGTTAACAGCCAAATGTGGAACGGGCACTTCTGGTTGTTTTGGCTGATTTTATTTCAGCACAGATGATTCACTATACCTGGGAAATGTGTACTTCTATTTTTTTTAAAAAAAAATAATGGAATGTTGACTCAGTTGAAGAGTGCTGCATTTGGGATTAGGAAATTTTCTAACAAGCTCAAAAGAAAAGAAAAGCAAGGAAGGACAAAAGTGCAGGTAGACCTCAACTTACAAGAGTTCATTTAACAACCGTTCAAAGTTACAACGGCACTGAAAAAAAAGTGACTTGGGGCTCCTTTTCACCCTAATGACCATTGCAGCCTCCCCGTGGTCACGTGATCAAAATTTGGGTGCTTGGCAATTGGTTCATATTTATGACGGTCCCTTGGTCTTCTGGAATGCAGCCCCTCCCTCCTGGAAAGCCACAAAAGGTGACAATCAGGGCAAGCTGGTTGAGACCCTTCCCCTCATCTACCGTCTTTCCTTGAAAATAAGATCCTTTCTTATATTTTTTTTGCCACCCAAAAAAGCACCAGGTCTTATTTTCGGGGGATGTCATCCACTGACTAACCTCACTTGCACGCATCACCCTGGCCTCCTTTTCGCTGTCAGAGGCCTTCAGGAATTTCTTCTGCTGCTGCCAGCTAGGCTTTCTTGAAGGCTTCTGCAGCCGATAACAGAGCTCCGGATCAATCCTGAGCTTTGTTGTCAAGCTACAGAGGCCTTCAGGACAGCCTTGCCAGCCTTGCTGGCTGCAGAAGAAATGGGCCAGCAAGGCAGGTGGTGGGGTGTGCAAGGCCTGGCTACAACTGTCCAAAGGTAAGTAGTAGGGCAGCTCCACTTCCCCTCCAACCCCACCCTAGCTTAATTTTTACCCATCCATTCTGGAGTGGGTGGGATCTTAATTAGGGCTTATTTTTGGAAGTAGGGCTTATATTGGGTGCATGTGTAAAAATCAAGCTAGGACTTACTTTTGGGGTAGGTCGTATTTTCGGGAAAACGAGGTACTTCTTGTCATTTGCTTCAATGGTCAACGATGCAAAGACGGGACTCTCCAGCAATGTTTGCAAGGCAGGAACTATTTGAATTTTCCTTCCTCCATGAGTCCTGAACTCCAGAGACTCAGTTTCCAAAGAAAACACGGAGCCCTCGTTGGATGTCTCTTGGGACCTTCCTCAATGCCCTTAAAGGGTCCATCCCATCTGACATAAATTTTGGAATCCTTGGTGCTCTCTGAGCTTGTTGATTTCTTGCAGACGTTTCATCACCCGACTAGGTTGCTCTGCATCTACCAGAAAACAACAAGCTCAGACAGCACCAAGGATTCCAAAACTGAAGTCAGGATGAAATAGGTTTGGGTGATGAAACATCTGCAAGGAAACGAACCATCTGGGAGAGCACCAAGGATCCTGCAACTCAGCCCTGATCTGCAAATATTCTCTTCCATTGGGGGCTTCAATTTTAGTCTTTATTCTTTTGATTTTAAAAAGAGGACATGCAAATGGTGGCCACCAAAGCATCTGAAGTACCTTTGATTCTGAGCATGCTTCTGGATTCAAATAGGCTTTGGGAGGCACCTTTGGCAAATAATAAAGGATGTTGGCAGATCAGGGTTTTGTCTGAAAGGTTTGGCAGTGTTTCAGCAAAAATAGAGGGACGTTCTGGGTCTGGTTGTTGTTGTTAGTTGCAAAGTCATGTCTGGCCCATCGCTACCCCATGGACAACGTTCCTCCAGGCCTTCCTGTCCTCTACCTTCCTCCGGAGTCCATTTAATCTCACGCCGACTGCTTACTTGCTTGCTTGCTTGCTTGCTTTATCTATCTATCTATCTATCTATCTATCTATCTATCTATCTATCTATCTATCTATCTATCTATCTATTTGATTGGTCAATTGTTTACAAGATAATAAGTATATACATAGTTATGAATACATGAAATGGGTACATATAAGAAAGATAAAAGAAACAATAGGACAGGGAGGGTAGGCAGGTTGGTGCGCTTATGCATACCCCCTACAGGCCTCTTAGGAAAGGGGTGAGGTCAAATAGTAGACAGTCTAAGGTTAAGGTTTTTGGGGTTTGGGTGACTCCATTCAGTCACATTCATTCTTCAGTGACTCCATTCAGCCACCTCATTCTCTGCCGTCCTCTTCTTTTTCACTCAATCGTTCCCAGTAGTAGTCCTTCCTTCTCACGAGGTGGCCAAAGTCTTTGAGTTTCCTCTTCAGGATCTGGCCTTCTAAAAAGCAGTCAGGGTTGGTCTCCTCTAGGACTGACCGGTTGGATCTCCTTGCTGTCCAAGGGACTCGCAGGAGTCGTCTCCAGCACCAGAGTTCAAAGGCCTCCATTCTTTGGCATTCAACTTTTCTTATGGTCCAACTTTCACAGCCATACATTGCAACTGGGAAAACCATAGCCTTGACTCTATGCGCTTTTGTTGGCAGGGTCTGGGTCTGGAGAGGATTGCAAAAGTAACCCTCACCTTTTAGTCTTTTAGGAAAAGGTTGCTGCTCATTGTGAGAACCATTGTGTGAATAATCAGAGTGGCGGCAGCTCTGTTGTGTGAATGCTCTAGAAACTCCGAATTTGCCCCCAGGTGCTAAAAGGTGGTGACTCCATATGTTTCCCCTCTTCAAGAATTGAGTCACTTTTCTGGTTTTTCTTCTTGAAAGGAAGGTCAGTGAATGAGCGGCAATAAACACGCTCGTATTATTTTTAGAAAGGAGATTTCCACCTTGCTTTCTCAGGGGAAAAAATGTAGCCCGTGTAAAACATATTTAAAGCTTAATTGTTCTTCTTTTTTTTTTAAAAAAAAGATAATTCAAGTAATTGCAGTATTTTTCCATATTTGTGATCAGATAGCAATAGGTTTCCCCGCTTCAGAAAGATAGGAACTAAATTCACAATTTGTTGCTGGTTCTCTTTTAAATAAGTTCTTCTTTTTTTTTGCTAAGAAATGGTTCATGTTTCTGAAGTGGTCACTCCAGGTAGTACGACCACCATGGAGCCTGACATTTCTGTCGCTAAGAGAAACATTTGTTAGGTGAATTTTGCCCATTGTATGACCTTCCTTCCAGAGGTGGTATTCAACCAGGTTCTGACCAGTTCTGGAGAACCAATAGTGGAAACTTTGAGTAGTTTGGAGAACCAGCAAATCCCACCTCTGACTGGCTCCACCAACCCCATTCTGCAGTTCTGGGTCAGCCGAATAACTGGCTGAACGAGTGGATGGATCTTTATAGTTTCTGTAACTTTGAAGTTTGGGGATTTAATATTTCAAAGAGATTGATTAGGCTTTGGGTGCTGGGTCACAATGCAGATCTCTCCGTAACCCATTGAAAGTGTGTATTAACAAGGAAATTCTAATCAGGTTATCACCTACTGTTGTACTTTCTCTCCCGTCTGTTTCAGGGATATTGGAAGAGAACATCTACAGTTTTGCAAACTCCTGGGGGATGAGTAACCAGAAGAAGAAGTGCCAGAGAGTCATGCCTCCAAGCTACACATGCAATATTTCCTCAAAGGCTGCAGAGAAGGTTTGTGTAGCAGTGTAAGACTCAGAGTCCTCCCTTATTTGAAATAACAACCAGGGTGTTGTAGGGTGGGGGGGTGGAATCTCCAGAAGATTTCAAAACAGGTAGTCCTCAACTTACAGCAGTTCGTTCAGTGACTGTCAAAGTTTCAGCGGCACTGAAAAAAAAAAGACTTCTGCTAAATAGAAGAGCCTCGGTGGCACAGTGGTTAGAGTGTAGTACTGCAGGCCACTTCTGCTGACTGCTGGCTGCCTGCAATTTGACAGTTTGAATCTCACCGGGCACAAGGCTGACTCAGCCTTGCCTTCCATCCTTCCAAGGTGGGTGAAAAGCACTGTAAAGAGGTATATAAATCTAAGTGCTATTGCTAAAGAAAGGAAGGGAGAAAGAAAAAGGAAAGAAGGAAAGAAAGAAAGAGGAAGGAATGAGAAGAAAGGGGAGGAAGGGAGGAAGGGAGGAGAAGAAAGAGGAGGGAAGGAGAAATGGGATAGATGGAGGGAAGGAAAGAAGGAAGATAGGGAATGGAGAAAGAGGGAGGGAAAAAAGGAGGAAGACATAGGAAGAGGGGCTGAGAAGAGGACCCAGGTTGTTGGGGGCAAGATGTAAACCAACTAGGGCTGTAAATCACCACGAAGCTGTATATAAGTCTAAGTGCTATTGCTAGTGCTAGTGTCTTGATTCAGGGCCATTTTGACTGGCTGTACTTCTGACCCTTCTGAGGTCAGATTGACAATTCTATATTTTTTTGGGGGGGGGGGTGTTTCCCCACTTGAAAATGCAAAGTCAACATGCTCCAGGGATCAATAACCAGGAGAGATTTGCAAGAAAGAGGAACTGAAAGGCAGTCGTGTGATCATTACAACCTTTATTAAATGTAAATACTTATGGGAATAAACCTGCAGTGCTCCTTGGAATAGACATTGGGTAAGTAGGCCATGTTCTGCCATGGCATGATGGTGCCAGCAGGCAGGATTTAAAGCTTTAATACCCAACACACTGAGCATTGATTAATTGTGGGTGTCAAGCAAACAATTAAAAATGTATGAGTAATTAACTTATAAGCCTATAAAATGCCTTCTCCTCAGTATCTCTGTACCTGACCTTAGCTCCATGTTTGTTCTCAGGCTGTGATAAGCACTTAATAGATGATAGAGATA
>NW_020769308.1:48285380-48295812 GCF_900518735.1 Pseudonaja textilis | reverse complement strand
CCCCCCCACAGAAAAAGCAGCACAAATGTTAAAGAATCCCTCCAAAAGTAAACCCTAGCAAGAAAAAAAGGCTGAAAAAGAGAAGCTATCTCTAATTCTGCACATTCAGAAGACATTACGGCATTGTCCGAAATATATATTGGCTGTCAAAGCAGAACATTGTTCTTCTATTAATAGTGCCCTGGCAATGCCAGACCCTGTTGAAGAATTTTGCTTTCCACGGAGAAAACAAGTTTCCTTTGTTGGCTAATTTCGGCCTTGCAACGCAGGGCTGCTCCTACCTCTGCTTGTTTCAGGGTGCCACAGTCAGCTGCTGAGATCAGGGCACAATAGCCCTGGTTCAGGCCAAGGAATTTCTCTTCTCAGCCTCTGCAGGCCCCAAGGCAGAGAAGGTGGCTTTCAGAAGGCCTTCTGTGCTCTTGCGGTGACTTAGAAGATAGAACAACAGAGTTGGAAGGGATCTTGGAGGTCTTCTAGTCCAACCCCCTGCTCACGCAGGAAACTCTACACCATTTCAGACAAACAGCTGTCCAATATCTTCTTCAAAGAGTTGGAGCATTCACAACTTCTGGAGGCAAGTTGTTCCACTGGTGAATTGTTCTCACTGATAGGAAATTTATCCTTAGTTCTAAATTGCTTCTCTCCTTGATCAGTTTCCACCCATTGCTTCTTGTCCTGCCTTCAGGTGCTTTGGAGAATAGCTTGACTCCCTCTTCTTGGGGGCAGCCCCTGAGATATTGGAAGACTGCTATCAGGTCACCCTAGTCCTTATTTTCATTAAACTAGATATATCCAATTCCAGCAACCATTCTTTACATGTGTTAGCCTCCAGTCCCCTAATCCTCTTTGTTGCTCTTCTCTGCACTTTCTAGAGTCTCAACATATTTTTTACATCGTGGTGACCAAAACTGGATGCAGTATTCCAAGTGTGGCCTTACCGAGGCATTAGAAAGTGGTATTAACACTTCATGTGATCCTGATTCTATCCCTCCATTTATGCAGCCTAGAACTGTGTTGGCTTTTTTGGCAGCTGCAGCACATGGCTGGCTCATATTTAAGTGATTGTCCACTAGGACTCCAAGATCCCTCTTACAGTTACTACTATTGAGCCAGGTACCACCTATACCAGGGGTCAGCAACCTTAAACACTCAAAGAGCCACAAAGGTCCTAACCGGAAACTTCCGGTTCAATTCTGGAACCAACTGGAAGTCCGGTTCCCCCACCATAGAGTCTCCTCCTAGCACAGCGTCCTTTTTCCCCTACCTAACTGAAAGCCCTATCAATTGTGGAACTGACCAGAAACCCGCCCCTTGCCATAGTGCAGGGGTCTCCAAACTTGGCAACTTTATGACTTGTGGACTTCAACTCCCAGAATTCCACAACCAGCTGTGCTGGCTGTGCTGGCTGTGCTGGCTAAAGAATTCTGGGAGTTGAAGTTCACAAGTCTTAAAGTTGCCAAGTTTGGAGACCCCTGCATAGAGTCTCCTCCTGGAACTCTGTGCTCCCCCTCAGCCGGAAGCTCCTCTCAAAATTATGGTGCAGACTGGCAACAGGGAGCCACAGCAGAGGGATGAAAGAGCCACTTGTGGCTCCAGAGCCATGAGTTGCTGACCCATGTCCTATACTATACCTTCAAGGGATGGCTTGCCTCCCTTTGGAAGTCAGAAATGCCCTGATTGGAGACTTGAACAAGCCAAAGAGTAATTGCCAGACAGGGAGATGACCAATTCAACTAGGCTAAGGTGTTAATTTTGAATTTTGTTAAATGTTAATTAAGGTCTATTTTAATTTAATGAATGAATATTCTATAGCAGTGATGGGCTTAAATCTATAGATTCTATGATTTCAAACCTGGTCTGGAAGAACAGAATGGAGCTGAGTCCCTTCAATAGAAGAGAATATCTCAGTCAGGGTTAAACTGTGGAGTCCTTGGTGCTGTCTGAGTTTGGTTGTTGGCTTTTTTACACTTCTTCAGTACTAAAAGGGAGTGGGGTTTGTTCTTTGTTTATATATAATAGTTTGACCTGTCAGTATCGGTAGGGATGTTGTTTTCTCCTTGGTAGTTCCTTGATTAGACTGTTGTTTACTCCTCGATTGTTTTTCTGAGTTGGTAGTTCCTTGATTAGGGAATAGTTTACTGCTTGATGGTTTGTCTGGTCTTAATCCCTGCTTATCTCATTGTTGATTTCTAGTGAGGAAATGTTCTGGTCTTTCTGTCTAGCTTTTTTATTGTCTCTTCTGAATGCTGTGTACATGTTGTTTATCTCTGCATGCCTGTTGATGGCTGATTGTTGAAGGGCCAATTCCTTATCATTTTTGGATTGAGCTTAGTCTGCTCATAGTTGACCAGTTGAAACGAGGATTGAACCTGTCCACGTGCTGTGAGATTACTGAGTTTTCATCATGCCTTCTGATTGGATGTACTCTGCTAGTCTTCTACGTGTCTGTGCGACATACTGGCTGTTACACCATAGTTGTAGACAATTCCAGATTTACTTCCTGGAGTATGAGGTCTTTTAGTTTACTTAAGATGTTTTGGAGAACTTTAATTGGTTTGTGTGGATGGATTGGTTGGTGAGACCTTCTTCCTTGGTAAGCTAGTCTCTTTAAATGCCTCCTTTTATTAGGATTCCTGAAATGATGATAGGAATTCAGCCACAGGACATTTTCTGGGTTGGCCTACGTCTTTATCAAAGAGACAATTTCGATCCATGGCTGCAGGCCTGAAATACTTCTGATTATGATCTTGCATCAGTAATTTATTTATTTATAACATTTATGAACTGCCCTTCAAAAAAACTGGAGTGCCTTTTTTAACCCCATTGTGGGGTTAAGGAAATAGCTGTTTAGATTTGCCTTTCCATTGGCTCATTGGATTTTTGTCATTTGATATAATAACCTTTGTTAAGGGAAGCGGTAGCTCAGGGGCTGAGCTTGTCGATCAGAAAGGTTGGCAGTTCGGCGGTTAGAATCCTAGTGCCACGTAACGGAGTGAGCTCCCGTTACTTGTCTCAGCTTCTGCCAACCTAGCAGTTCGAAAGCATGTAAAAATGCAAGTAGAAAAATAGGGACCACCTTTGGTGAGAAGGTAACAGTGTTCTGTGCATCTTCGGCGTTCAGTCATGCCAGCCACATGATCACAGAGACGTCTTCGGACAGCGCTGGCTCTTCGGCTTTGTAACAGAGATGAGTGCTGCCCCCTAGAGCCAGAAATGATTAGTATGTATGCGCGAGGGGAACCTTTACCTTTACAACAATCTTTTCACCTATACATACAGCTTGGAGGTAGGCATTTCTTTAAAAACAAGGACAAAATTAGTTTCATCCTTTGAAAACATTCATAGAAAAAAATCACCACCCCATAATGCTTATTGTCTCAGAGCCAATAGCACCAATCTTCCGTACAGTAACTCTCCATTGTTCTATAGTAGAGCCTGCTATGTAGATTAATTTTTTAGAAATAAATCGCAAATATTTACATTCTTTTTGAATATACAAATGAAACCAAAAGGTTGATCATGTTCAAGCTTGCAGCTATAGTAAATCTTTTTATAACATCCTTTCTCATTTTAGTCTTCAGGACTTCAACTGTTGACCTGGTAAAACGAGCTTTTTGTAAATAGTTAGAACTGAAGTATTTCCAAAATGAAATAAACTGTTAGTTTTGGATCAAAGATATCTCATTCCAGCATTTTATTCTTTGATATTTTATTCTGCAGGAACTGTGTTTCTTTATTTCTGTTTAAACAAGTATTTATTTAAGGAGGGATTATGAGCTATATAAATTTTCTTCCTCCCTGTTACTGGAGACAAACATAGCTTTTTAGAACAGTAGACTTTATTATTCATTTATTTTGCCTGTCTGCATTTGAGAGGCATATAGCAAAAAATAAGGGTTAAAAAAATAATGGAAAACAACAGAAAAGCATAAAACAACACCGGTCTTAATAGTTCAGACCAACAATACAAGAACTACTCTTTTCCCAGAACAAGCTTGTCATTTTTCTCTTGTGTATTTGTAAGATGAATTGTGGTTTGTATTTATAGAGGCAAGTTAACTCTTTGGGAGTAACAATTGCCTTTTTTGTTGTTGTTGTTGCTTTTTTATTTTTTTGTTATTGTTTTTAAAGGATCACCTAGTCAGATTCTGGTAATTCAAGTATGTTTTAATTTGTTTATCAACATTGGAAAAATGAGAAGATACCAAAGCAGAAGGAAGTTATTAAGAAAATAATGGAATATGCTGAAATGAGTAAATTGACATTTGAAATTAGAGAACAAGAAGATAAACAATATTACAAGATATGGGATTCATTTTATCAATGGTTAGATTAAAAAATATGGAAATGATATATCTTAGATAACTTTATAATACTAGGATAATAGAATTATAGAGGATATAACGTAAGGATGTATTATTATTGGATAGATTTATGATGGGGTATTGAATGTTATAATATAAATTGATCCAAAATGTTGAATGTCTCGCATAAAGCCATTTCTGTCTGACTCACAGACGAACACAATACAGAAGCCTGATGATGGCAGATGAGATTCTGCCGAAACGTTGCTACAACTTTAAAAGCACAACTATAATGACGTCAGAATATACCCGAACAAAGCTGAATACCATACATATAAATACCCGCGAAAATGTAAACACACACACACACACACACACACACACACACACACACATATAACAGAAATACAAAGAAAAATGAAAATAACAGGAAAATAGAGGTGGAAAGGGGGCAGAGGAAAAAGTGTAGGGGAAAGGAGAAGAAAAACACTAACTCCTTTTGGTGCAGTACAATAAGGTAATAACATACAACCTCCACTTTTTATTTTTTTTTATAATAAATACTGGCTATTTCTAATCCTAACCCTAACCCAACTCTATCTAATCAGTCAAACCCAAAAATCAAAGTTTCTTTATTTTCTTGCTCAAACACAAACTCCAAAAGCGATTTCCAAATGGAAGCAAAATTAATTGTATTTTTTTTTTCTTTAATCAAAGCAGTACATTTAATCTCCACCAACTTTTGCAGCCATTCGTCCATTGTGGGAATCAAAGTACCCTTTCTGTGTGTGAAGCATTTTTGCTGCTGCCAGCATAATAAAACATCAAAGTAAATGATCACGTAATCTGGTTCTTGTTTTGCCTCTACTGTAAGTAGATGTCTTTAAGAAAGACACCAGAAAGAACAAAAATCTAATAACTCTGAGTCTAGAAAAAAAACACCATAGATCATCTCGCTTCCTCTCCTTGTTTCAATACATCATGGATTGTATGGTCATTCCAGTTCTTCTCTTTTTGCAGGACTTCATCGAAAACTGCCAGCTGCTAAGAACTTCCTCGGTCTTTTCTAAATGCCATCATCTGGTGGATCCCGAAAAGTTCATTGGCCTCTGTGAAGAAGACATGTGCCGGTGTGCTCAGGATAGAAATTGCCACTGTCCAGTTTTTCTGGAGTATGCTCGAAACTGTGCCCAGAAAGGTGTGATCTTGAAAGGTTGGCCAGCCAGCAGCGCCTGCAGTAAGTTTTCAGGATTAATGTTCTTGGTGTGATGGGCTTCCTAGTTCTAGATTCAACATTGCAAAGTTCTCGCTATGCTTTTTGGGGGGAAGGACGGAGATGGGATTCAGCAGGTTCTGACCAGTTCTGGAGAACTGGTAGCGGAAATTTTGAGCAGTTCGGAGAACTGGCAAAAGCCACCTCTGACTGGCCCTGCCTCCATCTATTCTCTGCCTCCCATTGAGTATCATCTGATCATCTAGGTCTCCTTTGGTTGCCCTGCACAGGAGAACGGAGCTGGAAAGCAGGTTAGTGGAGTGGGGAGGGAATGGAGATTTTGCAGTATCCTTCCCCTGCCATGCCCATCAAGCCATGCCCACCTTCCCATGTTGTGGTTAGCCAGCAGCAGGTGCAGATGGCTGAGGAAAGTGAGGACTCTGATGAAAGGCCAGGACCACTAGGGAGTGGACTGCTGCCTTCAGAGATTGTGGGGGCTGGCAGCAGTGATGAGGAGGTTCCCGAGGAGCCTGTGCCCAGTGCATGTGCATGAAGGATTACTCAGAGGAAAGAACAATTACAGCAGCACAGGCAACTCGGGAGTAAGGCTACAAGGCAATGGCCCCTCCCTCAAGAGGATAAAAGCCAGGTTTGGAAAAGCGTTCTTTGCAGACAGCAAAGAAGCTCTGAAGCTCAACTGGTGGACATCTTAGTTGTGTTGGAGAATCTGGTAAATTAGGTCTTATCTCTGAGTTTTTGGCAGCCTTGACAAACAACTTGGCAAGGCTCTTTCTTATGGAGCTAACTAGTGGAAAGCAGCCTTCAGAACAGAATTCGTTATTAAACCTTAAAATGTGGGGGCTGCTGCCTTTGTCTGTTTGCTTTTGGGAACCTGGTTGGGTCATAACACCCCACCCCACTATCCTGCTTTCTAGCTCCATTCTCCTGTGCAGGACAATCAAAGAAGACCCAGCCCATCAGCTGGGACTCAATGGGAGGCAGAGAATAGATGGGGTTGGCGGGGCCAGTCAGAGGTGGCATTTGCCGGTTCTCTGAACTACTCAAAATTTCCGCTACTGGTTCTCCAGAACTGGTCAGAACCAGCTGAGGACCACCTCTGAATGGCACTGAGCCAAAGTGACTTATGACCGTTTTTCACCCTTGTGGACAATGAGGCATTCCCCAGGGTCACATGATCAAAACTCCGCTGCTTGGCAACTGACTTACATTTACGATGATGGCAGTGTCTCAGAGCCTCCTGCGATCCCTTTTGCGACCTTCTGACAGGCAAAGGCCAAAGGGGGAAGCCAGATTCGCTTGAACCAACCTTGTTACTAATTTAATAACTTGCAACGCTTCACTTCACAATGGTGAGCAAGAAAAAGCTCACTTAGGAAAGGTCTCATTGAGCCATAGAAATGTTGGGCTCCAATGGTGGTCATAAGTTGAGGTAATCCATCTTAAAAATAAAAAAAAAGACACACAAATTGGTACGTCAGCTCAGGGCTCAGTCAATTCCTGCATCAAATTCACTTTGGGCCTTTTCTCACAATTTAGTTGCCTAAATCTTAGTGGATAACCAGCTAAATAAGAGCCAGCAGTGTGCAGCCGCCGCCAAAAAAGCTAATGAAATCCTAAGTTGCATTAACAGAGGGATACAATCAAGATCAAGTGAGGTAGTAAGACCACAGCTAGACTACTGCATTCTGGTCACCACACTACAAAAAAAGATGTTGACACTCTAGAAAAAGTGCAGAGAAGAGCAACCAGGATGATTAGGGGACTGGAGGCTAAAACATATGAAGAATGGTTACAGGAACTGGGCTTGGCTAGTCTAGTGAAGAGAAGGACCAGGGGAGACAGGATAGCAGTCTTCCAATATTTGAGGGGCTGCCCCAGAGAGGAAGGGGTCAAGCTATTTTCTAAAGCTCCTGTAGGCCAGAGAAGGAATAATGGATGGAAACTGAACAAGGAGAGATTTAACCTGGAAATAAAGAGAAACTTTCTGACAGTGAGAACGATCAACCCATGGAACAGAAGTTGCCCTCGGAAGTTGTGGGAGCTTCATCACTTGAGACTTTCAAGAAGAGATTGGATGCCATCTGTCAGAAATGGTGTAGGGTCTCCAGCTTGGGTGGGAGGTTGGACTAGATGACCTACAAGGTCCCTTCCAACTCTGATTATCTGTTAACTGTCAAGTCCAGACTCGCTTCTAACTGGTTGATTCACATGGACTCAATTTCCCTTCTGAGAAGCCATCAATGTGCAAATTAAAAAAAAAAAAAACCAGGACAGAGGATTTGGGTGTGATAGGTTCTCCTCCTTCTATTTGATTCGAGATGTCTTAATTGTAAGTTCTTAATCAGAATCGAACCTTGGAGGTCTTCTAGTCCAGCCCCTTTTCTCAAGCAGGAGACCCCATACCAGTGATGGCTAACTTTTTTGGTGCCAAGTCCCCAAAGTGCACGTGTGCAAACACCCAAAATGCAATGCGTGCACCCCCCCATGCATGTGCCCCGCCCATCGCACATCCATGCATTTCTCCCGTGCTTGCGTACCCCAGTGCATGCACTCCCCCGCATACGCCCTGCCCCCTCTGCACACACGGCAGAGACCCCGAAGACCAGGTGGCTGGTGGGAGGCGCATGCGCATGCGCATGCACAACGGAGCTGAGCTGGGGCAACGGCTTGCATGCCCGCATAGAGGGCTCTATGTGCCACCTCTGGCAGCGTGCCACAGGTTCGCCATCACGGCCCTATCCCATTTCATACCAGGGATTGTCCATTCTCTTCTTAAAGACCTCGAGGGATGAAGCAACCCACAACTTCTGGGGGCACAGCTGTTCCGTTGATTAATTGTCCTTACCGTGAGGAAGTTTCTCCTCAATTCCAGGTTGATGTGAGGTTCATTTCTCCGTCTTCCACCTTTTCAGGACCAAGATGTCCAAGCGGCTTGGAGTACCACGAATGCACGTCCCCTTGTGCCAAGACCTGCCAGAGCCTGAATATCAATGAAGTGTGTCCGGAGCAGTGCGTTGACGGTTGCAGCTGCCCCGGTAACTCTATTTACAAGCGTCTGTGTACAGCAGAAATCTTCTGGGCCTCAGTGTTTCCCGTTTTCCTCATTTAAGAGAAGGAAACCGCTGTCCCTTTTGAATGTTTACAAGTATTTATTGATCCCCCTGCATGCATGCTCTCTCTCGAAGAAGAAGGACCACTCTTTAAACTTTTTTTTTTTTAAGTAGATGGAGGGATTAGTCACATTCCAGCATTAACTGGTTGCGCATAGGATTCAGGATTATTTCTGAAGGATTTCACTGCAAATGGAGGAATGGAGAAAAACACGCCACTCTATAAAGAGCCAGGAATGTCTGGTCGCCCTTTTCTCTGGCTGATGTTCTGCAGGCGTTTTTTTTTCTAAAATGTCTGTAAAGATTCTCAATCATCCAGGTCAAGGTTATGCCAAAGGTGCTTATTTTTTCAGGAGGCCACTGGACTTCCTTGGTTTTTTTTCCCCCTTTGAAGACGTTGAAGAAGCTTCTTGGAGGAGAAGCGAAACATCTTCAAAAGAAAAAAAATACCAGAAAATCCAGTGGTCTCCTGAAAAAAGCACCTTTGAGACAACCATGACCTGGATGACTGAGAATCTCTATAGACTTTTAGTTACACAATTTGGGATGGACACCCTTGGAATGGCGTGGGAGTATGAATGGATTTCCAGAGGAAAAATTGCAGAGTACAGAAAACATTTGCACTACTCAGGCGACCCTGAGGACGCAGATAAACCTCCAAGGGGCCTCAACGACCCTCTAAAAGGATGCAAACGACCAGCTGTCTGCAAGGAGTATAAATCCTTCCATTTCCCCACCATCCAGTCAGAGGTGAAGAAGCTTCTTGGATGAGAAGCGAAACATCTTCAAAGGAGGAAAAAGCAAGAAAGTCCAGTTGCCTACTGAAAAAAAGTGCCTTTTTTTTCTAGAGAGGGTTCAAACTGAGGTTGGCGGGGGAGACGGCTTTCAATTGTTTGATGGGGGGGGTCCATGCTGTGCCACATGGACGCCTCTGCTGAATTGGAAAAAAATCGCGGCCTGGTGGCTACAGGCAATGAGAGCAGGGCACCGAGGTATTTGCCCTGAGGCATTTTGGCACCATCCAAGCTTCCCGCGACCTTGGATGAACTGAATTCACAAAATTCACACCCACACAGACCAAAAATCTAAAAATGACTTTCCATCGTTTTCTATGTTGTGGCTTTATGTCCTAAACTACGGTGAGGAAATGGGGGTGATGGGTGGTGACTTTTTGTGCCTTGAAGGATCCAGGCGTGTCCAGTGGAGTTAATTGCTTTCCTGGGCTTGTCTTTTAGATAGTCTTGGGTTGGTTTTGCAAAATACAGTTCGTCTGCAGAATTAAAATTTAAACCAATCTTCTTTCCTTCCTTCCTTCCTTCTTTTCATTTTCTTCATTCCTGCCCTCTTTCCTTCCTTCCTTCTTTCTTTTCTTCCTTCCTTCTTTCCTCCCTCCCTCCCTCTTTTCATTTTCTTCATTCCTGCCTTCTTTCCTTTTCCTTCCTTCCTTCCCTCCCTCCCTCCCTCTTTTCATTTTCTTCATTCCTGCCCTCCTCCCTCCCCCTCCCTCTCCTTCCCTCTTTTCAATTTCTTCCTTCCTTCCTTCCTTCCTTCTTTCTTTCTTTCTTTCCTTCTTTCCTTCCTTCCTTCTTTCTTCCCTCCCTCCCTCTTTTCATTTCCTTCCTTCCTTCCTTCCTTCCTTCCTTCCTTCCTTCCTTCCTTCCTTCCTTCCTTCCTCCTTTCTTCCCTCCCTCCCTCTTTTCATTTTCTTCCTTCCTGCCCTCTTTCCTTTTCCTTCTGTCTCTTCTCTTCTCTTCTCTTCTCTTCTCTTCTCTTCTCTTCTCTTC
>NW_020769308.1:48273505-48285370 GCF_900518735.1 Pseudonaja textilis | reverse complement strand
TCTCTTCTCTTCTCTTCTCTTCTCTTCTCTTCTCTTCTCTTCTCTTCCCCTTCCCCTTCCCTCTCCCTCTCTCTTTCCCTTTCCTTCCCTTCCCTTTCCAGAGGGAAAGCTCCTAGATGGTGACGTTTGCGTAGATGCCCAAAATTGCTCCTGTATAAATTCTGGCAAGAAATTCCCTCCTGGCTCTTCAGTTTATCAGGACTGCAACTCATGGTAAGCATGATCCTTGGATGGAATATGAAGAGGATCCTATAAACCATAAGGCGAGACCAAGTCAGGGACAGTGTTCTGGGCAAGATGGTGCCCCAAAGTGCACCCAGAAAGCTCACCTGCAGGGGCAGGAGAGTGACAACATTGTTCCACCTGGAACTTTAGATATCTCACTTTGGAGCCAGAATGCCACAATGTCAGAAATAAAGAGAGAAGGACTATCTGTCCCTTACGGATCTATTTCATCTCCTGTTTCCAAACTGCATGAGTGACATTCACCGTTTTTTTTCTTTCTACAACAAAAGCACACATAGCTGCCTTGCACAAACAGGAATGACATCACCCTGCCCTGGTGTCATCATGCAATTTGCATCATTCATACCCCTTAGCAAGTGAGACTGAGCCCCCTACGATGTCACATTGCGTGACTCTTGTTGACACCATTGTTTCTAGTCTACTTCCCTTTGATGTGAGCTGCAGGGGAGGGAAAGTGCTTCCTTTTGCAGAGCTGAGAAGATGTGAGAAAAAGAGGTGGGCTAGTGGATTGGTCAGCTGGAGGGGAAGGAGGGGCGATATGAATAGCTCTTTGTCCGCTTGCATTTTCAGGTTGGCAGAAATCACAACGATTGTGGGTTGCCAAGGGATTGAGAATAAGGGGGAGGGCATTGAGTTGGTGATGTGAAATGCCCATGATTTAGGAAGACAGGATTTCTGGTCTGTTGGCATCTTGGCATTCTCTGAGCCTGGTTGTTTTTCTTGCCAGGGTTTCATGACCAGTTTAGGTGGCACCATTCGTGCAAAGGAGGGGCCTGTTTATCCGTCGTAGCTTGCTCTGATAGTCTCAATGCCTTGGTTGGGAGGTGGGGTTTCTTCTTTAAATAGCTCCTGATTAAAATACTGGGATATCCCCCCCCCCCATTGTTTAACAGGTACTGTAATGAAATGCAGATAATTGAAATCAGGGTGATCCAAACATACAAGGGTTAAGGCAATGCAAGACAATGCAATGCAACACAATACAATTAAATGCAATGCAACACAATGCAATAAAATGCAACGCAACACAAGCAATTAAATGCAACACAACACAATGCAATTAAATGCAACGCAACACAATGCAATCAAATGCAATGCAACACAATGCAATTAAATGCAATGCAACACAATGAAATGAAATGCAGCTGAATGCAATGCAATGCAACACGCTGCAATTGGCAGGGTGGGTGGGTGTTGGATTAGATGACCGATAAGGTCACTTCCAACTCTGTTAATCTAATCTAATCTAATCTAATCTAATGAATGCAATGCAATGCAGCTGAACGAAATGCAATACAGTGCAAATAAACAACAGGTAGAAGTTATTAATTAAACATGTTCAACTTTTAATTTCATTTCGGTTGCTGGTTTTTGAGAGGACCTTCCCCAGCTGCTCCATTTTGGACAAGCCCTGGAGCAGACACTGGGGCCAGTGCTAAACATCGAGCAGTTTACAGGGATCAAGAAAGGGGCCTCTTTCATAAGCACGTCAATATTCTCCAGCAAGAGAACAAGGCCAAAACCAAACCATCCTTTGATCTGTGAAACTTAAAGCACTGAAATGTAAAGACCAACAGTAGACTTATTGTATTGTAGAAAGTTAGCACCATCCACCCATCTCCTAGAAGAATGAAACATTTTAGGAAATATTAAAAAGGCAAAATATTATATTTCCCTGGAGGGAGAAAGCAGCCCCCACCTTCCTTAATAGCACTCAGCAGACGTCAGCACTAAAAAGATAAAAAGATAGATAGCTGTATTCATAAGCAAATACCCTCACCCAAGATCCAACAAAGGTAGGATTAGCCCTCAGCCATAATAGGAATTGCCCAATGCCCCTTCATTGCATCCCCCTCAGAAACGTCAACCAAACTTAGCTCAGACAAACTCCTAAGATTTCTACATGGCCCCATGGGAGTCTGACAACAGACAATAGAAGACATGTTCTTGCACAGGAACAGAAAGCTCAAGTGCAAAGCCCAAGAGAAGGTATAAATATCCCTCCCACTCTAAACTCCATGTGGTCAGCTACCCAGAATCACGTGTCCTTAGTGGTTCTGCTTCATCATTAAACCATCTTTCTAATCAGCCTCCAGCCTCCATTTTGTCTCCAGGGCTTTTCTCCCAGCTAGGAACTGAACCACATGGATATTTCTTCCAACAATATTTTAATTTTATAGTGATATTCTGACACCCGCGGGTCAGAATGGACTTTCCCACATCTTGTGGGGGTTTAGTGATTGGGTTTCTCAATGTTTTTTTTTTCACCCATAGAAACAAAATAGAGCAAACCAGATCTGTGCCAGAGCGAGGGGAGAAGAGACTAATCCTGCAGGGTCCTTAGAGCTCTCTGAGCTTAATAAGTTTTCTTGCAGATGTTGTTAGTTGCAAAGTTGTGTCCGACCCATCGCGACCCCATGGACAACATTCCTCCAGGCCTTCCTGTCCTCTACCATCCTCCGGAGTCTATTTAAGCTCACACCAACTGCTTCAGTGACTCCATCCAGCCACCTCCTTCTCTGTCATCCCATTCTTCTTTTGCCCTCAATCGTTCCCAGCATTAGGTTCTGTTGTAGTTCACCCTCAGCCTGTGCAAACGGCAGCGGAATTGGACAGGGGGAAAGAACAGGGACCAGTCCGGGAGTCTGGGAAGATGGGGCCAGGACCATCTGGGAATTGTGTGCTGACTCCAGAGCCTTCGGAGTCTGGCAGCAGCGAGGCAGAGGACCAAGGGGAGCCTGTTCCCAGTACGCGTGTGCACAGAGCTGCTAGAAGGGAACAGCAGCTAAGACAAAAAGGGCAACTCGGGAGTAAGGCTAGGATTGCCCCTCCCCTAAGGTATAAAGGACAGGCAAAGGTAGAGAAACCTTTGCAGGAAGCAACTTTGTTCGCTCTGTTAGAATTAAACCTTGAAATTCTGTGTGGACTTTGTACTTCAGTTGGTTTTTTAATTTGGCACTTTAGTTGTTGGTAGCAATTCAAAGGAGAGAAAGGTGGGTGCTTATCTCGAGGGATTGTTTGGGACTCATTACTGGCTGTGAATGAAAATAATTCCCAGCATTGAAATAAAGCAGGAGTTGTTTGGATTAAGCGTGTGCTTAATAATGGTCTGAGGAAGGCTTGGTCAGAACAGATTCTTCTCCAGTGAGTTCCCTTCCTTCTCATGAGGTAGCCAAAGTATTTGAGTTTCATCTTCAGGATCTGGCCTTCTAAAGAGCAGTCAGGGTTGGTCTCCTCTAGGACTGACCGGTTGGATCGCCTTGCAGTCCAAGGGACTCACAGGAGTCTTCTCCAGCACCAGAGTTCAAAGGCCTCCATTCTTTGTCACTCATCCTTCCTTGTGGTCCAGCTTTCACAGCCACACATTGATTGTAGACATAGGTATATATTTATATATTCATTTACCTATTGAATTTTGGGGAAGAAACCCCTGCAGTCAGGATGGCAAGAGTTAGTACATTCCAACGACTCTCTAACTCTATGCCTCACCAAAAACTGAATCAATGCAGTTGTTAAATTAGCAACACGGTCGTTAAGTGAATCTGGCTCCCCGCTTGACTTTCCTGGTCAGAAGATCTCAAAAGTGTATCAGCTGACCCCTGGGACATTGCAACCATCATAAATATGAACCAGTCTCCAAACATCTGAATGTAAATCCCGTGACCGTGTGTGTGTGCGTGTGTGCGAGCTGAAACGGTCATAAATGTGAAAAACAGTCATAAGACACTTCTTTCGGTGCCCTTGTAATTTCAAATGAACTCCTGTAAGTTGAGGACCACCTGTAATTGAGAACTGTTAACGCAATGAATGTTTATAATAAGGAACATGATTCACTTCTGTCCTTCACGGAGAAATGTTTTATTTCCTAGTATTTGCAGGCATGGAGCGTGGGTCTGCAACAATGAGCCGTGTCCAGGTATGTTGGTTCTGGAATATTCCATGAGTGATTTGATGTTTATTTCCATTATAGGTTTCGGTTATATTCTTTAATATATTCTTCAGTTATATTATATTATTTCTTCTGTCTCAAACTATGCATTCGGAATCTTGCCAGAAGTCATTTGTTTTTTTTCCTGTTTTCACAGTCAAGGTAGCTTAGCTATTCAATTCTTTGGGTTTCATTTAAGTTTTTTCTTCCCTCTGTGTTTATTTCAAATTCCAGTCCAGCACTGGTCCCAGTTCATTTTTGTTGGGGGTTCAGGGGGCCCAGCTCCAGAAGTTGCATAACTTCCAACACCCATCTGGCAGGAGATACGCAATTGCTACCCCAGAGGAATTGTGGCAGAGTGAGCACAAGCAAAGACACACCCACAAACACCCACAGGCACACACACACACACGCCAACAGCAGAAAGGATTGGTGGAGCACTCACCTCACAATCGGGAGGCTGTGAGTTAGATCCTAGGCAGAGGCTAATATTTGGAATAGACTCTCCTGCTCCAGCAGGGGGTTGGACTAGATGACCTCCAAGGTCCCTTCCAACTCTGTTATTCTATGATTCTAAGTGGGAACTCTCCCAGTTTGTTTACAGAATTGAAAAAGGCTCCACCACAAAGAGTCAAGAGATGCTCTCAGCGAGTCAAATGAACAGAAGCTGGAAGAAGACAGTCTGGCCAACTGAATGAAAAATGGGGCACTCCTTCCTTGTTCTCCACCCCACCCCACCCCACTGTACCCCCTATCATCTGGCAGAATTGTTTTTGTGGCAAAATTAGTGGCTGCTTTTGAAGCAAAAGCTGATGATTCCGTGAAGGGCTGAAAGGATCGTAAGAGTACCGTCTCGCCATCTGTTCCTCCTGAGGTCAATCCTTTCGTCCGAAATACACATTACTTAGGAGACGTTGGGTCTGATTCCCCGGCATCCCTTTTTTCAAGGAACCGCAGACAATTAGAGCCATAAAGAGAAACCGGGGCTTAATTAACCAGTGGAATAGTTTGCTTTTGGAAGTTGTGGGTTTTCCATCACTGAAGATTTTAAAGAAGGGATAGGACATCTATTTGCCTGAAAAGGTCTCCTGCTTGAGAAGGGAATTGGCCTAGAAGACCTCCAATCTCCCTTCAAACCCTGTTTTCCTGTTGTTCTGTAAAAACTCTTCAAGAGATAACAGTTTAGCATCACCAGGGTGTTTGGGGGGCAGCTTTTGTGTGATTTTATTCATGAAGCAAATGTGTTGGATCTAAATCATCAGCAACTCACAACTGCATAGGGTCTTTCTTTCTTTCTTTCTTTCTTTCTTTCTTTCTTTCTTTCTTTCTTTCTGTGAAAATTTGAGGAACTTTTAAGCTAAAACAAAATGAAGCAAAGGTGATATTTATTTATTTGTTCAATTTATACGACTATCTATCTCGGGATTCTGGGCAGCCCACAGATTTACAACAATTAAAACAATCCAAATAATGACTGGAACGAACAGTCCCACCGTGGAGTAAGACAACATTGGCTAGCCTTTTCCTTGGTTAATCTCCTTGCTGAAACATATTTCTCAATAGCAGCTCAGAAAGCTGCTATTCCCCTTGAAGTGGGAAGGGTCAGACTGAACAAAGAAAGTACACTAATTAAAAACCAGCCCAAAAGAATTCAAACCTACTTGGAAGCCAACCAAAAGCTCTACTGAATTGGAAATAAAGGTGAAAGATACTATGATCGCTAAAGGTCATTTGTGACCCCTTTGCAAGAGGTTACAAAGTTCCCTGAAAATTCTTTCTGTTTATTTAGCCACCCAAATATGCCTGGAGAGAGGTGGACTTTAATCAGGGAACACATAGGCATCTTTTAGTCCAATCCTCTGCTCAAGCAGGACTTATGTCTATGGAGATTGTCCAGGTCATGGTTGTCCCAAAGGTGTTTTTTTCAAGAGGCAACTGGACTTCGTTGTTTTTCTTTGAAGATGTTTCACTTCTCATCCAAGAAGCTTCTTCAGCTCTGACTGGATGCTGGGCAATGGAAGGATTTACACTCCTTGCAGACTGCTGGTCATTTGCATCCTTTTAGCGAGCTGTTGAGGCCACTTGGAGATTCATCTGTGTCCTAAGGGTCACGTGAATGGTGCAAATGGATTTGCCATACAACAGTCCTTTCAGCAGTTCCAAGAAGGCTCCACACCCATTTGCACTACTCAGATGACCCCGAGGACACAGATGAATCTCCAAGTGGCCTCAACGCCCCTCTAAAAGGATGCAAATGACCAGCAGTCTGCAAGGAGTGTAAATCCTTCCATTCTCCCACCATCCTGTCGGAGCTGAAGAAGCTTCTTGGATGAGAAGCAAAATGTCTTCAAAGAAAACCAACAAAGTCTAGTTGCCTCTTGAAAAAAGCACCCTTGGGACAACCATGACCTGTAGAACCTCCTTAGACATAAGTCTAGGATCTCCTGATTAAGCAGAGGGTTTGCACTAAAAGATAGCTGACTCTGTAAACCGGTTAGAGGGGGCTGTAAACATTGTGAAGTGGTATGTAAGTCTAAGTGTTATTGCTGTTTGCAAGTAAGCCTTTGCATTTCCTTTTCCAGGAGAATGTTCTGTCACCGGTCAATCCCATTTCAAAAGCTTTGACAACAAACATTTCACCTTCAGTGGAGTCTGCCATTACTTGTTTGCTGGAGATTGTGCAGGGAACTCCTTTTCTGTCTTCATTGAGACAGTCCAGGTAAGAACATCTTTATTGAAAGAGAAAGTGGTGGTGGGAAAAAAAAATGTGGGTACCAGGGAATGGGTCTCTGATAAAAGAGAATATTTGTAGCTCAGGGTTGGCACTGATGATGTTACCTAGCTCGGTAATGAAATGTCTGCAAGAAAACCACCAAGCTCAGAGAGCACCAAGGACCCCACAGAATAGATCTCCATCCTCTCTTCCCAAAAAAGTTAGTTCAGAGGTGCACAATCATGCTTCCACTCCCCCCTGTTCCCACCCACAAATCCTTCCCAAAGTTACAGCTCATTGTAAGGTTTAAGGCAAGAAGCAAAACTATTAAATATCTGGAGATCCTCATTTTAAGAGTATTGAAGGAAGCTCTATGTATGCTTCATTTAAATCAAAACACATTTCATTTGTGTCCTAGTCTCATGCAAAGGTTAAGTGTGGCTTTCATCCAGTAGTAAACATGGAATATGTGTGTCAGACCTGCTCCAGTCTGATCTCTTAGGAAAGAAAGACCCTTTGACTCCATTTGGTTGAAGTGATCGGTTCTTTCACTAAAAGATGTTGGTTGCAGTAGAGTCAGGCAAGAACTAAATTTCCCACACTTAAAAGATACAGAAAGTTTCCCCGCATCCTAGCCCTCCTGTCATGCCCCTGTTGGAATCTGATTCCGAGGGGGAGATTAACGAGCTGACAGGGAGTGGGAGTGTGACTCCGGTGGCTATGGAGGAAACTGGGGAAGGGCATAGTCTGCTGGGCATTCAGAGGAAGACTCAGGCCCACCCCCACTTCATCCTAGGGCACGCAGGGAGGAACGGATATGGGAGCAATGTAGGTTATGAGGGAGAAAAGGGCCCTGATTCCCTTCTTTAGCTGCAGCAGGGAAAACAGGATATAAAGGGTGTTTGTGCACAGCACCTTGCTGGAAGCAAAGCATGCATTATCTTTTCTAGTCTTATCTGGGTTCTGGCATCCTCCCAACTGTGTGTGTTTCATTATCTTTTGAATTCTGCAATTCCTAATCCTGCCGTGTCTCATTAATTGCTGCAATGTGGTTTGTCTTGGTTTTTATTTATAATTTATATGTCCTTTGGGGTTGGACTGAATTTCTTCCCTTTAAAAATTGTTCTTGGGAGAGTTTTCTCTCCAGCTGATGATAATTGGACATTGGGGGCCAAGTTGGAGGAATTAAAGGGTCTTTATACCTACTTTTGTGACTTTGTTGCTTTTGTGCCATGCTCTGGGTCATCACACCTCCCTCCATTATCACTCTGTCTTTAGTCAATAAGAATCCACCTAGGTGTTTTGAGAACGCTGAGATGTTTAGGGTAGTTCTCATTCTTTCTTGGGTGTGAGCACAAACTGGTTCTGAGCTCTCTTGCTCTTCATCAAGCTGTCATTCCCCCCTCCCCAATTTCCCATCAGGTACACATGCAGGTTGATTGCCCATTTGTTCATTCCCCCCCCCTCAATGTCCCCACATGTCCCCCTTTGAGGGCAGCATGCCAGCAAGTCCCCAAGCCGAAGACAGCAAACCTGACCACGTGTCAAAATCTGGTAGGAGTGGTGGAGTCATGAGAAAAGCTGTTTTGCATGTGTGTTGTTGATGTACAGAATCAGGAAGGAAGGAGAGCCCGCAACCCACAATTTTTCTGTTGCTTCTTTGACAAGAGGCCTGCTGAAAGGGAAAAACAACATCCACTTTCAGAAGTGGATTCAGAATTTCTGGGAACAGAAAATATTGTTTGCGGAATCAGGGAACATGAGAAAGCAGCAACGGAAGTTCCAGAAAGAGCAACGGCTCACAACAATAGATTTCAAATAGGAAAGCAGAAGTTGTGAATCTCTGCCTATGAATTACTTAAGGAAATACATGATGAACTGAAGGTTGCGGAGCAAGCATGATAGCACTGAGATTAATAGAATAACTGAGTTGGAAAGGACCTTGGAGGGTCCCTACTCATGCAGGAAACCCTATACCATTTCAGACAAGTGGCTGTCCCGTCTCTTTTTAAAAACCTCCAGTGTTGGAACACCCACAACTTTTGAAGGCAAGCTATTCCACTGATTAATTAAGATTAGATTCACTTAGCAGCAGCCCAGCTCTTTTGCCTTACCATGAAACAAAGTGATGAGTAGGATAAGTATAGAGTAAGATAAAGGTTCCCCTCGCACATACGTGCTCGTTTTTTCTGGCTCTAGGGGGTGGTGTGCATTCCGTTACAAAGCCGAAGAGCCAGCACTGTCCGAAGATGTTTCCGTGGTCATGTGGCCGGCATGACTAAATGCCGAAGGTGCACGGAACACTGTTCCCTTCCCACCAAAGGGGTCCCTATTTTTCTACTTGCATTTTTACCTGCTTTCAAACTGTTAGGTTGGCAGAAGCTGAGACAGGTAACGGGAGCTCACTCCATTATGGGGCGCTAGTGATTCAAGCCACCGAACTGCCGACCTTTCTGATCGACAAGCTCACCAACTTAGCCACCGCATCTCTAGTATAAGTATAGTAGCTTGTTAATAAACATTAGACAGCAGCTAAGAGAACTAATCATCCAGTATGACAATAAATATAAACATCTGGAAAAAGTCCTGTTGGAATGCTGCCATGTTCACATCTGCAAATGAACTATTTCATTCAAATATCGAAGTTACACCGAAGTATTTATTCCAGTTATGCTTAATCTTTCCACATTCTTCCCCCTCACCATGCCACGTTGTCTGTCAGGGCTCCCAGGGGAACTTAAAATTCAAAATAAGAGGATAAATTGGAAATTCAGTTTGTCTAATCACATTAGGAACAGAGATCACCGATAGAGAATCGCCATTTGTCTGAAATGGTACCGAGTTTCCTGCTTGAGAAGGCGGTTTGACTAGAAGACCTCCAAGGTCCCTTCTGTAATAATGGAGAAGGCCAGGCTGAAGCCAGATCTTGAGTCATTATTATAAGGATGGAGCAGATGGGGGCCAGATAGTAATTCCCTCAGGCCCAAAATCAAAAATGAAAGGTGATGTTTCTTCCAAGCTGTAATACCTGTAGACAGAATCTTGCCAGACTGAGAACTCTGCTATCTGCATCTACAATATGCTCTGTGGATGATTAGGAAAGAGCTGCCTTCATCCTCTTTCTCTCACACATGGTATTTGAACTGAGTTGCCTCTTATTCTTCGGGAATGCAACTCCTCCCTCATGGAATCCCACCTCCTTACTACATTCCATCAAAAATTCCCAGGAAAATAAGTTGCAGCTGAAAACCTTGTCCACAAATCTGTGAAATCAGGAGCATGTTTTAACATACTTTTGGATCAGTGGTGGGATTCTACCAGTTTCCCTACTGGTTCGGTGATTGTACACTTTGCACATGTGCACCTAACACGCATGCGCAAGTTTCCAAACACCACCAAACACTCTGCTGTACCAATCAGCTGAGAGGATAAAGAACAGAAAAGCTCAGGGGTAGATGGGAGGGCCAATCCTGCACTTTTATCTCCTTTTTCCTCTCAGCTGAGCAATTTTTGCTACCGGATCAGGTGAACCAGGCTGAACCAGTAGCATTTCACCAATGCTTTGGATGGCTTAATGCAGGGGTGTCAAACTTGAGGCCCGTGGGCCGGATGCGTCACTCGCAGGCCACGTCCACCCCAGCTCTGAGAAGGGAAAAATGTTGTGGTACATCACATGACACAGCGAGTTTGACACCTGTGGTTTAATGCTTGGGACAAACTGATTTTGAGGTAGGCAGTTGCTAAGCATTTTAGGGTATAAAAATTAAAACCACCTGGAATGAGGCAGCAGCTGAGACAGATCTTAAAACATGGGGGGAAAGGCCAACCTATTTGAAGCATATGCGTACGTTTTTCTGGTCTTGAGAACACTGAGCATGACTGTTTTCTGGTATTTATTTGGTCTACTATCTGCATCTAACACATATATCTGAGAACTGTTAAGAAGGAGCTGTCTTCACCCTCTTTCTCTAACACAAGATATTGAGTTGCCTCTTACTCTTCTGGAATGCAGCCCCTCCCTCTCGAGGATCCACATCTGCCTGGCACTCCATCATATTGATCTTCATAGTGATATAGATTTTAAGATAGATGTGTGTGTGTGTGTGAGAGAGAGAGACACACACAGAGAGAGACAGACAGACAGAGACAGAGAGACAGAGAGACAGAGAGAAGAGGAGAAAGAAGAAGGGGGGCAGGCAGACCAGGATATTCAGAATTCTAAACTATAAAATAAAAACCAAGAGTAACATTGAAATATGAACCAACAACTAGCCACCTAAGTTAAGTACAGAAGTAGTCAACATCATGTTTCTTGAGGAATGCTGCTATCAAAAAGCCAATGTTTTGTGTATCCCAAGGTTAGAAGCACAGAGTAGGATTTCCAGTGAGGTTCATCGTTTTAGTTTGGTGGGATGCATGGATCTGTCTGGATTTCCCTTGCCACATCCCAGGAATTATAATTGGTTCACGTGATTGATAAAATCACAGAACTACTGTTTTCTCTGGAAAGTGAATGGCTGTTATGGTCATTACCATCAGTGGTTGAAATCTGCCCACTGTCTCTAGTGCAAAGTGGCTCTTTATACATAACCAATATGAATATTACATGACAAGTGTCCAAGTCAAGGGTGTTCAAAGGGCTAAATATATTTACCCATGAAGTAGGACTGTATTACTATTGTCCTTCTCATCTTCTTATCTTTCTCATTTCTCATTTTTCCTCATCTTCATCTTTCCCACTATCTTCCCTATTGGTATCTTATGACTATAACTATGATTTACAGTCTGTCTGTGACCTGCCACTTTGTTGTTTGTATGTACGCTGAGAGCTTAAGCACAGGAGACAATTTCCTTGTGTGCCTAATCACATTTGGCCAATGAAGAATTCTATTCTGTTCTGTTCTGTTCTGCTCTGCTCTGCTCTGCTCTGCTCTGCTCTGCTCTATTCTATTCTATTCTATTCTATTCTATTCTATTC
>NW_020769308.1:48255760-48270427 GCF_900518735.1 Pseudonaja textilis | reverse complement strand
AGTCTCCTGGTGATTGGCCCAAAGTCACCCAGCCAGTTTTCATGCCTGAGGCGGAACTAGAATTCATGATCTCCTGGTTTCTAACCCATCACTGGACTTAATCACTGGAGCAAACTGTCTGTCTGTATAAACTGACCCTGAGGTCATTGGGTATATGCTAGTAAAATTAAAATTAAAAAAAATAGAAAAGTAGGAAGACACTTGCTCGCTGGAGTAATAATTGACTAAGTTTCACTCAGAAGTTCTCAGTTTTGCTTTCCCTGAACATTGAAAAGCTCCTTCCAGGGAAGGGCTCTGAAGCCTGAAGTGTTTAATATCCCCCGGGCTCCCTTTAAGCTCCTCGGAAAGAGAAAGTTTCTGCAGAATCATCTTCGTTTCTTTAGAAAGGGAGTAGCAGCATCAGTTGGATTGTTTAATTTCTGCTGTGATGATTTCCAGAGGCTGATTTTGCCTGGTTGGTTAAAGAGGGTTGAGGAAGGGACCTTAACAGTTACAGTGGATTGAAACAGGACAAAAAGAAGGGGAAAAAAACCCCTACCTGTTCTTACAGAAGGAGCTGCCAAACTGAGTGTCCCCCACACATTTTTTCCCTTGAATGTAGAAATAGCAAAGGAAGTACATAGAGATATGTACAAATAGCAAAGGAACAAAGGCAGAGGTGGTATTCAGCCAGTTCTGGAGAACCGGTAGCAGAAATTTTGAGTAGTTTGGAGAACCGGCAAATACAACCTCTGACTGAAGATTTTATAGTATCCTTCCCCTGCCATGTCCACCAATCGATGCCCATAGAATTGGTAGTAAAAAAAAAAAGTGGAATCCTACCACTGAGCAAAGGGCATATGAAGAATGGTTGCAGGAACTGGGTATGTCTAGTTTAATGACAAGAAGGACTAGGGGAGACATGATAGCAATCTTCCAATATCTCAGGGGCTGCCCCAGGGGTGGGATTCATTTTTTTTAACAACTGGTTCTGTGGGCGTGGCTTAGTTGGTGGGCGTGGCTTGGTGGTAATGTGACTGGCTGGGTGTGGCCAAATCTACATCACTCACATCGAGGCACGCATCTCCTTGCCTGGCCTCTCATGACTGTAGGGATGCTGCAACAGTCGTAAGTGTGAAAAGGGGTCATAAGTCACTTTTTTCAATGCCGTTGTAACTTTGAATGGTCACTCCACACAAACAAAGTACCAGCAAAGGAGGGGGGAAAAACTCCAGAGATGTTCCTGAGACAGTAAGTCTAGTTCTGCCAAGAATGTAATAAGGGTTAACGGAGAGGCAGCTTCTGTAAGCAACACCAGAATGTTTCCTTCCTGCCTTCCTTACAGGATTAGGCCAGTAATTTCTTTGAACAACCAGTTCTCTGAACTGCTTAGAATGTTAACAACCAGTTGTAGCGAATAGGTGTGAACCTGTAGAATCCCACCCCTGGGCTGCCCCAAAGAAGAGGGAATCAAGCTATTCTCCAAAGCATCTGAAGGTAGGACAAGAAGCAATGGGTGGAAACAAATCAAGGAGAGAAGCAACCGAAAACTAAGGAGAAATTTCCTGACAGTGAGAACAATTAACCAGTGGAACAACTTGCCTCCAGAAGTTGTGAATGCTCCAACACTTGGAAGTTTTTAAAAATATGTTGTATAACCATTTGTCTGAAGTGGTGTAGGGTTTCCTGCCTAGGCATGGGGTTGGACTAGAAGACCTCCAAGGTCCCTTCCAACTCTGTTATTCTAGATACTCCTGGGGGAAACCTCCATTATGCTCTATACCAGGGGGGTCCAACCTTGGCAACTTTAAGACTTGTGGACTTCAACTCCCAGAATTCCTCAGCTAACATGACTGGAGGAGGGATTCTGGGAGTTGGAGTCCACAAGTCTTAAAGCTGTCAAGTTTGAAGTCCCCCGTTCTGCACAAGCAAAGGCTTGTAGATCCTTGTGGTTTCTCAGGAGAGTTCCAATGGAATCTCAGCTTCCGCCCGCTCCTTTTTGTTGGAAGAACGAGCTTCCAGTGATCAACTTGAGGTCAATGCCAGTGGGTCAATCCTGGCTGCCTTTTCATAGAAGGGACAGAGGGGATGTTTGTCTGAAAGGGCAATTTGCTGAGTTGCTGATGCTCGCTAAGGAAATTCCCTTAAGGACGTGCCCTTCTTTCTTCCAGATACTCTCCACATCCAGCCCACGGTGCTGCCAGCTGTTCACCTCAGTTACAAGGAGAACGTGCATCTCGACTGGGATGGGTTGGGGACCCTTGTAATGAAGGTATGATTGGCTTTCCCTTTTCCTCCTCACATTTTCATTTTTTTTTTTTAAAGAAGAAAAGCTGTTGGAAAATCTGACCGTTGTCCAACGCTTGGCATTTAAACACTGCATTCATGCTGCGAAACTGTTTATTTCCCAAATATTTCTCTGTAAGAGAATGTCTCAGACTTGAGAGCACATCTTTGGGGCCTTTGGCTGGGATGAAGTTGAGTCATTTCTCTGGAACTTTCTTGGACTAGAGAGAGGATGCAATTAGTTGACAGGATAACCCTGAATACACAAGGGCAATGTCTGTCTCTCTCTCTCTCTCTTTCTCTCTCTCCGTCTCTCTCTGTGTGTAGCTGGCACATTGGGTTTTTTAAAATACTTTATTGAAATTCAAAATATTAAAAAGTTTACAGAAATTCAAAAGATTAAAAAAATTACAAAAATGTCTATAATAGAAGATGTGTCAATAGCTTTCAGCATAATTTTTTGAAAATATTATAAATACAATACATACAATTAATACTTGACAGTTATTCATAGTATTGGTATACTAATTCACAGTGTCTTAATAATATTGATAAAAAGTGCTTCATGTATATAGATCGTTGGTTCAAAAGAGAAAAGTGTCATATTAACACTAAGTACATATATGTATCCAAAAAGAGAAAAATCAGAGATAAATCTATATAATTATAGTCTATGTACTGTGCTCTCGATTCCATAGCCATAAGAGAAGATACGTTATATATTTTTCAGTATACAATATAAGTATAACTACATATGTATTATAAATTAAATATGAATATTTGCATAGATCTCCATTTTTTGGCAGTTTCTCGATTTCAACAGTTTCTCATTGGTCCTACCTATATACTAATATGCCAATTTTATTTCCTCTTTTAATCTATATTTTTCATGTTTTACTGGCCAATTGTTCTCACTATCATGAAATTTCTCCTTCTTTCTAGGTTGTTTTTCCTCTTTGATTGGTTTCCATCTATTGTTTCCTGTCCTCTTTGCTTTGGAGAATAGATTGAACCCCTCTTCTTTGGGACAGCTCCTCAAATATTGCAACATTGCTATCATCTCTGATGGTTACTATCATCTCTTCCCTTCATTAGATTAGATATGCCCAGTTCCTGCAACCATTCATCATATGTTTTAGCCTCCAGACCCCTAATTATCTCGGTCGCTCTTCTCTGCACTCTTTCCAGGGTCTCTACATCTTTTTTTATAATGTGGTGACCAAAATTGGATTCAATGATCTTATCAAGGTATTATAAAGAAGAACTAACACTTCACGTGATCTTGATATGATCACTCTGTTGATGTAGTCTAGGCACTGCATTGGCTTTTTTATGTATGAATAAGATGAAAAAATCATACTTTTCGTTGTAAAAAGAAACGGCCTTGTTTTGTACTGTTTTGTTTATTATTGAAGACAAAAGTTCTTTGGGTACAACCCAATTTTGTGTTAATCCTCCCCTCCCATGGAGACAGGAAACAAACAAATTTATTTGAAAGGTGGGACTGCATGGAATAAGATCATGTTGACTGAACTGCCTTTTTTCTCATCTACAGCCATAAATTGGATGCATAAAACAAGTTCCTATGCTGAAATATCTCAAGAGCTGGGAATGTGTCAAATGTTTTATTTCTTTGATTGAAAAGACGAAGACTCACTGTTGAGTATGTTCATGAAACCATTTACGTAGTTTTGGGGTTTTTTGGCAATGCCACCAAAGTGCTTTCTTGTACCATTCCTAGATTTTTTTTTGCTGGTTTTTGAACCAAGGACTAATGAAATGTCTGAAATGGCTTAATTTTTATATCTGGACAAGATTAACCAGTAGAATCCCTGAGAAAAACATGGAAGTGCTGGTAGAGAAATGTTAGTATGATGTACGGAAGCTCAATAAATTGATCACACCTTGCCTTATGTTTGGGCAACTCCAGGAAGTTTGATTAGCTGTAGTATATTATATAAACATTAGAAAGTTGGGTTTAGAATTTCTTATGCCATAGTGAATAGTTTCACATGGACAGTATTTCTGACTCTGCAAACATTATTTTCAGTTGCTGTAGAAAGCATGGGATTGTGGATGAGGAATAAGGTAAAAGAATAACTGGCAAGATGGTGTAATGCTGTATTATATTATATGCACTTATAAAACAATAACAGAGTTGGAAGGGACCCTGGGGGTCTTCTTGTCCAACCCCTTGCACAAGCAGGAAACTTATACCATTTCAGACAAATGCTTGACCAATCTCTTCTTAAAACCTCCAGCGTTGGAGCATTCACAACTTCTGGAGGCAAGTTGTTCCACTGATTGATTGTTCTGACTATCAGGAAATTTCTCCTTAGTTCCAGGTTGCTTCTCTCCTTGATTAGTTTCCATCCATTGCTTCTTGACCTGCCTTCTTGTGCTTTGGACAAGGTTGACCTCCTTTCTTCTTGAGGGCACCTCTATCAGATATTGGAAGACTGCTCTCATGTCACCCCTAGTCCTTCTTTTCATTAAACTAGACATACCCAGTTCCTGCAACTGCTCTTTGTAAGACATATACTCCTATAAGGTGCATAATTATAACTTTAAATAAAAGCAACACATTTTTTCCTGCAAGAAAACAATCCAGTGAATGAGTTCTAACAATTCATCATAAAAGACTTACCCGGGACACAAGACTTGGAGAATCTCAAGCAAAGTATTTTTAGCATTTCTCAAACTTCATCAGCCAGCTGCTTTCCCTGAAGTATATCATGCATAGCTATTGCTGCATGTAGATTTGTCCCTTTAAAGAAAACCAAATAATATTGAAATTCTACACTGCTCCCTTTTTTCCCTATCTCTCCTCTTCTTATATTTTCTTTTCATGAAATTACGAGCAAAACATTCTTAAGAATGAAGGCAAATATAAAATATTCTTGTTTATGTCATTTCCTGCTCCAGCCAGTGGAATTTGCTCTTAAAGATCAATTTTGTGTTCCTTGATTTTGTTATTAAATTAAAATAGAATGTTTAGTTTAATTCTTTTTACCTTGATCGGGGACTTGCGAGGACTCCATTTAAAAATCAAGGGAGGATTTCCTCAGATTCAAATCGCCGTCAGCCATCCAACCCAAAGACAAGTTACAGAATCAGAAACAAATTGGCCAAATCGGGAAAGATCTGTACTATGTTTGGTCCATTTTTTTCAGAGCTAAATAAATAATTTGAAGTTTAGGAGGAAGCGAGGGCAAAACATAGAGGTGCATCAAAACCCTTGCAATTCATGATTTACTAATTGGAAGATTTGTGATCATTTCCCCCAAATAATAGACTGTTTGCAGGTGTTGGGTTTAAACTGGCCTGTCAGGAGTAAACCTTACGCTCTCTTCTTGAGAAAAGTCAAACCCAGATCCAGAAAAAACTCTATACAGGTAGCCACTGGTGGGATTCAAATTATTTTACTACCGGTTCTGTGGCCGTGGCTTGGTGGGCGTGGCAGAGGAAGGTTACTGCAAAATCCCCATTCCCTCCCCACCCCACTAGCCTGCTTTCCAGCTCTGTTCTCCTGTGCAAGGCAACCAAAGAAGACCCAGCCGATCAGCTGGGACTCAGTGGGAGGCAGAGAATAGATGGGGGTGGGGCCAGTCAGAGGTGGGATTTGCTGGTTCTCCGAACCACTCCAAATTTCTGCTACCGGTTCTCCAGAACTGGTCAGAACCTGCTGAAGACCACCTCTGCAGGTAGCCCTCAACTTATGACAATTCATTCAGCAACTGTTCAAAGTTATGATGGTCCTGAAAAAAAGTGACTTAAGATCTTCTCACTTGTGACTGATACAGCATCCCTAGGGTCATGTGATCAAAATTGGGGCTTTGGCAATTGGCTTGTATTTCACTTAACAATAGTCTCATTTAGCAGCAGAAATTTTGGGCTTGATTGTAGTCCTAAGTCAAGGACTACCTGTCCCAAAGGTGCTCTTTCAAGAGGCAACTGGACTTTCTGGTTTTTTTTTGAAGATGTTTCGCTTCTCATCCAAGAATCTTCTTCAGCTCTGACTGGATGGTGGAGAATAGAAGGATTTATACTTCTTGCAGACAGCTGAAGACAAAATTCAGCAGTCCATCTGCATTTAAAAGACAAAAGGTCACTCTTTTGAAGGCAGCAAAATCCACATTTTGGACAGAGGGGGCCTCTTGTTTGAAAGAGGAGTCAAAGAGGCCATCTAGGTCAAAACTGAACAGCCCTCTCTCCACAGAGGAGGAGGGATACAACATCATCTACCACCAATCTACAACACAGTCCTTTCAATAGTTCCAAGAAGGCTCCACACCCATTTTTCTACTCAGGTGACTCTATTTGCACTACTCAGGTGACCCTGAGGACACAGATAACCTCCAGGTGGCCTCAAGGATTCTCTAAAAAGAATGCAAATGACCAGCTGTCTGCAAGGAGTATCCATCCTTTCATTCCCCCACCATCCAGTCAGAGCTGAAGAAGCTTCTTGGATGGGAAACTAAATGTCTGCCAAGAAAAACAAGGAAGTCCAGTTGCCTCTTTAAAAACAAAAGCACCTTTGGAATAACTATGACCTGGATGACTGAGAATATCCATAGACATCAAGAACTAGCTGTATTTCCAATTCACCTTCTAATTTTCCCCTATTTTCTTTTTCAAACATTTCTGTTCCTTAAACATCAGTAGTTTGTTGCCCTGGAGCATTAAAAATAATTTAGAACCCACGTACAAGAGGAGGTAGTTCCCAATATTCTGGACAATTGTGGGAAGTGAGTCATTCCCAATGAACGCAACAGACGTTTTATGATAAATGTTGCATAACGTGAGTTTCCTGCTACATTCCTAAACAATGGCATATTTTCCCTCCATGGCCTTTTAAACTTTAAATAGTCAAACACCATTTTCAACAAATACACCGAAATGGCAATTTTTAAAAAATATTTTAAAATATAGAAGTTTCTAAAAATCTCAGAAATCCTTTATTTTGCCCTGTTGCATCATCATTTAATAGGCCTTGTCTCTCTTTTCTCACAGCTGGTAACTGCAATATACAGGCTTTTAGTGCTAATATAAAAATATTAACTACCTTGTAGAAATTTTTTTTGAAAGTCTACATTTGGCCAGAATGGCTGCAGTCCATACTTATGCACTTTTGTCTGCTTAGAGGTCAATTTGTCTAAATTGAGCAGACTGCTTACAGATAAAATAACATATAAGCCTAAAGGAATGAACCAAATAGTGCGGTCCTTTGTATGTTTCCTCAGCAGTGAGACCATTGAGTTCAATGGGAGTGGTACAACAACAACAACAACAACAACAACAACAACAACAATAATAATAACAACAACAACAACAATAATAATAATAATAATAATTATTATTGTTGTTGTTGTTGTTATTATTATTATTATTGTTATTATTATTATTATATTATTATTAATAATAATAATTATTATTATTATTATTATTATTATTATTATTATTGTTGTTGTTGTTGTTGTTGTTGTTATTATTATTATTATTATTATTATTATTATTATTATTATTCACTGGAAACTATGCCAAAAGTTTGGATTTGAGTATGGTAACAACTACTGGGAACATCAGGTTGAGAAGGTTCTGGAAAATGAAAAAGCCAAGATCTTGTGGGACTTCAGAATTCAGACAGACAGGCATTTGGCCCACAACACACCTGACATAGCAATAGTTGAGAAGAAAAGGGTTGGTTCATTGACATTGCAATACCTGGTGATGCACGAATTGTAGACACGCAGCAAGAAAAAAATCACAAAATATTAGTACTTACAAATTGAAGTTGAGCGACTTTGGAAAAAGAAATTGTGTGTTATCTCAATAGTAATTGGAGCCCTTGGAGCAATACCTAAAGGGCTGCCTCGCTATTTGGAAATTCTGAATTGATCAGACTTGAATACTCTGATTCTACAAAACACCACCCTACTTGGAACAGCTTATATCCTCCGACGCTACCTGAACAGTTCCTAGGTCCTTGGTTAGGACTCGAGATGTTGAGCTACCAACCAGCCCCAAAGACTGTGAATCTCACCAAAGATTTAATGATGATGATGATGATCGTGATGATCGTGATGGTGATGATGATGATGATATTTGTGATCCCTTTTTAAATGTTCAGTTGACTGAGTTTCATGTTTAATGAATAAAAGTTTATAATAATAACAGAGTTGGAAGGGTCCTTGAAGGTCTTCTAGCCCAACCCTCTGCTTGGGCAGGAAACCCTACACCACTTCAGACAAAACATCCAGTGTTGGAGAATTCACAACTTCTAGTGGCAAGTTGTTCCACTGGTGAATTGCTCTAACTGTCAGGGAATTTTTCCTTGTTTCTAAGTTGCTTCTCTCCTTGATTAGTTTCCACCCATTGCTTCTTGCCCTGCCCTCTGGTGCTTTAGAGAATAGTTTGACTCCCTCTTCTTTGGGGCAGCCCCTGAGATATTGGAAGACTGCTATCATGTAACCCCTAATCCTTCTTTGCATTAGACTAGACATATCCTGTTCCAGCAACCCGTTCTATAAATGTTATAGGTTGGTCAACAGTTGAGGGCAAAATATGAATCCTTCCATAAGTTTTTTTTTAAATTGTGTTTACCCTAAAAGAATATGACCCTGAATTTATGATACCCCTCCTGCCACTGTGGCATCAGCAGACAGGAAAAATTTGTGTTTCATATTCATATCTATCATATTTTCAACTTTAGGAGTAAGTAATGCGATGGTATGTGTAGTTTTGGCTTTCAAACAATGCAATAATACTGCTTGTTGGGTCCAAGCAATAGAATAGAAGAATGATCGGGGAGGAACACGAGGGAAGGTTGTCGAATGTACAACTAACCACGGTAAGACTTCTTTGTGGTGTTGTTTGTGCTTCACAGTGGTCTTCTCGCTCTCCCCTCTCACCAAAACAATCACTGTTTTAGGTAGCTGTAGAAAATTCACTTTTTCTTCCAGGACCCTGGAAAGTAAGGTGACCTTTAGGGAGGACAGTCCTCCTTTTGTAAGTTCTGTCCTCTCTCAAAAAGTGTCCTCCTACACGTCCTCCTTTTTGATATTTGAAGACTAATCTGTAAATCTCCGTATTTGATTGATGCCGAGCCAATCCGCTGTGTGTGATGTGACATATTTGTATTTGACATGACGATTCATCAAGGCTCGGTACAGTGCGGTGAGACGCGATTATGAGACGCATGCGCTCCACACAGGAGAATTGTTTTGAGAGAGTGCGCAGCGCGCAAGTGGCTTTTTTTTTTCCCTTTCAATTTATTTGTGTCCTCCTTTTCATTGTAAAAATGTTGGTCACCTTACTGGAAAGGAAAGGAATGTTTTTCCTTTCCCCCCTCCCGCCAGAAGCCAAAATTAATCATTACTGTGTTCAATGTCCTTTTATTATGGAATATGCACAGGGGTGGGCTTGAAAATTTTTAGCAATGGGTTCTCTGCCCGGTTGCTGGGTGGGTGTGGCCATGGTGGGCGTGGCTTAGTCTGCCTCCTGCAAAACAGTGGTGGTGGGGGGTTGCCAGAGGCTTTTCTCGAGCCTCCGGGTGGTGAAAACGGCCTCCTCAGGCTCCGGAGGCTCTCTGGAAGCCAGAAACGGGCCCATTTCCAGCCTTCCCAAAGTTCCAGGAGGCCCATTTTTCATCCTCCCCAAGCCTACATGTACGTCCTGCACTTAACTGCACCCAAAACAGGCCGCGTGGGGACTCCTGGGAGGGGAGGGGAGGAGTGGGCAGGGCCAGCCAGGAGTGGGATTTGGGGGGTTCTCCAAACTGCACAGAATCTTAGCTAGGGGCTCTCCTGAACCCCTGCGAACCCCCAGCCGCCCGCTATCCCTGAATATGCATCTGTTTTATTGTGAGCCTCTTAAGCAGGGGTCTTCAAACTTGACAGCTTTAAGATTTGTGGACTTCAACTCCCAGAATTCCTCCTCCACTCATGTTAGCTCAGGAATTCTGGGAGTTGAAGCCCACAAAGTCAAAGTTGCCAAGTTTGGAGACCTCTGTCCTATAGATTTCATTATATTGACTAAAAGTCTACAGTACCTCATCGAGCCACCAGGGGCACTATTTATTTTACATTACATTATACCAGGGGTCTTCAAACTTGATAGCTTGAAGACTTGTGGACTTCATCTCCCAGAATTCCTCCTCCAGTCATGTTAGCTCAGGAATTCTGGGAGTTGAAGTGTACACATCTTAAAGTGGCCAAGTTTGAAGATCCTTGCTCTTACGAGATGTTTTGATGCAAGAAGCAGTCTTACTTCGAAACAAGGACTACCAGTACAGGTAGTCCTCGACATACAACAGTTCATTTAGTGACGGTTCGAAGTTAACACCGGCACTTAGTGAACAAGTGACTTAGGACTGTTTTATGCACTTATGACCATCACAGCATCCCCAAGGTCACGTAATCAAAATTTGGATGCTTGGCAACTGACTCATGACGGTTGCAAGTCACGTGATCCCCTTCTGTGAATTTCTGAGAAAGAAAGTCAACAGAGAAGCCAGATTCACTTAACAACCGGGTTACTAACTTAACACCGGCAGGGATTCTCTTAACAATGATGGCAAGAAAGGTCATAAAACGGGGCAAAACTCACTTAACAACTGACTCACTTAGCAACAGAAATGTTGGGTTCAGTTATGGATGTAAATCGAGGCTTACCTGTACATCAAATAAATGTGATTATTAACTCCAGGCATGTTTAATGGATGTTTCCACTTGTGTATGCTATTTTATTTTCGTTAGTTTTCCAGTTGTGTATGCTATTTTTGTTGTTGTTGTTTCTCAACCTCCTGCAAGAAAAATAAGCTATATATTTTTGTTCTTTGTCTAGTTATCTTCAGAATACACTGAACAAATGTGTGGTCTGTGCGGCAACTACAATGGCAACCAAGGAGATGATTTCCTCACCCCTTCTGGGCTGGTGGAAACCCTCGTGGAGGACTTCGGAAATTCTTGGAAGCTGAAGGGAGACTGTGAAGATTTGCAAAAACAAGACAGCAATTCCTGTAACTTGAATCCCCGTTTAGGTAGGTGCAGGGGTGGGATTCAACCAGTGTAACAAACAGTTCGGTGAGCGTGTACACACAGTGTTTGAAAACTGCCCAGTTTCAGCCCTAATATTTACCTTCTACTGCAGCCCCAGTGAGTAAAACAGCTAAGGCATGGCAATCGGCTGTGCCTCTTGAATCAGCTGAGCTGCAAAATACAGAAATAAAGGACAGACTAGGGCAGGGGCAGGTGGGCAGGGCCAAATGATCACTGGAACTACCGGTTCGCCTGAACTGGTCCAAACCGGTGGAATCCCACCCCTAGGTAGGTGTGTGTCATGCCGCTGTTGGAGTCTGAATCCGAGGAGGAAGACAAACAGCTGACAGGGAGGGGGAGTGTGGCTTCGTTGGCTGTGGAGGAAACTGGGGAAGGGCAAAGTCTGGCTGGGCAGAGCAGGGAAGAGGTAGAACAAGGGAGAGGGAGTTCAGAGGAAGACCCAGGCCTCTTCATCCCAGGGCACGCAGAGAGGAATGGAGAAGAGAACAATGTTGGTTGTATGGCTTACGGGGGAGGAAAGGGCCCTGATTCTTTTCATTAGCCACACCTGGGAATGAGAGTTTAAAAGAGATGCAAGCTTAGTGCGGCAGCTGCTGGGATCAAATATGACTTTACCTTGCGTTGACTGTGGTTATCTGTGTTCCTAGTGTCTTCCCAACCGTGTTGAGTTATTGCTGTGCCTTCACATCTGGAATTCTTGCTCCTGGCCTGCCGAACTAATTATCTAATCTTGCCTTGATTGGACTTATAGTTACAGTTTTTGTTGATCATGTTTTGGTCTTGATTCTCTGCAGCCAAAGGCTGTTCCTGGGAGAGTTTTGCTCCAGCCCAGAAAGTAACCATGACATTGGGGGCAAAGTTGGAGCTAATAAAGGGATTCCTACGGATTATCTGACTGTGTTGCCTTTGTGCCACGGCCCGGGTCATCAGAGTGTGCTTACACCAGAGCCCTTGTGGGCTGTGATAATAAAAAATATCACTGTGTTATTTTAATCCAGGAAAAACTTTTGTCCACATTAAAGGCAGACACAGTTCTCTTAAGGAAGCTTTTAGGGACAAGAGTCCACTCCCTTCTACGCATTAAATCAGGGTTCTGGTTTTGCGCTGGGTTTTAGCTTTTAGCAAAGTTAGGACATAATTAAATGCATAAGGAATAATATCCAATGCCTTGCTTTGAAATGAGTTTTATTATTCTCTTTGGCCCTTCCTTTTTTTTTTCTGGCTGTGCCCACCTTAGGAATGTTGCTTTGGCAGGCTTACCCAAGGCTACATACACAGCAAAAAGATGAAAGGATATTCCTTTCCTCTCCCCAATGTGCACAGTTAAAAACACTTAGCAAGAGACTTCCTGATTCTGTTTCTCTGCCTGCAATTATCTGGCCCGTCGCAGGAAGGTACATAGGTAAAGAAGGGTCCCTGTGCCAGGTGGCTTCCTTTTTTGGACAGTTAAATACTCAGCATTGAAAGATGTAGTAGGAAGCCAAGAGAGATGTCAGCAGGGAATATGGGAGTGAGTCCCTCTCTAGCAAATGGAGGTGGTGAGGAGTTGCAGAGCAAGTGAATAGCAAGAGCCCTTAGACTCATATACCGCTTTATAGTGCTTTACAGCCCTCTCTAAGCGGTTTACAAAGTCAGCATATTGCCCCCCAACAATTTGGTCCTCATTTTACCCACCTGGGAAGGATGGAAGGCTGAGTCAACCCTAAACCTGGTGAGATTTGAACTGCCAAATTTGTTCTGATCCAAACCTTGTTCCAAGGAAACAAACACAAAACGGAGGTAACAGCAAAACCTTTTAATGATCCTTTACGAATTCCGTTCCAACATGGTTAAAAGGCTGTTTCAAACTAATTGTCTCTGATAAGAACGAGCCTTGCCAAGGTTGTGCAAGGCTGCCAAGAACCCTAGACAAAGAGTCTCCAAACACAAACTAAGAGAGTCTGAACATCCACAAGGCTTGAGTGCAACAACTTCTTTGCTTCCTGCAAAGAACTTCAGTCTCTCAGCTAGCTTTTATCTCTTAGGGGAGGAGCCATTACCTTGCAGCTTTACTCCTGAGTCGCCTGTGCTGCTGCAGCTGCTCTTTCCTTCGAGCAGCCCTGTGCGCACACGCACTGGGCACAGGCTCCTCGGGGACCTCTTCATCACTGCTGCCAGACTCCACAATCTCTGAAGGCAGCACTCCACTCCCTGATGGTCCTGACCCCATCCCTGCATCACACGCAGGCCCCTCATCTGAGTCCTTGCTATCCAAGACCTCAGCCATCTGCACCTGCTGCCGGTGGACCACAACAAAATTGTACGCAAAAGTAGCCTGCAGTACTGCACTCTAACCACTGCACCACCGTGGCTCATAATTGCAATAGCAGTTAGACTTATATACCTCTTTACAGTGCTTTACAGCCCCCTCTAAACGGTTTACAGAATCAGCCTCTTGCCCCCAACAATTTGGTTGTTTGTGCTGATCAAAGGGTCAACAGGTAGTCCTCGACTTACAACAGTTCCTTTAGTGACTGTTTGAAGATTACAACGGCGCTGAAAAACCTGACTTGCGACTGTTTTTCACACTTAGGGACCGTTGCAGCATCCCCAGGGTCATGCGATTTATATTGGGATGCTTGACAACCAACTCACATTTATGACAGTTGCAGTGACATGATCCCCCTTTGCAACCTTCTGACGAGCAACCAGATTCACTTAACAACCGTGTTATTAATTTAAGAATTGCAGCGGCTCACTTAACCATCATGGCCAGAAAAGTTCATAAAATGGGGTAAAACTTTGCTTAACAAATTTCTCACTTGGCAACATCAATGTTGGGCTCCATAAGTTGTGGTCGTAAGTCAAGGACTACCCCCAAGCCCTCCACACCCAAACAGAACATTATTGTGACGATTTGCCATTCATTCTTCTCTTCTGGTCCTCGGTTGAACCTGTTTCCCTTGCAGCCCGGTATGCTGAGAGATCCTGCTCGCTCCTGCTGTCACCCCTGTTCGAGCCTTGCCACCATGAGGTCAGCCCTTCCCCCTACCTCAAGAACTGCCGCTATGACGTCTGCTCCTGTTCGGATGGGAAAGACTGCTTGTGCATGGCGGTCTCGGCCTACGCCATGGCTTGCGCCCGGAAAGGAGTGGTCATCAACTGGAGGAAGCCAGAATTTTGTGGTAAGTGGCTCTTCTTGCCCAAACTTGCACTCCCTAAACTCAGGTCTGTGTCTGTGTTACTATGTACACTGAGAGCCTATGCACTGAAGACAAATTCCTTGTGTGTCCAATCACACTTGGCCAATAAAAAAATCTATTCTATTCTATTCTATTCTATTCTATTCTATTCTATTCTATTC
>NW_020769308.1:48238824-48253321 GCF_900518735.1 Pseudonaja textilis | reverse complement strand
TATCTATCTATCTATCTATCTATCTATCTATCTATCTATCTATCTATCTATCATCATACCTGTCTATCATCTGTCTATCTATCATCTATCTATCTCTATCTATCTATCTATCTATCTATCTATCTATCTATCTATCTATCTATCTATCTATCTATCTATCTATCTCTATCTCTATCTATTGAACTCTATCTATCTATCTATCTATCTATCTATCTATCTATCTATCTCTATCTCTATTTATCTATCTCTATCTATCTCTTTATCTCTCTCTGTCTATCTATCCCTGTCTGTCTGTCTGTCTGTCTGTCTGTCTGTCTATCTATCTATCTATCTATCTATCTATCTATCTATCTATCTATCTCTATCTCTATCTCTATTTATCTATCTCTATCTATCTCTTTATCTCTCTCTATCTCTGTCTATCTATCTATCCCTATCTATCTATCTATCTATCTATCTATCTATCTATCTATCTATCTATCTATCTATCATCTATCTGTCTATCTATCTATCTATCTATCTATCTATCTATCTATCTATCTATCTATCCCTATCTGTCTATCTATCTATCTATCTATCTATCTATCTATCTATCTATCATCTATCTATCTTCAAATGTTGACAACTTTCTTGGAGAGAGAGAGATTTTCTTCCTGTAGCCAATGGAATAAAACCAGAAAGTTGGCCTTTTGTGGTTCGTTACTGCTTCATTTAAGAGACTTTACATGGCTGCCCACTCACTTTCAGTGACCAGATCTGGGGGGGAGGGGGGTCTTACAATCCACCTCTCTCAGGTTTTCTTACAGGCTTCATCGTTAGAATCAACTGATGTGGGATTGGGTTCTCCAGCTGGTGTCCTTCTTCTGTGGGCTCCATATGTTTCCCGCCCCCAGCTGAATGCTAACATTTAAGCCAATTATTTTAATTATCCAAGAAAAGTGGGGTGCTGGCATTCGGAAAGCATCCTCTCTCATTTCAAGAATGCCTCTGGCTCCAGGACAGGCATTCTCAGATGATGAAGTGGGTTGCTGCTTTGTTTAACAGATGCCCAACTCCCAGAAACAGAGTTGGGAGGAACCTTGGGAGTCTACCAGTCCAAGCTTCTGCTTAAGCGTGAGGCCCTGTGCCATTGTAGACAAATATTTCTCCAATCTCTTTTTAAAAAACCTTCAGTGATGGAGCGTCAGCAACTCTAGGAGGCAAGCCGTTCTAGTGATGAATCATTCTCACGATCAGGAAATTTCTTCCGATATGCAGGTTGGATCTCCCTTGGAGGAGCTTCCATCCATGGCTTCCATCCAAGTGTTTTTGGAGAATAAGTCAATCCTCTCTTCTCTGTGATAGCACCACAAATGCTGGAAGGCAGCTAGGAGGTCACCCCTTAAGCCTTCTCTTCGTTAGGCGGAACATACATAGTTCCTTTAGTATTCAACAATATTATATTTAGGCTTCCAACCAGGGGTGCGCTTCAAAAATTGTAGCAGCCAGTTCTCTCCTAGTTTTGCTGAGTGGGCGTGGCCTAGTTGGCCTCCTGCACCACAGCAGGGGGGGGGGTTACCCTCCCCGGGCTCCGGAGGCTTTGCTTGAGCCTCCGGGATGGTGAAAATGGCCTCCCCAGGGTCCGGAGGCCCTCTGTAGGCCGGAAACGGGCCTGTTTCCAGCCTTCCCAAACTTCCGGGAGGCCCATTTTTCACCCTCCCCGAGCCTCCACGGGGTCCCTGCACTTACCTGCCTCCAAAACTGGCCACGTGGGGACTCCTGGGAGGGGTGGGGTGGGTGGGGCGGGGCCAGCCAGGAGTGGGATTTGGGGGTTCTCCAAACTGCACAGGATCTTAGCTTAGGGGCTCTCCTGAACCCCTGCGAACCCCCAGCATCCGACACCTGCTTCCAACCTCTTGTCATCTTTCTTGCTCTTCTTTGCCCTCTTTCTAGGGCCTCATAGAACGATTGAAACAACAAGTAGACAGAGGAAGAAGATATTCAGTTTTCTTTTAGCATTCAATTTTATCTCGCTGCGCAAGCTAGGAAGTATGTTTTTAAAGCCAATACTTATGAATATGAAATCCCGGTGAACATAAACTCCTTTCTCCTCAAAACTTCTATCTCGATGCTGTCAGGTTTTGGGGCAGCTGTTTTGTGAAAAGAGCATACAGTTGCAATTGCTGCCCTCTAGAGTTAAGACTGAGTTGATGAGACTGTAAATTGTAGACATAGTAACACTAAGTTCCTCTAGTGTTTTACATCTCAGATGGACGTTGTTGAGGACATTTAATTGGTTTTGAACGATTTCAGAAAGATGTGAGTGGCAGGGGGGAAAATAGCCATGAATCGTAGCCCAAAACCCAGGGGTGGGATTCTACCTGGTCCGACTGGTTCTAGAGAACCAGTTATTATGATTCTGCTCAGTTTGGAGAATCGCGCCACTGGCTGGCCGCTCCCTTCCCCGCCCACTCACTCCTTACATGGCATGCATGCCATCCAACTTGCCTGCCTTATGCCTTCGCCTAATTTTTGGTAAGTTGCTATTTTTCCTTTTTTCCCCCCCTGACCATCAGCTGTTCCGACAATCAGCCATGCCGGGAGATTTAACTTAGCTAGAAAGCAGGAAATCATCAGATTTCTTGCTGTCTAACTAAACTAAAAGCAGAGCTGAACCTTCCTTAGGACTGAAGCTTCCATTTTTCATTGCAGACCCAGGTAGCAGATTGCAGAAAGGTAGATCTCTGAATGAATCTGTGATTCTGTGAGCAATTCAATCTGCCTGCTTTACTTGATTTTTGGTAAAAGTTACTCCTTTTTTAATATAAAAAATCATTATTTACATAAATATTTACAATATTTACATACAAACCATGCCCACCCAGTCACATGATCACCAAGCCACACCCACAAATTAAGCCATGCCTATAGAACTGGTTGTTAAGAAATTTGAATCCCTGCCAAAAATAATTTAGGAAATCTCCTATTTTTCTGCCTGCTTGAGACTGAAAATGAGGCTGGATGGTAGCAGGAATTTGGCATCTGGAGATACGGCACCATCGGTGGATGGCTTATATTTTGCTTTTACACTTACACAAGCCAGAAATAAAAGTTCATTCGCTGATTTGGTATCTAAAATAGTTACCTCTGGAAAATGGAAGAACCTGTTGCTTGGTATGTTCTTCCTGTAGACACGAAAAAGGGACAGGAGACAATCGGGATCAGACATTTGAAATCCATGATTAAATGCCTCCCGAGGCTAGGCCTGATTTAACATTCATGAGGACAATGTTGGCACAACAAGGAGTTCCTCCTAGAAAAACTCAGAAGTTCACTATCATTTTGGATAGGTTCCAGCAATTCTGAAGCCCAGAAGAAAAAGAGAAAGTGAGTGAAGCTGACATGCCCTTGTTGGGGTCTGATTCTGAGGGCGAGATTGAGCAGCTGACAGGGAGTGTGGGAGTGTGGCTCTGGTGGCTGTGGAGGAATTGGGGAAAGGGCACAGTTCAGCTGGGTATTGAGGGCCACCCCCTCTTCATCCAGGGGCACGCAAGGAGGAACAGAGAAGGGAGCAATGTGGCTTATGGGAGAGAAAGGGGCCCTGATCCCTTTCATTAGTTGCAGTGGGAGAACAGGATATAAGAAGGGCATTTGCACATAGCACCTTGCTGCAAGCAAAGCGTGCATTATCTTTGTTGAGGTTTATAGGGGTTTTGGCATCTTCCCAATTGTTATCTTTTGTAAGTCTGCAATTTATTATCCTGGCCTGTTGTGATAATTACTTCAGTGTGGTTTGTGTTATTGTTTTTATTTCTACTTTATCTGTACTTTGGGTTTGGACTGCATTTCTTCCCTTTGTAGACTGTTTTTTGGGAGAGTTTGATCTCCAGCCGAGGATAACTGGACATTGGGGGCCAAATTGGAGGCATTAAAGGGAATTTATCTACTTTTGTGACTTTGTTATTTTTGTGCCATGCCCCGGGTCATCACAGAAGCATACTATAGAGGTAACTCTCAACTTATGTTCATTTAGTCACCATTTGAAGTTACAATAGCAATCGAAAAAGTGATGTATGATTGTTTTTTCACACTTATGACCGTTGCAGCTGTCGTTGCACGATCAAAATTCAGATCATGGCTCAAATTTATGACAGTTGCAGTGTCCCGGGGGGTATGTGTCACACGATCCCATTTTTGCAAACCTCTAACAAGCAAAGTCAGTGGAGGGGAAGTCAGATTCACTTAACAACTGGGTTACCAGCTTCAGAACTGCTGCCATTCACTTAGCAACTGGGGCAAGAAAGGATCGTGAAATGGGGCGAACCCTACTTCACTGCTTTCTCACTTAGCAACGGAAATTTTGGGCCGCAATTGTGCTCATAATCAGGGGTGGGCTCCAAAATTTTTTAGCAAAGGGTTTTCTGCCCGGTTACTAGGTGGGTGTGGCCATGGTGGGCATGGTCTACTACTTGTATCATGTGAATCTCTCTCCTTAAAAGCAATGCCCCTTTTACCAAGCTACTTCATTCTTCCAAGCATCTAAAGAATTCCTCCTTTCAAAGAAAGTTATTTGTACATTCTTTTCATCTGGGAATCCCAGAATAAGTTCACCAGAGGAGGTTTTGATGAATCGATTGAGTAGCCACTCCAAACATTCTCTGACCCATTTTTTTTTAATATATATAATTGTTTTACAGCCATGAGTTGTCCAGAAGGCCAACTTTACCAACAGTGTGGAAGTCCCTGCAACCAGACCTGCCGATCTCTCGCCCATCCTGACACAGACTGCCGTGAATTCTGTACCGAGGGCTGCTTTTGCCCCTTTGGGATGTACCTCGATCAGCAGGGGGATTGTGTGCCCAGATCCCAGTGCTCTTGCTACTACGATGGGGAGATCTTCCAGCCAGATGATGTCTTCTCGGATCACCACACCATGTGGTAAGCGTTGGAACCTGGGTTTCATCTCACATATGAATTCACATGGAGAAGTGTCAAATCGTAATCCCCTTTGTCAGTGGTGGGCTTCAAAAATTTTAGCCAAGGGTTCTCTGCCGGGTTGCTGGGTGGGTGTGTCAGCCTCCTGCATCGTGGTGTGTGGGAGGGGGCGTTTTTGCCCCCCCCGTGGACTCTGGAGGCTTTCCTTGAGTCTCCAGGAAAGTGAAAATGACCTACCTCCCTGGGCTCCGGAGGCCCTCTGCAAGTCGGAAACGGGCCCATTCCCAACCTCCCAGAATTTCCAGGGGGCCCATTTGTTGCCCTTCCGGAGCCTTGGCACATGCCCTGCACTTACCTGCATCCAAAATGGGCCATGTGGGGACTTCTGGGAGGCAGGGGTGGGATTCTACCAAGTTCAGACCGGTTCAATAGAACCGGTTGTTATGATTCTGCACAGTTTGGAGAACTGGCAAATCGTGCCCCTGGCTGGCCCCGCCCCTCTCTGCCTGCCCCTCCTCTCCCTGCTCAGTCAGTCCTTATTGCGCATGCGTGACATCGCGTGCATGCGCAACATTGCTGACTGCGTTCTCCCCCGCCCCCACACAGCCTAGTCACTCCTTACTGTATTTGCATCTTGCCCTTGGTGGGAGGGGCGGGGTGGATGGGGTCAGCCAGGAGTTGGATTTGGGGGTTGTCCAAACTGCACAGAATCTTATCTAGGGGCTCTCCCGAACCCTTATGAACCCCCAACTGCCTACCCCTGCCTTTCGTCCAATTTTGATTATATATTGAGTCTCAAAATATATAATGAGCGGTTGCCGGAACTGGGTATGTCTAATCTAGCAAAGGGAAGGACTAGGAGTGACATGATAGCAGCCTTCCAATGTTTGAGGGGCCGTCGCAAAGAAGAGGGGGTCAACCTATTCTCAAAAGCACCTAAAGGCAGCACAGGAAGCAATGGGTGGAAACTAATCAAGGAGAGAGGCAGAACTAAGGAGAAATTTCCTGACAGTGAGAACAATTAATCAGCGGGATGGCTTGCCTTCAGACATTGTGGCTGCTCCATCACTGGAGGTCTATGGAGATTCTCAGTCATCCAGCTCATGGTTGTCCCAAAGGTGCTCCAAACTCTTTTGCATTATTCAGGTGACCCGGAGTGCACAGATTAATCTCCAACCGGCCTCCATGACTCTCAGAGAGAGTGCTAATGACCAGATGACTGCAAAGACTAGAAAACCTTCCACTCTCCACCATTCAGTCAGAACTGAAGAAGCTTCTTGGACAAGAAGCAAAATGTCTTCAAAGAAAACAACAAAGTCCAGCTGCTTTTTGAAAAAGCTCCACCACTGGAGGTTTTTCAAAAGAGATCGGGCAGCTATTTGTCCAGAATAGTACAGGTTCTCTGGTTTGAATAGTGGACTAGAAGATTTCCAAGGTCCCTTCAAAGCCAAGAGCTTGTAGCCCAATAGCTATATTTTGACTCACCTCTACTGAACCAGTCTGTAGGTTCTAATCACCCTTAAGCGATTAGCAGTTCTATGAGAAGTAAAATCTATTTCAAAGCCCTGCACAGTCTCCAAATATAAGGCCTTGATATTTTCCCTTAGTATGTTTAAGAAATGGAAGCTTGATTGCAGAATAAGCCATCTCCAGAATGGCCAAGAGTGAAAAGGGACCCAGTTCTGGAGCCTTCAACATGTTCGGTTCTCTTTGCAATTGTTCATAGCAGCTTTTCCAGGGGTGGGGCTGCTGGGGGTTCGCAGGGGTTTGGGAGAGCTGCTGGCTAAGATTCTGTGCAGTTTGGAGAACCCCCAAATCCCAGTCTTGGATGGTCCCGTCCACCACCACCCTCCCCTCCCAGGAGTCCCCATGAGGCCCATTTTGAATGCAGGTAAGTGCAAGGCTCGGGTTGGGCAAAAAAACGGGCCTCCTGGAAGTTCGGGAAGGCTGGAAATGGGCCCATTTCCAGATTCCAGAGAGCCTCCGGAGCCCGGGGAGGCCATTTTCCCCCTCTTGGAGGTTCAAGAAAAGCCTCCGGAGCCCGGGGAGAGCAAAAACACCCCCCCACTACCACCACCATGGTGCAGGAGGCTGGCTAGGCCACGCCCACTATAGCCATGCCCAGCATGGCCACGCCCACCCAGCCACTGGGCGGAGAACCCTTTGCTAAAATTTTTGAAGCCCACCCCTGCGCCCTTCCTTCTTGCTGCATTGATTCATGCTGTTGGATGAAAACCAGCGGAGTCCAAAAATGTCAGACAAAGAAGAATGCGGTGTTTCGTCATCCTCACATTAATTAATTGCAATTAGCTTTACATCACTCCCCAGTGAAGTGCAGGCAGTTCCCTCCAGCAATTCATTAAGGTGCCTGTGGATAAAGTTCTCTCAAGCAAGCTTCCTAGACCCAATGTTGACATGGACCAACGGGGAAAATCGATATAAAGTCATTACTCAAAACTTACAAAATGTGCCAGATCAGATTATGTAACTGCCACTAATGAAGGAATGTCGTAGAGTGGTGCGGTGGCCTAGAGGTGGGGCTCCTGCCTCACAATCAGGAGGCTGTGAGTTCGATCCTAGGTAGAGGCAGATATTTCACTGGCATACTGAGATTAGATCTGCTGGGGAAAAAAAAACCCTCCGCATTGGCAATAGGAAGGGCATCTGGCCAGTAAATGCTCTGCTAGCTCCATTCAGTTGCCCAGACTCCACCCCACGAGGGATTATGGGGGTCAGTAAATGATGATAATGATGAATAATGAATGAAAAGAAGGACTAGGGGTGACATATAGCACCATTTCAACATTTGAGCAGTTCCTACAAGGATGAGGGGGATCAACCTATTTTCCAAAGCACCAAAAGGCAAGATCAGAAATGATGGATGGAAACTAATCAAGGAGAGAAGCAACCTGAAACTAAGGAGAAACTTCCGAACAGTGAGAGCAATCAACCCGTGGAATGGCTTGCCTTCAGAAGTTGTGATGTGCTCCATCACTGGAGGCTTTTAAGAAGAGACTGGACAACCATTTGACTCAAATTGTATAGGATCTCCTGCTCTAGCAGGGGTTGGACTCTTCCAACTCTATTATTCTATATTCTGTGTTCACCAGAAGAGAATATTTTTATCTTAGGCTTGAAGTATGGTTTGCTGCTCTCTGAGCGTGGTTGTTTTCTTGCAGACGTTTCATTACCAAACTCAGTAACACCATCAGTTTCTAGAAGGGAGCAGGGCTTGCTCTCTGTTTATATGCTAGTGGCTTGCCCTGTCCAGGTTGGTGGGGAGTGGTTCCATTAGACTGTTGTCTTACAACTCAGAAAATGTTCTGCTGTCCCGTGCCAGCATTTTCCCAGCATTTCTGCAAAATATGTTTTGGCCTCTAGAACTGGCAGCTTGCACGCTTGAGAGCTGAAGGTCGCTGACCCCAGAGGTCAACCAGGAAAACCCACGGTGTTTAAGGAAGCCAGGGCCATTATTTTAAAAGCCTTCTGCTTCTTTCTCTTTCCAGCTATTGTGAAAATGGCATCATGCACTGCAGCTCACAGAGACTTCCAGGAAGTTTCGTTCCAGATGTTCTCTTCCAAACTCATCGCTCCGCCAGAGGTAAATTTGCTTTTTGATATGTGCCATCTATTTCTTGTTTCTCTCCCTCTGCCCTTCTGCGTCCAGCAAGGCTTTCCTGAAGGCCTTTGCAGCCGATAACAGAACTCTGGATCGGTCCAGAGCTTTGTTATCAGTTACAGAGGCCTTCAGAAAAGCCTTGCCAGTCAGCAAGGCAGGTGTCGGGGTGTGTGAGGCCTGGCTACAATTGTCCAAAGGTAGATAGTAGGACAGTTCCACACCCCCCCCCCCATCCCTACCCTAGCTTAGTTTTTACCTGTGCACTTTGGAGTGGACGGGAACTTAATTAGGGCTTATTTGGAGGGTAGGGCTTATATTGGGTCCACGTGTAAAAATCAAGCTAGGACTTACTTTCAGGGTAGGTTGTATTTTCAAGGAAACAGGGTATCAGCAGTGCAATTGCGTATTTGCCACTGCAGTCATCTTGCTGTAACATTGTTGGACCCTTCTATATCTTTGCAAGAATTTCTCTTGGACTGACGGTGCCTTTCTTTCTTTCCTTAAAGCAAAGCGGAGTGTCTCCTGCAAGCATCCGATGACCATGTTTGTCTGTCCGGCAAATGACCCAAGAGTGAAAGGAGTGGAATGTATGAAGAGCTGTCAGAATTATGATCTGGGCTGCGTCAGTCATGGATGCATCTCGGGTTGCCTTTGCCCGACTGGATGGGTAAGAAAGTTGAGGTTCTTCAAGAAAACGTGTGCAGGAACCGGCAAGGCAACCTGCTTGTTCTTCTAGCCTTTATATGTCCCTCCTATCCAGCAGGGATCTGAGGGCAGGGGCAGGGATTCAGCTGGTTCAGGCTGGTTCGGGAGAACCGGATGTTAAATTTACATCCAGTTCGCCGAACTGGTCGTTGAATACAAGGGGTGCAATGGCTCAGTGGTTAAAGACACTGCGCTTCACCCAGAAAACTGACATCCAGGATTCGAGACCCGAGTTTTTACAATGGGTGAGCTCCCATTCTTGCCTCAGCTCCTGCCCGTCTAACAGGTTGAAAGCACGCGAATGTGAGTAGATTAATAGGTACCACTTTGTAGGAAGGTAACATCGTTCCCTGTGCCTTGGTGTATGGTCATGCTGGCCACATGATCATGAAAGATGTATTTGGACAACACTGGCTAAGAAACGGAGATGAGCAACACCCCCTAGAGTCCAATACGACTGGATAGGGGAAATCTTTACCTTTATTATGTGAATACAGCTGAGGAGTAACCCCAGTCCTCTCAAAGATCCTGTGCTTTGTCTGAATGTACTCCTATAGGGTTAAAGAAGTCAAGATGGCAATTGCAGCTACAGGACTGAGTGCCTTCATCATTTGGGGTTTGCAAAATTATATGATGGGATCTAAAAGTAGGAGTAGAATTTTACTGCCACTAGAGGGCAATATTGTTCAGCTTTTTTTACTCTGTTCTACTTCCAGAGTTTGCTAAGGACTTCTCTGTTTTAAAACTTAGGAGCAATTAGGAATTATTGCGGCTTTTGGTACCCCTGTGTGTCAAAAACAAAGGGAATTTTTTTTAGGGAAGGCTCAGAATTTCCAGAGTGTTAGAAGGGAATTAAAATCTTATTAGTTGCTTCAGGCTGCAAGTCACAGTTCATATTTTTTTAACCAGTTTTCATTTATATAGAGTTGTTGATCCAGAGTTTTGAATTGGATTTGGTCAAAAAAATAATTGGTCAATTGAGCTGTCAAATAATCCTCCAACCATGACCAGATGCTCTTACAGTGTAGAATGTTACTAAAAACAAATCATCGGTAGATTCAATGTTTTTCTAATGAACGGAACAGTTACTGGAAAAAAAATGGAACCACTTCTTTAAAAGAAATCTAATTATGAAATTAAGGTCAAGGGGATTTTGAGTGAACAGTCTTGAGCATGACATCATACAGATGTGGTGGCTTTTTTCAACATATTTTGACTAGGCTATGACCCTGGCAGTTTTGATAGTCTTCCAACCAGGTACAACCATGCTTATACTTATACCTGTTATCTAATACTTGCTTGACAAATAAAATAAATAAATAAATAAATATAAATAAATAAATTGAGACTAGCATAACTTAGCTTCCAAGATCAGCTAAATGCTGCCACCTAGCCAAGTCATTGTGGAATGGCGTGATTTTAAGACTTGGAAAAGTTTGGAAGAAGGAGAGCCGGTTTACTGTAGTTAAGTCACTAGTCTAGAAACTGGGAGACTGGGAGTTCTGGTCCAACTTTAGGCATTGTTGGAAGGAATATCCATCTGGTTCAGTTCCAATCTGGGAGAAAGACACCGGAAACATGGAGGCTGATTGTAAAAATGGCTTAATGATGAAGTAGAGCCATCAAGCACATGGTTCCGGGCAGCTGACCACATGGAGTTAAGAGTGGGTGGCTTTTATACCTTCTCTTGGGCTTTGCATTTGAACTTTCTGTTCCTGTGCAAGAACATGTATTCTATTGGCTGTTGCAGGGGTTATGTAGGGGTCATAGCTGGCTCTATAGGTTGTCTGAACTCCCAAGTTTGGTTGAAGTTTGGACTGCTGGGGATGGTGCAACTGAGATGATGCAATGAAGGGGCTTTGGGCAATTCTTATTATGGCTGAGGGCTAATCCTACCTTTGTTGGATCTTAGGTGAGGGTATTTGTTTATGAATAGAGCTATCTATCTCTTTATCTCTTAAGTGCTGACATAGGCTCTTAAGGAAGGTGAGGGCTGCTTTCCAAGAGTATGTTTCTCCATTTCTCACCCAGGGAAATATAATATTCTGCCTTCTTAATATTTCTCAAAATATTTCATTCTTCCAGGAGAGGGCTGGGTGCTAACTTTCTACAGCATGAAACTAGCTGAGTGACCTTGGGCCTGTCCTTTTCTCTTAACCCAGGAGGAAGGCAATGGCATATCACTTCTGGAAAAAAAATAACTTTAGTTAAGATAAACAATACATTCTTCATTTATTTTTAGGGAGAACCACTAAGATCATGACACATTTAATTTAAAAAGACCATTGTTTTATATTTGCTTTATTCCAGGTTTAACAGTAATTTTCAAAGACATTTGTATGAAATTACAGATTATTTTCCATACTTGGTGTCCATCCATAGTCTGGCCTCCTTAATTTCAGCTCTAGCTATTGATGGTTGTCTATTAATATTTATGATTTATTATTCCATCGAGCTGGCCAATTGCAATTCGTTCAGCAGACGAATGGTTTAAATGTAATTCATTATTGAAACATGCTATTTTGGATTAATTTAATTTCTTAATTTCATTTCATTTTTACAAATGTGAATTCAGCAAACTGCACACACTTAATTCAAGAAATTAAGCCAATGGTGGCTTTAGTGCACATGCCAGCATAGCCATGTCATTAAGGGGAGCTTTGATGAATAGCTGAGGAGGGAAACGGTTGTCCTCAACTCTTCATATTAGAATGACACAATAATAACTTTTTTGAAAGAATATAAGTCACCAGGCTGAGTTGCTTAGCTTTGTGAGACATCTACCCAACCCATCAGGGCAAGGATGCAGGGAATATCTATGGAGATCCTCAGTCATCCAGGTCATGGTTGTCCCAAAGTTCCTTTTTTCAGGAGGAAACTGGACTTCCTTGTCTTTTCTTTTGAAGACGTTTTGCTTCTCATCCAAGAAGCTTCTTCAGAACCGAAGAAACTTCTTGGATGAGGAGAGAAACGTCTTCAAAGAAAAACCAGAAAGTTCAGTTGCCCCTTGGAAAGCACCTTTGGGATGCAGGGAATGTTATGGTCTCCTCACCTAAGAAGATCCATTTAGTGCCATGATGGCGAACCTATGGCACTCATGCTACAGGTAGCATGCAGAGCTGTTTGTATGGGCACATGCACCCTGGCCAAACTTACTTCATTGCACATGCGTGCACCTCCCAGCTGTTTTTGGCCTGTTCTAGGGAAGCCTCTGCAGCCTCGGGAGGCCGAAAAATGGGCTGTCCGGAAATACTGGAAGTGCTGAAATGGGCCTGTTTTCAGCCTCCCAAGGCTCCAGAGGTTTCCCTTGAGCCTCAGGAGGTGAAAACAGCTTCCCCCAGGCTCCAGAGGCCCTCTGGAGGCTGAAAACAGGCACTTCTGGTATTTCTGGAAGGCCCGTTTTTCGGCCTCCTGGGGCTGCAGAGGTTTCCTTTGAGACTCGGGAGGTGAAAACAGCCTCAAACAGGCTGAAAATCAGCTGGGAGGTGCATGTATGCACAGTGCAGGTAAGGGGGTAGGGTGGGGGTGTTACGTGCGCATGTGCATGCTCAGGGGGGGCAGGGCACATTGCACTCTGGGTGCCAGCATGCTTTCGGCACACCACAACAAACAGGTTCGCCATCACTGATCTAGTGGGACCAAGAAGAAGGGCCTTGTCTGTGGTGGCTCCCTTTCTATGGAACATCATTTCATTGTAGATAAGAGTGGATCCCATCTTAAGGCTCTTTCAGAAGGCTTTGAAAATATGGTTTTGTCAGTGGTCCTGACAGTGGATCACAGGGTGACGTTGAGGCCATCAAGTGGTTTGTTTGATTGTTGTCTCCAGAAGAGTGGGACTTTATTTCTACAAGAGCAGTAACACTTAGATTTATATATCACTTCATAGTGCTTTAGAGCCCTCTCTAAAAACTCTTCCAAATTGTTTGTCTTCAAAACTGAAAGCAGTCAGGTTAAAAAAATGCTTAGAACAAGAATCATTTGTGATCTCAGTTTATTGCTAGATGATGCTTGTTCCCATGAGTTTTTGTGCGGCCATATAAATATAAATTTATATGGCTGTGGTGGCTCAGTGGCTAAGACGCTGAGCTCGTTGATCCGAAAATGGTTGGCAGTTTGAATCCCTAGTGCTGCGTAATGGAGTGAGGTCCCATTACTTGTCCCAGATTCTGCCAACCTAGCAGTTCGAAAGCATGTAAAAAATGCAAGTAAAAAATAGGGACCCCTTTGGTGGGAAGGTAACAGTGTTTTGTGCACCTTCGGCATTTAGTCAAGCTGGCCACATGACCATAGAGACGTCTTTGGACAGCGCTGGCTCTTCAACTTTGTAATGGAGGTGAGCACCGCCCCCTAGAGCCGGAAACGACTAGCATGTGTGTGAGGGGAACCTTTACCTTTAGCTTATAAGTTTTATTGGCTGTAAAAGTTAAATATCCATCTATTTCCGTTCTAGGTGCGACATAGAAATAAATGCATGGTCCCTGAGAATTGTCCCTGTTTTCACAACGGACAGGAATATGCTCCAGGACAAACAGTGACAAAAGATTGCAACACATGGTAAGAAACTAATCTCTTTGACGTTGATCTCCCATTTGGATCTTCATTTTGAAGCACGGCCAATAAATGTTCATCTTTTTTTCAGGAGACATAGGCAACGAGTGTAAAGAAATGGACAGGCAACATAGGCTATTTATAGCAAGCATTGATAAACATTGTATTATCCTCCATCATCCTTAGAAAAAGGGAACGAAAGTTACACTTGTTGAGCAGAGAATCAACCTGCCTTGTTTTTCACTAGTTCTCCTTCAGTTCGAGTAAAGAGAAGTGCACTCTCTGGACTTGTCCTGACTCCTGTGTTTTTTTTAAAAGCAGAGTGACTCTTACAATGCTGTAGTAGTAGCAATAGCATTAGACTTAGACTTAAGTAATTCCTGATACCTCTTTTCAGCACTCTCTGGGTGGCTTACAATAGAGAATATTTGCATCTTGCCCCCAACAATCTGGGTCCTCATTTTACTGACCTCGGAAGGATGGAAGGCTGAATCAACTTTGAGTCCTGTCAGGATCGAACTCCAGGCTGTGGGCAGAGTTTGCCTGCAATACTGCATTTTCACCACTGCGCCACCAGGGAGAGCCCTGGACAGTGGATAGCTGTTTTGTCTGACTCTCCTTAACTCCCTGCCTACAAAATGCAGGGAATAGAAATAGAAATAGAGATAGGGATAGGGATAGGGATAGGGATAGGGATAGGGATAGGGATAG
>NW_020769308.1:48227352-48238814 GCF_900518735.1 Pseudonaja textilis | reverse complement strand
GATAGGGATAGGGATAGGGATAGGGATAGGGATAGGGATAGGGATAGAGTAGGGTAGGGTAGGGTAGAGTAGAGTAGAGTAGAGTAGAGTAGAGTAGAGTAGAGTAGAGTAGAGTAAAATTCTTCATTGGCCGTCTGATCGGACACACAAGGAATTTGTCTTCAGTGCATAAGCTCTCAGTGTACATAAAAGCTATAAATGATAAATTGCCTCTACAGTGTCATGAGGAAGGGAGTAGAGGACTTTTTGCCTCCAAAGCTCCATGAGATATTGTAGAGAAGATCCACAAGTGTTTTGGGGTTGGATGTAGATGTTCTGAATCTGGAGAAATCCAAGGAAGGACAACTTCCTGTCTTTTCTCAGAATGGCAATAGCGCTAGCCCTTAGACTTATATACCACTTCATAGAGTCCTTTCCAGCTCTCTCTAAGCAATTTACAGAGTCAGCCTATTTCTCTCAACAATTTTGGGCCCTCATTTTATTGACGTCCGAAGGACGGAAGGCTGAGTCAACCTTGAGCCTGTTTAGGATTGAACTCCAGGCTGTGAGCAGAGTTTGCCTACAATACTGCATTGTAACCACTGCACCACCACAGCTCTAAATTAAAATAAAACCCTGCTAGAGATTTGGGGGAAATGCTGTCAGAAAAGTGAATGAGGTAGGCAAGGAACACCTTTTTTAAAATATTTTTTATCTTTTATAAAACATCTCATTAGGTGAACAACATGTTTCCAGATTTTACATTTCCATACAAACGTGACCATAATTACATACCAACTTTTATATCCAAATTAAAATCATATTATTACTTATGACCTTTTTCTTTAAATAATCTCATATATTATTTAACAATATTATCCATATTCTTATTCCATTTCTATAATAATTATACGCATATTCTTAGATCTATCACATTTGCAATTTTTTCTACATGCAATTGTTCCATTCAAAGGTTTTTCCCCTTTTATTACCAATTTGCATATATATATGCGACACTGACTGTTTCCAGAAGTTCATTTCTTTGGTGCTTTTTGGAATGGCCAAGTCACAGCAAAACTAGAGGTGAGCCTTGGGGATAAATTTGACCTCTGAAGCTGAAAAAATGGGGTCCATTGAGTAAGGATTAAATACATGCCACCCAGACCAGAAGTTATGAAGTTTCAGGTCATTGCATTTTCTCAAAAGCAGAGACATCACTTTCATTCAAAACATCTGTGATGATCCAGAGCGTGGCACAAAAGCAACAAAGTCACAAAAGTAGGTAAAGTCCCTTTAATACCTCCAATTTGGCCTCCAATGTCCAGTTATCATCAGCTGGAGAAAAAACTCTCCAAGAACAGGTTTTAAAGGGAAGAAATTCAGTCCGAACCCAAAGTACATATAAATCATAAATAAAAACCAACACAAACCACGCTGCAGCAATTAACAAGAGAGGGCAGGATAAGGAATTGCAGACTTCAAAAAATAATGAAACATACACAGTTGGGAGGATGCCAGAACCTAGATAAGACTCAACAAACAAAAATAATTCACGCTTTGCTTCCAGCAAGGTGCTGTGCGCAAACACCCTTTTAAAATCCTGTTTTCCCAGCTGCAGCTAATGAAGGGAATCAGGGCCCTTTTCTCCCCCATAACTCATGTTGCTCCCTTCTCCATTCCCCCTGCATGCCCTAGGATGAAGAAAGGGTGGCCCTGGATCTTCCTCTGAATGCCCAGCCAGACTGTGCCTTTCTCCAGTTTCTTCCATAACCACCAGAGCAACACTCCCACTCCCTGTCAGCTGCTCAACCTCCCCCTCAGAATCAGATTCCAACAGGGGGCATGACACATCAAAATACAAAACAGAGTTTTGGTGAGCTCCAAAACAGTAACAGCTTCTGGTCTTTTGCAGCACCTGCCGTGCTCGAAAATGGGAATGTACGGAAAATGTCTGTGATGGAAAATGTTCGGTGATTGGAGCCGCTCATTACTTGACCTTTGATGGACTGAAATACATGTTTCCTGGGAATTGTCAATATGTGCTTGTTCAGGTAAGACTCGGGATGTGATGCTCTAAGGCAGGGCTGTCAAAGTCAAGTCCTGTGGGCCGAATCCAGCCTGTGGGGTGCTTAGATCTGGAAACAGCAAAGGACCAGCCTGCGGTGCCTCTACCAGTGAAAACAGAGTTTGGGGGCGGGCTTTGTTTTCACTGGGAGAAGTCTGCAGGTGGCCATCGTGGCTGAAAACGGGGCCTGGGCTCTGTTTTCACTGGCAGAGGGCTCACAAAACAAACTAAAAACAAAAGAAAAGGAGAAATGTTTTCCCTTTTGCATTTGAACATGCAAGAAGGGGCAGGAATGGAGAAAAGGAAAGAGGAAAGACAAAGAAAAAGAAGGGAAGATGGGAAGAGAGCAAGGGAGGAAAAAGAAGGGAAGAGGGGAAGGAAGAAGAAAGGAGAAGGAAAGAAAGAAGGAAAGAAGGAAGGAAGAAAAAAGAAGGAAGGAAGGGAAGGAAGGAAGGAAGGAAGGAAGGAAGGAAGGAAGGAAGGAAGGAAGGAAGGAAGGAGATTATAATGAGCGTGAGGGAGGGCCTGAGGGAAATCCTGCCTTAGAACTTGGCCACCACAGGTGTCCCCCACACGAGTGACGTTGAGCTGGCCATGCCCCTCCCCCACGGCCAAACACAATCCTGATGTGTCCCTCAATGAAATTGAGTTTGACACCCTTGCTCTAAGGGGAAATGCAGAGGTGGCTTGGGGTCATACCGAGAGTAAAATTACACCGAGAAGAATGAAAATATTGCTCTTCTTGAAGTGCTTTAGCAGTGTTGTCAGAGGTAATGGACATCACTGCAGGTTTCACATCAGGTTACATGGCTGGGGATCTTCAGTGAAGCTCAGATCTTCGTGCTGTTCATTGTCAGCCACTGAGAAGAGGGAGGGAAGCAGATTCATGAAAATCAAGGTTCGACTCCCAAGGGTTTCTCCAAGAAACCCCAAGGATTAGATTTTGGTTTTGAGGCTGCCCATTCTCCGAAACTCTGAAGGGCTTACAAAGGTTAAAACCATCCAAGTACAAATAATATAACACACAACAGGGATCATAGAATCATAGAATCGGGCTGGAAGGGACCTTGGAGATCTTCTAGTCTAACCCCATGCTCAAGGTAAGAGTCCTCATACCATCTTGGACAAATGGTTGTGCAAACTCTTCCTAAAAACCTCCAGTGTTGGAGCATCCACAACTTCTGGAGGCAAGTTGTTCCACTGCTTAATTGTTCTCACTGTCAGGAAATTTCTGGGGCTGCCTGGAGGTTTTTAAGAAGAGATTGGACAGCCATTTGTCTGAATTGGTACAGGGTCTCTTTTTTGAGCTGGGGGTTGGACTAGAAGACCTCCAAGGTCCCTTCCAACTCTGTTATTCTGTTATCCTTTTAGACCAGCGGTTCCCAAACTTTTTCAGTCATGGAACCCCATGGGCATTTCCTCCCCCCACAGAATCCTATGTATGTATGTATGTATGTATGAATGTATGTATGTATGTATGTATGTATGTATGAATGTATGTATGTATGTATGTATGTATGTATGTATTCAGACAGCCAGGCCCTGATTTTTACTAGCTATTTTCAACCCACAACTTCTTTCATCTACTCCTATTGCCTGAGCATTTTGCATAACATAGTAAATTTGGAAATCACAAGAAAACGTTTGAAAAAATATAACCACGAACACCTTTATTTCGATGCAGGATGGCTGGCCTTGCGCGGTTTTATTTTAAAATACATTCTAAAGTTGATTGTTGTGATTTTCTTTTCGTGGAATCCCTATGATTCTGGGGCGGAAACCCTCTGGTTCCCCGGAACACAGTTTGGGAACCGTGCCTCGGACTTTCATTGCAACCTCCGGAGAGAGGAACGTTTTGAAGATGGAGTCCCGTAAGGCCTCTTTCCAAAGTCTGCTGTTGCTCCTTCTTTCTTTTCAAGGACTACTGTGAAGATGACGGGGCCGGGTCTTTTCGGATACTGGTGGCCAAGGAAGGGTGTGGCTTTACCGGGGAGACATGCACTCGTAGCATTACCGTTTTGTTTGATGGTGGAGAGATCGAGCTGCAGGGTGAAGAAGTAAGTTCACCCACTCCTTCATTGTTTCCACAGGATCATGTACAGGGACGGGCTGCTACCAGTTCTCCCCTAGTTTGGGCAAACCCGTAGCTAATTTTATGGCCGTTTTATGGCCGGTTCAGTGAACTAGCAAATCCCACCCCTGGCTGGCCCTGCCCATCCTGCCCCTCACCTCCCAGGAGTCTCTACACAGCCCATTTTGGATCCCAGGTAAGTACAGGGCCTGTGTGAAGTCTGGGGACAACAAAAAATGGGCCTCCCGGAGGCTCTGGAAGGCTGGAAATGGGCCTGTTTCCAGCCTCCAGAGAGCCTCCAGAGCCCAGGGAGGCCGTTTTCACCCTCCTAGAGGCTTGAGGAAAGCCTCTGGAGCCCTGGGAGGGCAAAAAAGGGTCTCCTGAAAGTTACGGAAGGCCGAAAGTGGGCCTGTTTCCAGCCTCCAAAGGGCCTCCAGAGCACAGGTAGGCTATTTTCACCATCTTGAAGACTCAAGGAGAGCCTCCGGAGTCCAGGGAGGGTGAAAAATGGGCTTCCTGAAAGTTCCAGAAGGCCGAAAGTGGGACTGTTTCCAGCCTCCAAAGGGCCTTCGGAGCCCGGGTAGGCTATTTTCGCCATCTTGGAGACTCGAGGAAAGCTTCTGGAGCCCTGAGAGGCCAAAAATGCCCTCCCCACACCATGATGCAGTAGGCCGACTAGGCCATGGCCACACCCATCCAACAACTGGGCAGAGAACCGGTTGCTAAAAATTTTTGAAGCCCACCCCTGATTCTTGTGTTGAAGAGGGGATTTTGAAGGCTTCTTTTGAGAGGGCTCCAAGAGGGAACTTCTACTGAAAACGGATCAAATCCTTGGAGCAAAATATTTCCCACTGTTGGGTCTTCACAAATTTTCTGCTCAAACCTGCTGAGGGATGAGAGCTGTGGCATTTGAAACACTTGATTCAAAATGGCGCTTGTAAACAGATAGTCCTCGACATACAACCCCAATGGAGTCTAAAAGCTCCATTTCTAAGCAAGGACTTATTAAAGAGAATTTTGCCCCATTTTCACGGGACTCTGCTGAGCAGATTCAAAGCTGAAGTGCAAAAGAAGAAGTCCACTTCAGGAGTAGTTAAAATAATGGCTCGGATGAGAAATAACGTACCAATAACAATAGCACAGGAATACTATTCAAAAGATAACCAGTGGGAGTATAGGTGGTCCTCAACTTATGACCACAACTGAGCCCAAAATTTATGTTGCTAAGTGAGACCATTAAGTGCGACTAGTTAAGTGAGTTTTGCCCCCATTTTACGACTTTTTCTTGCCACCGTTGTTAAGCAAATTGCCGCAGTCATTCAGTTAGTGACATGGTTGTTGAGTGAATCCAGATTCCCCATTGATATTCCTCGTCAGGAGATCATGTGACCCAAGACACTGCAACCGTCATAAAGATGAGTTAGTTGCCCAGTGTGATGACCTGGGGCATGGCACAAAAGCAACAAAGTCACAAAAATAGGTAAAGTCCCTTTAATACCTCCAACTTGGCCCCCAATGTCCAGTTATCATTGGCTGGAGATCAAACTCTTCCAAAAACAGTCTGCAAAGGGAAGAAATGCAGTCTGAACCCAAAGTAAAGATAATTAGAAATAAAAACAACAACACAAACCACACTGAAATAATTAACACGGCAGGCCAGGATAATAAATTGTAGACTCCCAAAAGATAATGAAGCACAAACAGTTGGGAGGATGCCAAAACCCAGATAAGCCTCAACAAAGATAATGCACACTTTGCTTCCAGCAAGGAGCTGTGTGCAAACGTCCTTCTTATATCCTGTTCTCCCAGCTGCAACTAATGAAAGGGATCAAGGCCCTTTTCTCTCCTGTAAGCCACATTGCTCCCTTCTTCGTTCCTCCCTGGATGCCCTAGGATGAGGAGGGGGTGGCCCTGGGTCTTCCTCTGAAAGCCCAGTCAGACTGTGCCCTTCCCCCGTTTCTTCCACAGCCACCGGAGCCACACTCCCACTCCCTGTCAGCTCCTCAATCCCCTTCTCAGAATCAGACTCCAACAAGGGCATGACACTGAGCATCCGAATTTTGATCATGTGAAACTGAGGATTCTGCAGACTGCAATGTCAAATGCAGGAGAAACAATCACATGTCATGCTTCTCATGCCGTTGTAACTTCAAACAGTCACTAAGCAAGTGGTTGTAAGTCAAGGAATACCTGAACTTTTTCTTCACAATGGAATTAACATCAGCTGATGTTTCTTGCCTGTGGAATATTCTGTTTTTCATTAAAGTAGAAAGCAAACCCTTGGCAGGATTCCAGCAATTGCTCTAATTAAAAATCATGATTCTCGAGCCAAACTTCAAAAAACTTCAAATGATTTATTAGAGGCAACATACTGGCACTGCCCTGTATGAAGCCAACTCTAGCATAAGTCATTTACAGTCCCCCATGACTCTGGTTCCCCCCTCCTCCCTGGGTATGTCATAAATCAGATTCTCCAACTGAGCACATTCATGGGCTGGGTGTCATCATTCACGTTCTCCAATTAAATATATTTGTGGGCAAAAACTCTTGTATTTTAGTTACAATCTTTTAAACATAAGAGTTGGAATGTACTTTTGCTTTCAAACTGCTGCACGGCTCTTCCAGATTTCTTTCCTCCTGTTTTTTTATGGCAACTGCTAAAACAGGCATAGGAATATTATTATTTAGAAGCTGACATGGAATCCCGTTATTGAAAGTTCTTTATTTTCTTTTCTCTCATGAAGGTTAATGTCCTCACACCTCCGAGAGAAGAAGGCAACATGGAAATTTTGAAGTCTGGCCGCTACTATATTCTGATACTAGGACAAGGGAGAATCTCCCTGACTTGGGATCAAAACATGGGAGTTACTGTCACCTTGAAAGAAAACTACAAAGTAAGTTGCTTCTGATTTATTACTTAGGATTTAGCTTGTAAGTTGATGAAGATTCTCAGTCAAGTTGTTCTGACCCACGCCCCTTTTCAACAAAGTAAACACAATCCAAAAGGAATAGAAACCTTGTAATGCTTTTACAAAATAATTAGCTGTGATAAGCACAAGTCTTGCCAAACTGTGCGAGAAAGCCAAAAGATAGCAGACAAGAAATAATTTGCAAAATAAGAATCTTCAAATACAAACTCAGGATACTGGAATGTCCACGAGGCTGGAGTTTCAAAACGTCTTTGCCTTCTGCAAAGTACATTTGTTTCACAGCTGGCTTTTATCTTCTTGAAGGAGGGGCCATTACTTTGCAGCCTTACTCCTGAGTCACCCATGCTGCTGCAGCTGCTCTTTCCTACAAGCAATCCTGCGTGCATGCGCACTTAGCACAGGCTCCTCGGGAACCTCCTCAACACTACTGCCATCCCCCACAATCTCTGAAGGCAGCAGTCTACTCTCTAATGGTCCTGGCCCCTCATCTGAGTCCTTGCTCTCCTCAGCTGTCCGCAACTGCTGCTGGCTAACCACAACACAAGTAGACAGAGTTGTCTGGAAGTGGAAGTTGTTATGGCAGTTGGGCTTGTTTTCTTTTTGCCATGAAAATGTTTCGCTACTTTTCCAAGTAGCATCTTCAACCTGAGCAAGTTAGTTAGGGGGACCCTCAGACTGAAGAAGCTACTTGGAGAAGGAGAGAAACCGTTTCAGAAAAAGAAAAAGAAAATAAGTTCAGATGCCATGACTTAGATTCCAGATTAGTAATCACTTGTTTACTTAGTTATGTACATTGGAACAAAACAGAACAGAACAACAGAGTTGGAAGGGATCTTGGAGGTCTTCTAGTCCAACCCCATGCTCAGGCAGGAAACCCTACACCACTTCAGACAGATGGTTATCCAACATCTTTTAACAAACTTCCAGTGTTGGAGCATCCACAACTTCCATTGATTAATTGTTCTCACTGTCAGGAAATTTCTCCTTAATTCTAGGTTGCTTCTCTCCTTGATTAGTTTCCATCCATTGCTGCTTCTCCTGCCCTCAGGTGCTTTAGAGCAGAGGACAGCAACCTTAAACACTCACAGAGCCACAAAGGTCCTAACTGGAAGCCCCCTGTTCAATTCTGGAGCTGACCGGAAGTCCGGTTCCTCCACCATAGAGTTTCCTCCTAGAACGGCACCCTTTTTCCTCTACCTGTCCTAACCGAAAGCCCAATCCATTGTGGAGCTGACTGGCAACAGGGAGCCGCAGCAGAGGGCTGAAAGAGCCCCATGCAGTTCCAGAGCTGCGGGTTGCCGAACCCTGCTTTAGAGAATAGTGGATCAACTATTCTCTGTGCCAGTCCCTCAGATATTGGAACACTGCCACTCATTAATGAATAGTCTTAATTCATAGTCTTCCTGTTGAAGGAGAATGAAGATGACATTTCTCTGGCTTGTTCCTTGAAAGGATAAAGTCTGTGGTCTGTGTGGGAATTTCGATGACGTCCCAAACAACGATCTGAGAAGCAGCCGGAAGCAGATCGAAGTTGATCCGAGTGACTTTGGGAATTCTTGGAAAGTTCACTCCCAGTGTGCTGACGTCAGAAAGGTATTTGTAAAAAAGAAAGGTGTTGCGCCTTTGAGGGTGGCGATATCTGTCTACGTTTCAGAATGCTTTAACAACAGGGTAGGGAAACCAGAAGGTTATCCTAGATTCGTGATGGCGAACCTATCGCATGCAGGCCAGAGGTGGCATGCAGAGCCCTCACTCTGGACACGCGAGCCATCGTCCTAGCTCAGCTCCACTGCGCATGCATGTGCGCCTCCCACTGGCCAGCTGTGTTTGGGCCTCCCATGCATGGAGGTGGGAGCACATGCACGGGGGGGGACACCGGACAGCACATGCAGAGGGGCGGGGTGCATGCGGGGGGATGCGTGCGCATTGCATTTTGGTGATGCATGCACACACCAGCATTTTGGGCCCTCAGTGCTGAAAAGGTTAGCCCTCACTGTCCTAGATCTTCCAACTCTAACGTGGCTAATGTTAAAGTAGGAGAGCATGATGACTCGGGGAAAGGCATAGAGACAACACAGCCAGCTGGAAGTTCAAAACTCCCCTTTATTGCTCCAACTTTTCCCCCAAACGCTCCCACGTTTATGGCAAGTCTCTCTCTCTCTCTCTCTCTCTCTCACACACACACACACACAACACACGCCCCTCCAGCAGCCTCTGGCTGCAAGTAATCCAGCAAAATGCTGTTAGCACATTGGCTTCCAGGCAAGAAATCCAGCGAGGCATGGGAACAAGGCAATGAGTTCCATGAAGCAAAGGAATTAGGCAAGAATTCCAGCAGAATTCCAGACATCAGCAACGGCACACAAAACTCCATGAATTTCAGTGTTTGTTCCTGACATGCACCCCTCCCCACAGTGTCTCCTTAAGTCTCAGTCCCTGGGTGTGCCTTGTGAAGAGGGGCGGGGCGCTCTGCTCCTGAGTAAGTCGGGTCAGTCTGTGCTGTTCTCGCCTTCTCTCAACTCTCCAAGCTCAAGGATCAGGAGGGGGCGGTCCTTGCTCATCGCCTGAGCTCTGTTGCTCCCCATCTCCATTGTCTGCCCTCTCTTGGTCGTCCTGCCCCCATTCTTCCCTGCTGGAAAACATCCGAAACCCGAGGGACCTGAGGCTGCCTCGTCTTGCTCCTCCCCATGTTCCTCTGAAGCCAACGAGGCTGCCTCCTCAAACTATTTTGGCCCCAGCTCCGGCTTGTCCTCCTCTGCAGACTCGGGCTCTGACGGGGCCATGATAGAGAACTCCTTCTCCTGGATGGTTAGAAGTAACCTGGAAAACTACCTAATTTCTGTGTGGTTTGGAATGGAGGTTAAATCCCTCTTTCTCCATCTTTGGAAACTTTAAGACGCGTGGACTTCACTTCCCAGAATTCCTGAGGTCCACACATCTTAAAATGGCCAAGGTTGGGAAAGGCTACCCTAGACCAGGGGGTCTCCAAGACTCGGCAACTTTAAGAGATGCATGGCTGGCTGAGGAATTCTGGGAGTTGAAGTCCACAAGTCTTTTAAGTGGTCAAGTTTGGAGATCCCCACCCTAGCCCATTTGGAAGGCCAGAATACGAACAAGCATCTTTGTTTTTCAGTGAAGAGCCTTTCAGCCTCAGTGATTTTGTTCCTTGAAGGGTTAGTAAGTCATCTTTATACTATTCGTAACACAAAATAATATAATCATCCTACTATCTCCGGGTAAGTGAAATGGAAACTCTACTCTCTATCATGGCTTTCAAGTGCATAGAATTAGGGTGCTACAGAAAATTCAGAGAAAACCAAAGACTTTGCAACTTAAATTAGATTATTTATCCAAGGCAAAATGCCAGCTACAATGTCTTCAAAATGCAAGAGAAGAAAAACTCTTGGCTTTAGATTGTGTGAGAATCAGATTTTATTTTTTTCCTAAGAAATGAAAGCCAGGCCTTTTGATGCATTCCCACCCATTTAGATGTATGTCTGTGATTTCCGAGAAAGGAGGATTAGCTCTCATCTTTTTTTAATGACCCCATAATCCCTTGCAGGGTGGAGTCTGGGCAATGGAATGGAGCTGAGTGTTTACTGGCCGGATGCCCTTTCTGTCACCAAACTGGAGTTATATTCAGCAGATATATTCTCATCGTGCCCAGAAAGAGAAATATCTGCCTGTACCTAGGATCGAACTCACAGCCTCCTGATAGTGAGGCAAGAGCTCCATCGCTAGGCCACCGCACCACCCTTAGCCCTCATTGCTATGAAGATGATAAATTGACAGGTAATTGATGGCTGCCGTATTTCTTGGCATTATGATGTATTTCTCCTCTTTTTGCAGCTTTCCCAAGGGCAGGACCTGGCGTCTTCACTGTGCAATGGGAACGTATTAAAACGGGTGATGGTGGAGACATCGTGCAGCGTCTTGAACAGCGATCTCTTCAAAGAATGCAAAAAACTGGTAAGCCATTTCTTATCCAGATAATAATTCTCATTCTGGCTCCTGTGGCTGGATAACCATTTGTCACTCGAATTAATCACTAACTGTTCAACTATTACAAAGTCTGCACTACTATTACTGTTAATCTTCTCATCACTCCTTATCACCCATCCCCTCCCACTTGTGACTGTATGACTGTAACTTTGTCGCTTACGATTTATATTGACTGTTTCCTAGTATGATTTGATTGCTGATTGTACCCTATGACTATTGTTAAGTGTTATAGCTTATGATTCTTGACTTTTGACGAATGTATCTTTTCTTTTAGGTACACTGAGAGCATTTGCACCAAACAAATTCCTTGTGTGTCCAATCACACTTGGCCAATAAAGAATTCTATTCTATTCTATTCTATTCTATTCTATTCTATTCTATTCTATTCTATTCTATTCTATTCTATTCTATTCTA
>NW_020769308.1:48205935-48227342 GCF_900518735.1 Pseudonaja textilis | reverse complement strand
TATTCTATTCTATTCTATTCTATTCTATTCTATTCTATTCTATTCTAACCTCAATGCTTAGTATTAATAAAGATGAATAGTTATTTTATTTTTATCTGTTTGTCAAACATGTACAAGATAACAAGTTATTAATATAAACATGAACAAAGGAAGTAAATATAGAGAAATGGGGACCGTAAGATAGGGACAGTAGGCACGCTTGTGCACTTATGCACGCCCCCTTTAAGGACCTCTTAGGAATGGGGTGAGGTCCATGGTAGACTGAGGTTGAAGCTGTGAGGGGTTGAGGCTGTAACAACAGAGTCGGATAGGGTATTCAGGCATTGACCACTCTCTGGCTGAAGTTGTACTTTCTGCAATCAAGTGTGGAGCAGTTTCCCTTGAGTTTGTATCGGTTGTTTGCCCATGTGTTATTGTGGTTGAAGCTGAAGAAGTCGTTGATAGGCAAGATGTTGTAGCAGACAATTTTGTGTACTATGCTTAGATCGGACCGCAGGTGGTGCAGTTTCAGATTGTCCAAGCCAAAAATTTCCAGCCTGGAGGCATAGGGAATTCTATTGTGAGTAGAGGAGTGGAGAACTTTTCTCGAGAAATACCTCTGAACCTGCTCAATTGTGTTCATGTCCGATTTACTGTGCGGGTTCCAGGTGGACGAACTGTATTCGAGAATTAGTCTGGCAAATAGACGTGTCCAAGGATAATATTGTAGGATCCAATCTGGGTCAGTCACCAGGATCCGAGGTTCAGTTTTCTGAGCTTTCAGACTTGACAAATCCTGACAAGTGGACATGCGATAAAACAAAAACAAAAATGTGGAGTATGGTTCATATCTTAATACAGAAAATTTTGAAAACGGAGATATAAATGAAACCAGAACTTTTCCTTTGGGGCCTAATGGAAAAAGAACTGGAGAAAAAAAAATGGAACTTTGTTATTATATATGTTGACCTCATTAAGACTATTGTATGTACAAAATGGTTGCAGAAGTTGATGGAGTTGGCCAAAATGGCAAAATTGACCACTTTGATTGAAGAAAAGTACTTTTGTTTCCACACAGAAAATGCTTCAGAACTTCATGCTTGATGTGGAGAAGAATGAAATGTTGATTTTGGGTTTCAGAGTAGACTGATAGATCTTTACAGAAATGGCTTGTTCATATTATTATGAAAAAGCAAAAAGTTGTTATTTGATGTTAATATCTTATTTTACTGCAACAGAGAGAGTTGGAAGTCAATGCTTCTTTTTCTTTTTCTTCTTCTTTTTCTATCCTTCCTCACTTTTCTTCCCTCTTTCCCACCCCAGTGCTTTTCTATTTACTTTTGAATTTTTTTTTTGCGATATTTTATAACTCAACTAGCTCAATATCCGTGCTTCGCTATGAAACTATGTGGTTGGGCTTAGTTTTGGGGCAAGAAAATAAGGGGGAAAAAATTTCTGCCTCTGCCTAGCAGCATCCATCGGTATTCATCTGGCTAGTGTCCTGTCAGTGTGTTTGGAAACTGAAAGGATATTTACAGTGTCAGCAAGAAGGAGACAGTAAGGAGCCTGAGCGTGGCTTAGCTCAACTGTTCTGTGTTAGGAATCTGTACACCAATTAGTTGGGTTGGCAATATATAAACCAACAATGTATGTTTGTAGCTTTAAGACAAAATCGCTGTATTGATTTATACTATATTCTGATTGGTTGATTATATTGCAAATTACCATAAGAGGGAGCTAGAGATCATAGCTTGCTCTCTCTGACATTCTGTTGCTATCTAAGGTTCTCTGTTGTATTTATGCTATGCTTATACTTTGATATCTTTGTTTACTGTAAATGACAAAGGCAACCAGTAAGAAGACTTTGTAATTGGATATTCTTTGGACTGTTAAACGTATATGACCTGGACCATTTATTGGACTGTGATATTTCTTAAAGTAAACTTTAACTCAATTTAGCGTATCTGTGTGTGGCTGAATTCATAACTACTCTCATAAACGTTTCCATGTGCATATCAGAGGTGGTATTCAGCAGGTTCTGACCAGTTCTGGAGAACCGGTAGCAGAAATTTTGGAGTAGTAGTTCGGAGAACCAGCAAATGCCACCTCTGACTGGAGTTTTTACAGTCTCCTTCCCTTGCCACGCCCACAGAACCGGTAGTAAAAAAAATTGAATTCCACCACTGGTGCATATCCTTGTTACTCAAAGGTTATTCTGTACATATCATAACATTCTTTCTTTATTTATTTGATTTGTCAATCACTTACAAGATAATAGGTATAAGTATATACATAGTTATGAATTCATGAAATGGGTACATATAAGAAAAATAAAAGAAACAATAAGACAGGGATGGTAGGCACGTTTGTGCACTTATGCACACCCCCTACAGACCTCTTAGGAAAGGGGTGAGGTCAATAGTAGACAGTCTAAGGTTAAAGTTTTTGGGGTTTGGCGAAGAAACCAATTCTGTACTAAAGCTGCTTGGTGCTGTGAAAACTGAAACTTCTCTGCTTGTGTTTTGCATTTGGAACAGATTTCTTTTCAGGTGGGGAGGGGGAGTAGAATTCCTTAGCATCAGAGCATGTTAATAATAATAATATATGAAATACTAATAGCTCTGATGGTCATTTCGAAAAATCCTTTCTTAGTGAGCACCTAGAAACCAAGAAACACATATGTGCCAAATTTCAACTTTATAGGCTTTATGGTTCTGGAGATTTTGTGATGATGCATGCATGGTATTTCACTTTTATATATATATAGATAAAAACATTAAACAAGACAAATCTTGACAAGTTCCCTGAGGATGGGCTCCATCACGAGTCCAAAATCTCAGAAAACTAAATCTCTAGTCCCGGTGACCGATCCAGATTGGAATTATGCAGGTGCTTAGTGCTTGATGCTTAGTGTTGCAGAGTGCTCCTTCCTTGGTTTTCTGTAGCAGATGCTCTGTGGCCTCCCATTTCTTTCTAATTTGGCAATCTGAAATGAAGCAGCAGAAGAATCCAAATTCTTCTACCCAGCGGTGGAGCTGCTGTCCTGCCCTTGAGAGAGGTTCCTTGCCCTGAAGAGCTGACTGTTGGCAGGAGCTGGTTTATGGGACCTCCTAAAACAGGGGTGGGCAAACTTTTTGTCTCAGGGGCCTCATTGACTTTTAAAATTTGACAGACGGGCCACCACCTGGTGTTGAAATGCCTGTCATTACAAGTCAAAATCAAATGAATGCAATCATTCACATCAAACCTTAATTCGGTTACCAATCTTTGGCGGGACGGATTAAAAAGACCAACGGGCCGGATGTGGCCCCCGGGCCGTAGTTTGCCCACCCCTGTCCTAAAATCTAGCGTGCAAAGATGAGTCACCTTGTTCCTTGAAGCTGCGGAGATCTTCTCAGGAGCATCAGAGTTTGACTTGTACTATTACCACCACAGGTGGATCCTGAGCCTTATGTGGAAATCTGCACGTACGACACCTGTGTTTGTGAGTCCGTTGGGGACTGTGCATGTTATTGTGATGCCATTGCTGCTTATGCCCATGCTTGTGCCCAGAAAGGGGCAGTGATCCAATGGAGGTCTCCTACTCTATGCCGTAAGTACTGGGGAGAGAATGTGGGGAGAGGAAGGGGAGAAGGGAGAGAGGGAGAAGGTGGGAGAGTGGGAGAGAAGGAGGAAGAAGGAGGAGAGAGGTGGGGAGAGAAGGGGGAGAAGGAGACAGAGGGAGAGAGAAAGGGAGGGAGAGAGGGAGAGAAAGGGGGAAGGGGGGAAGGAGAAGGAGAGAGAGAGGCAGAAAGGGAGAGGAGAGGGAGAGAGAGAGGCAGAGAGGGAGAGTGGGAGGGAGAGAAGGGGAGAGGGAGAGGGAGAGGCAGAGAGCGAGAGGAGAGGGAGAGAGAGGGGGAGAGAAGGAGAGAGGGGGGAGAGAGGGGGAGAGAGAGAGGCAGATACGGAGAGAGAAAGGAGGAGAGAGAGGGAAAGAAGGGGGAGAGGGAGAGAAAGGGGGAGAAGAGGGGGAAGGGGAGAGAGAGAGCAGGAGAGAGAGAGGGAGGGAGAGGGAGGGAGGGAGAGGGGGAGAGAGAGAGAGAGAGGGAGGGGGGGGAGGGAGAGGGGGAGAGAGAGCACACAGAAAAGAGCTCAAAGATGATTGGGGGATTGGAGTCTAAAAGATATAAGAACAGTGGCAGGAATTGAGTACGTGTACTCTAGAGAAAAGAAGGACTAGGGGTGACATGATAGCACTATTCCAAGTATTTGAGGGGCTGCCACAAAGAAGAGGGGGCAACCTATTTTCCAAAGCACCAGAAGCCAAGATAAGAAACCATGGATGGAAACCAATCAAAGTGAGATCCAAATCCAAAACTAAGGAAGAAATTTCTTAACAGTCAGAACAATTAATTGGTGGAACAACTTACCTCTAGAAGTCAAGAGTGCTCCAACACTGGAAGTTTTTAAGAAGAGATTGGACAACCATTTGTCTGAAATAATGTAGGGATAAGCAGATGTTTTATTACCCAACTAGGTTGCATCATCGGTGCTAGTTCAGATCCTATCAGATGCTAGCACTGATGATTATTATGTAGTTTGGGTAGTGAAACATCTGCAAGAAAACAAGCAGGCTGAGAGAGCACCTCATCTACAGATGTTCACTTTTTTTAAAAAAAATTGAAATGATTACATGGCGCAAGCATCCCATCATTTTTTATTTGGTTTATTGTAGCACAAAGTTGTGAAAGCATGAACAAAGTGGAGGAAGAATATCAATGCGAATGGCGATACAACAGCTGTGGTCCTGCCTGTCCCAGGACGTGCCAGCACATGGACCCAATAGCATGTCCCGTGAAGTGCGTTGAAGGATGCCATCCACACTGTCCTGCTGGTAAGCATCTCCACTCCATGCACTATGTCTGGTCAGGAGGACTTTACTCAGAGTTTTACTCTTACTTAAATAATATGTGATGACCCAGGGCACAGCACAGAGGTAACAGGCAGCTGGCAGTTCAACTGCCCTTTTATTGCTCCAAATTTCCACAAATGCTTCCATGTTTCTGGCAAGTCTCAGAGCAAAGTGATCTCTCTCTCTCTCTCTCTCTCTCTCTCTCTCTTTCTCTCCACAAAAACACACACACACCTTAAGCAGCCTCTGGCTGCAAATAGTCCAGCCCAACACTATGAGCACCACGGCTGCAGTGCAAAAAATGCAGAAAGAATGCAAGGAATCTAGGAAGTCCAAACATCGGCACTCAACACTCCATGAGTTTCAGTGTTTATTCCCGACATGCACCCCTCCCCACAGCATCTCCTTAAGTCTCAGTCTCCAGGTGTGCCTTTTGAAGAGGGGCAGGGCGCTCTCCTCCTGAGTAGCTGGGTCAGTCTGTGCTGTTCCCGCCTTCTCTCCACTCTCCGTGCTCAAGGATCAGGAGGGGGTGGTCCTAGCTCATTGCCTGAGCTCTCATAATCACTGCTTAGCCTCATCCTGCCCCCCTTCCTCCCTGCCTACAAACTCTCCTAATCCTGAAAGGCCCTGACTTGACTGGGCCTGCCCCTCCCCATTTTCCTCCCCTTGATTTCCGTATGCTCCAGTTTCGGCTCATCTTCCTCTGCAGATTCAGGCTCTGACAGGGGCATGACATAATATGATTAGAATAGAATAGAATAGAATAGAATAGAATAGAATAGAATAGAATAGAATAGAATAGAATAGAATAGAATAGGTGTCCGGATTATGGGTAGTTTTGGTATTCTGGCAGAGGCTTTCCCCTTTCTTTTGAAGAAATAAAACAAATGCAATTCTTTTCTCTGTATTTAATTCAGTAACAGACATCCGGGAACAAGAGAAATGAGTTGAAAAGGCTCTTTATCCATCTATTCTTTATTTTAAGAAATTAAACTGTGTCCCAACATCTTTACAAATTATAATATGCGCCTATATGTGTGTGGGCAGTGTGAGTAAGAGAGAATAGTACAGATGTCAGGTATTAATTTCCAAAGGAAATATCAACAGTCTTCTGCCTCCTTATCTTGAAAGACCAAAATTCCAAGAAGTGAGTTCGTAGAATTAAATTCATAAGAGTTATGATGCCCATCCTTGTTATTTCTTATTCTGAATGGAGAATCATATTGTGTAGATAATAGCACCCCAGAGCAAAATATTTATGTTCCAAAGAAATTCAGAATTGTTTACAAATATTGGATGATATGGAACCAATTAATTTTTCATTTTAAATGAAAGGGGTATTTCATAAAGGTACGTATCTGGTCGCCATTTGTATCATCTTTTGACATTTTTGATCAGACAGGAAGAGATTCAACATTTTGGTCAATGGGCCTCTATATTCCAGCCTGTTTTAGTATGTACTTTATTGGAAAACAATTCTATATCCTTTTCTCTTTCTGAAGTGATCCTGCAGTCCAGATGTTAATAAATAGAAGGGGGAAGAGTGTGTGTTGTTTGGCAGCTGGATTCAATTGCTGATCTTTAACTCAGTTCTAGACTTTGCTTTCTTTACTCCTCATTTCCCAATGTCCTTCTTCCCCAGAAGTGGGAAGGAATGATCAGTCAGTAAAGTTGCTATGGAACTAACTTGAAAAGAAACGTCACTGAACCAACTGAAGAGTAGAAGAATTGAAACATGGATGGCACCACTAGAATTGCTAATTGCCCTGTTTCCCTGAAAATAAGACCTATACCAAAAAACAAGACCGAGCATGTTTTACATGTGTGCCTAATATAAGCCCTACCCCCAAATTAAGCCCTACTCAAGAGCCTGTGCAGCTGGCCACCTGCTCATTCTGTCTGATTGCTTGCAGTGGTGCAGCCATGAGATGAGGCCGAGTGGTGGTGGAGCTGCCCCACCTGCTCTGCACTGGCTTACCTCAGGCCCACCATCTCCAGCCCATCCATACCCTGACAACTGCCTCACAGTGCCAGCAATGGAAGTCATGTGCAGCAGGAGCCTATGTGGCCACCATCCCACTAGTTCTACTTGCTTCCCATTGCAACAGAGCAGGAGGGTGAACAGTATGTCGGTGCCGTGGCCACGAGGCAGGTGTCAGGGCATGGATGGCCTGGCCTGGCCTGAAGTAAGCTGGTGTGAGGTGCATGGGGTAGCTCCACGTCCCACCTCAACTTGTGGCTGCAGTACTGGTGTGTCGCTCAGCCTCCTGCCCTGCCACGAGCAAGCAGAAGCCTCCCCTACTTGGAAAAAAATAAGGCACCCCTGAAAATAAGCCCTGGTGCTTATTTTGGGGCCCAAAAGAAAATAAGACCCAATCTTATTTGGGGGGAAACATGATATTTGGGAGATGTGCCTGGCAGCTTGAAAGGAGAACCTCTTCTTGCTGTCTTTTGGTGCTCTCTGAGCTTGGTTGTTTTCTTGAAGACATTTCATTCCCCCAAACCAGATAACATAATCAATGGAAGAATATCGACCTTTGCTGTCTGTTGACTGTCCTTCAAACTTTTGGAATTCTTACTAAGTTTCCAAGGGACATTTTAAATGTTTAAAATGTCGGGGTATATTGTTGCATTATTATAATAAAGAAATTAAACTCATTCTCCAACAATTTTGTAAAACAGGAAAAATTCTTGATGAGCTTTCTGAGTCTTGTATCAAACTCGAAGAATGTCCGGTGTGTGAAGCAGAAGGTCGCAGGATATCTCATGGCAAGAAGATCATTTTGAACTCGGAGAATCCTCAGCTCTGCCAATCCTGGTAAAATAGAGAATTTTGTGGAATTCAAGAGAGGAGACAGGTTGAATTAGGGAAGAGAAGAAATGGATATTATATTGCATGTATCCTCCATAGCTCTCAATTTTAGCAAAACTATATATGGGTTAGGATTTTGGCAAGCTTTTCTAAACGGATTAGTCTTAAGGGATCCTGGAGGATTGTTAATCACATAATCACACTTCACAAAACCAAAGCTACTCTCAACCGCTGTGTACTGGCCCAGACCAGAATATTTAACATTTTTTGAGGGTAGAGAATTTTCCCATTTTTAAAGCATGGAGTTTAATTTTAAAGTGAATACTCAATTTTTCCATGAAACAGGATTTCTTAAAAAATAGCTAAGTCAAGCCACTGTTGTTAATTTATAAATAGAATGGGATTGGCTTCTATTTATAAATAGAAGTTCAATCACTTTAATAATTCTTCTCTACGGAGAAGACAATCCTCAGGATCTTTCTAAAAACATATTTTGGGAGTCTGGTTATGGGATGCTTATTTGCACCTCCCCTTTCCCTCTCAAGCTTTACATATCAATGTTTTTTTTCTCCATCTCTGTTATCCATTTCTCAATAAAGAATTCAAATTATTACTCTCAGGTTGATCAATTATGTTGCATGGAATGAAAAACATCCAGCCGTTTGCTTGTTTCAAACACTGAGCCATAATTTGGAAGCACACTTTTCAAAGCCTTGAAAAATTATATTGATTATCAAAGTTGTCTTTATTCTAAAGGGGAAGTGCAGTGGCTCGGTGGTTAAGACATTGGGCTTGTCAACTAGAAAGCTGGCAGCCCCTGGTTCGAGACCCAGGCACCATGCGATGGGTGAGCTCCCATCCTTGCCTCAGCTCCTGCCAAACTTAGCAGTTTGAAAACATGTAAATATGAGCAGATAAATAGGTGGAACTTCAGTGGGGAGGTAACAGCATTCTGTGATGTCATGGTAGCCACATGATGGTGAAAATGTCCTCAGACAGCCCTGGCTTAATGGTCTTGAAATGGAGATGACCGTCACCCCCTAGAGTCAGCAATAACTAGCAGAGTGAAATCCACAGGGACTCCTAACACTAAAAGAGTTAGAATCATTGAAATGCAAAGAAACATTTAAAAAATTAAAGTCAAGCACAGGAAGTCAGGAGTCCAGCAGTTCAAATGAATATAGGTTTATGCTCTTTACAAGAATCTGAACTACTGACAGTCAAAGTAAATTGGCGGCAGATAAGAATCAACAGAATTTAAGATGGGCTGGAGGCAGATCTTTTGTGGGCTCAAAGGGACTCGAGACTAATGACACGTTTGACTCCTCCCTCTGTTTGTTTTTCCTACTTGGTTAGCCATTGTGAAGTACGAAACCTGACATGCCGCCCGTGTGATCCAGAAGAGACTGTCAAATTCTTGACCACTGCTAGCCCAGATGAAGAAGAGGAAGAGGAAGAGGAAGAGGAGGAAGAAGGAGTCACACGTGAATATTCCTGTAGCAAAATGATGGACCTGGCCATCTTAATGGATGGTTCCAATAAGCTTTCCGAGAGTGATTTTGATGAGTTGAAAAATTTCATAATTAGCATGATGGAAAAACTCCACATTACCCAAAAAAGGATTCGCTTGGCAGTTCTGGAATACCGCACTGGTTCGCACATTTACCTTGGCCTGAAGGATGTTAAAAAGTCAACTAAAATGAGGAAGATTGTGCAAAATATAAAATATACGGGCGGGGAGGTCGCCTCTGCAACCGAGGTGCTGAAATACGTCTTGTTCCACGTATTCGGCAAGGCGCCACGTCCAAAGGTTGCCCGAATTGCTGTGCTGTTTATGGCAAGCAAGGACCCCAAGAGAATCCAGGGGATCTTCCCACTTCTGAAAAAAAAGAAAATTATTGTGATACCCATCGGCCTTGGGCCTCATGTGAGCACTGAGCAAATTGGGCTAATCGAACGGCAGTCGCCAGAAAACAGAGCCTTCCTAATGAACAGCGTTCTTGAGTTAAGGCAACGTAAGGATGAAATCATCGATTACTTCTGTGGTCTTGTGCCTGAAGTCAGTGCAGTCCTTTCCACCCAACGCCCAATCCTGACTGTCCCCAGTGTGGAAGCAAGGACATACCTCCCTCATGGCTTGACGAAGGTACCCGCAACGGAGATGTCTATTTCTATTGAAAAGATCCTTGAGGTTGTCTTTTTAGTTGAAGGCTCCCACAAAGTCGGCAAGACCAATTTTGACACCATCAAAGAGTTTCTCATCCGTACGATCCAAGAGTTGGAAGTGGGAGAAGAAACTGTTTATATTAGCATCCTCCAGTATTCCTTTACCATCACTGTGGAGCATTCTTTCCAGGAACGTCAATCCAAGGAGTTCCTGATTAAGAAGGTGCGGGAGATGAAATTCCAGGGAGGAAATGCAACCAATACCGGACAGGCGCTCAACTTCGTCTCCCAACAGTCGTTCACTACCAAAAGGAGGGAGCAAGTGCCGCACTTGGTTTACATGGTCACTGCAAATCCTGCCACAGATACCATCACCCGCCCACCCAAGGATGTCCATGTGATTCCTATTGGCATTAGACCTAATGTGGACATCCAGGAACTCCAGGAATTAAGCCAGCCACAGACTCCTATTATCATAGAAGGCTTTAACAACCTCATCAAGGAAGGGCCTGACCTGGTATTCAAAACTTGCTGCTCAAAGAAAGGTAATGTCTGGTTTATTTGTTGTTGTTGTTGTTGTTGTTGTTGTTGTTGTTGTTGTGTTTTTTAAACTTGAGAATAGAAGCTAAAATGGTTGTCCCGAAGGTGTTTTTTCAAGGGACAACTGGACTTTCTTTGTTTTTTCCTTGAAGACGTTTCATTCAGTGGTGGGATTCAAATTTTTTTACTACCGGTTCTGTGGGCATGGCTTGGTGGGTGTGGTGTGGTGTGGCTTGGTGGGCGTGGCAGGGGAAGGATACTGCAAAATCCCCATTCCCTCCCCACTCCTGGGGGAAGGTTATTGCAAAATCTCATTCCCTCCCCACCCCACTTACCTGCTTTCCAGCTCCGTTCTCCTGTGCAGGGCAACAAAAGAAGACCCAGCCAATCAGCTGGACTCAATAGGAGGCAGAGAATAGATGGAGGCAGGGCCAGTCAAAGGGGGTATTTGCTGTTTCTCTGAACTACTCAAATTTTCCACTACCGGTTCTCCGAAACTGGTCAGAACCAGCTGAATACCATCTCTGATTTCACTTCTCACCCAAGAAGCTTCTTCAGTTCTGACTGAACGGTGGGCAATGGAAGGATTTATATTCCTTGCAGTCATCTAGTCATTAGCCCTCTTTCTGATGACATTTTTAAAATTATTTTCCCAAGTTTCTATTTGTGTGTGTTTTTTTTTATGAAGTTATGCGTGCCAGTTGTCTAGTCTAGAACCCTTGATAATGAAAAGATTTAAAACTCTCCTCAGAAACTTGCACCAAGCCAATGGATGTGATATTTCTTCTGGATGGAACTTCAGCCATTGAAGAAGCTCAGTTCGAGGAAATGAAACGTTTTGTGAAAGCATTTATTGAACACGCTGACGTGGGTGAGTATCACTTCATTTTAGACTTCAGGATGTTCTAAATTTGTTATCCTCAAGGAGAAGCTTTGAAATAAACCCATAAGCTCACCTTAAAAGGAATGTTGATCTATCTTTGTGAAGCATTGTAAACATTAGCGCAAGAATCTACCTCATCTTAAGGGCCCTGCTGGCACAGTGATTAGAATGCAGTATTGCAGGTTAACTCTGCCCACAGCCTGGAGTTCGATCCTGACCAGCTCAAAATTAACTCAACCTTCCCATCCTTCTGAGATCAGTAAAATGAGGGTCCAGACTGTTGGGGCGCAAAGGCTGACTCTGTAAACCGCTTAGAGAGGGCTGTAAAAGCACTGTAAAACAGTATATAAGTCTAAGTGCTATTGCTTTGGTATTGCAAGGGCCTTGCTCTTCAGAGTCACTTCTGGTTATTGTAGCCTTCCTCATACAAAGATGATTTCTGTGCCAGGGGATGACAGTTCCTTGGAACTGAAAATTATATCTTCCTTATTTGATACTCTGATGAAGTGCCAAAACAGAGAACAGATATCTTTTTGCATTGACTCTTTGGGTCAATTGGATTAGCCACAAATCTCAGCCATATAGCTGTCTTAGTTTTGATGTAACAAAACCCAGACACATCTTCAGTCACTTGGAGGAATAATTTATTTGCTAACGTTAAAAGCTTTTGGAAAGTGAACAATTTCCTGCAGGTATTAATTTGTTAATCTTCAAACCGCTACAACAGAAAGCTTTTTGTTGATTAACAAATAGAAAGGTGAAACTTCTTCTTCTTCTTCTTTTTAAAAAGTAAAATGTGTCTTGGTATGTGTCTCCAGAGTGGGGAAATACAGTAAAAGCAACCAAGGGCAAGGTCATTCAACATTCACTGCATCATATACATCATGCAGTCCTCCAGCTAATACAGGAAGTCAAGAAGTTGTTCTGTCAGAGGACAGTTAAGTGTTGTAGTTTGCTGGCAGCAGTGCAAATGGCAATGGAATTGGACAGTGGGGAAGAACGGGGACCAGTCTGGGAGTCTGGAGAGGACTCGGGTGAGGATCCTGCATCTGATGCAGGGATGGGGCCAGGACCATCTGGGAGTGGAGTGCTGCCTTCGGAGCCTTTGGAGTCTGGCAGCAGCGAGGCAGAGGAACAAGGGGAGCCTGTTCCCAGTGAGTGTGTGCACAAAGCTGCTAGAAGGCAAGAGCAGCTGAAACAAAAGGGGCAACTCGGGAGTAAGGCTGGGAGGTGACTGCCCCTCCCATAAGGGATAAAAGTCAGGCCAAGAGAATGAAACCTTTGCGGGAAGCAAAGTAGTTCGATCGGTTCTGAGTCATTCTTGAAACTCTTTGTACTTTGTTTGGTTTTCTTTCTAGTTCATTTGATACTTTTGTTATTGGCAGCACTTCACAGGAAAGAAAGGTGTGTGCTTATCTTGGGAGACTGAGATTAATTCCAGCTGGGAATGAAAACAATTCCCAGCATTGCAATAAAATAAGTCTTGTTTTTAAAGTAAGTGTGTGCGTGATTACGGTTTAGGAAGCCTGGGTCAGAACACTGAGCACAGTGGTGGAATGCTGCCAGTTTGGACCAGATCAGGTGAACTGGTAGTTCTGACAATCAGCCCAACTGCCCCCGCCCTGTCCTGTCCTTTATTTCCTGCTTTCTCAGTTGTGCGGCACAACTGATTCCCACCCCTCTCGCTGTTCTACTTACTGTTGCTGACTTAGAAGATAAGCAGTTGAGCTTCTAAATGCTCCATTTTCAGCGCTGTGCGCAAGTGCCTTAGGCATGCGCGCTCGCTCACCAAACCAGTTGTTAAACTGGTTGCAGCCCACCACTATCTTAGTAAGCATAAAGAAATCTATATTCTTTACCGAAAGAAAGTGGGGAAGGCAGACACTACTTTAAAGTCTGGTTCAATCTCTAATACAAATCAAGCATGCTTAGATCTACCAAGAATCCAAATTGATCTAGATTGGTTCAAGTTTCTGAAGCCCTCAAAGTATCATTGAGCCAACAGTGTGCAGCAGCAGCCAAAGAAGCCAATGCAATCCTAAGTTGCATTAACAGAGGGATACAATCAAGATCAAGGGAGGTACTAATACCACTCTATAAAGCCTTAGTAAGGTCATATCTAGAGTACTGCACCCAATTTTGGTCACCACACTATAAAAAAGATGTTGAGACTCTAGAAAAACTGCAGAAAAAAACCAACCAGGATGATTAGGGGACTGGCTGGAGGCTAAAACATACAATGAACAGTTGCAGGAACTGGACAGTGAAGAGAAGGATCAGGGGAGACACGATAGCAGTGTTCCAATATTTGAGGGGCTTCCACAGAGAGGAAGAAGGGGTCAAACTATTTTCCAAAGTGCCTGAAGGCCAGACAAGGAATAATGGATGGAAAGTGGTCAAGGAGAGATTCAACCTGGAAATAAGGAGAAATTTTCTGACCAGGAGAACAATCAACCAATGGAACAGCTTTGCCTTCGGATGTTGTGTGAGCTTCATCACTGGAAGCTTCATCACTGGAAGAAGAGACTGGACTGCCATCTGTCAGAAATGCTTGGGCGGGGGAGAGGTGTTGAACTAGATGACCTACAAGGTCCCTTCCAACTCTGTTAATCTGTTAGAACCTCAAAACCAAGCTTTTTTGTGTGTGTGTGTGTGTGATCAGGGCCTTCAGAAAGCTAGATCCTTCTTTTGAGCACACTTAGATGACCAGATGTGCCCATTTGGTAAGACAGTCTCAGTTGTGTGGGAAATGTTCTGGACTCCAGGCATCCTCCCAAAATTGGAACATAGATTCCTTCTTAGAAGCCCAGCCATCTGGGAGCAGTATGATCTTTGCCAGTTCTGCTCATTGTGTTGGCCCAAGTACTTGAGGAAGTAGACTAGGTAGAAACACAGAAGTCAATAGTAGACATGCACCTGGTAATAGGGCTCTCTTTTTCACTGGGCTTTTGGTGCCATGTAACCACAGGTTATCAGTTGCAACCCTGCTGATGGCTTTGTGCTGAAAAGACAATTGTTTGTCTTTTCCTTTGCTTGGTGGCATGATGAAGTGAAAGAGACTGTGGATGGGTGGGAAATGCACAGATGGAAGTGTGGCTGAAAAAAAGTGACAAAAAACATCTTGTTTGCTGTGTAGATAAAGAATAATAAATGAGCAACATGGCGGCCTAGTGGTAAAGACGTTCACCTCCCACTCAGAAGGTTGAAAGTTCAATCCTAGGTAGAGGCAGATATTTCTCTCCTAGAGCACAAAGAAAAAAATATCTGCTGTGAACATCGCATAGGTGTCAGGAAGGGCATCTGGCTAGTCAACGCTCGGCTCCATCCAGTTACCCGACTTTAGCCAGAATTAAGGATCATGGGGTTATAAAAAGGGAGTTTTTAAGCAAAGAATTATAAATGTCAGGTGCAAGAAAGGAACCAGGATTGTTCAAATGAGTACTAACAGTCAAGGCAACCTGGTGGTAGATAAGAGTCAATGGAATTCAAGAAAGGATGGACTTAGATCTCTTGTGGGCATGAAGAGACTCAAGACTGATGATGTGCTTGACTCTTCCCTCAAGCTCAGCCTGGTCATCAATACTGTAATGGCAAAGACTCTAGTCAAAGAATATAGAGAACAGTTAAATTCCAAGAGAGAGAAAAAAATGCAAATTGATTTTGGTGGAAATTTAAAAAAAAAGAATGTTTGGAAAAGAACTAAATAATAAGCCCTTCATTGTTTCAGATGGAAGCATGGATCAAAATGATGAAATGTTTTTGGCACAAAATTGAAATGAGACAATGCAGGAGTATTTTAGATCCATGTGTGGTAAATGCTAATGAAAAGCTAAAGGGTGGCATTGAAACATATGTTAATTTTAATATCAAATGAAGTCATAAACGCCTTGCAAATGTTGAAAAATCGTGAGGCTGCTGGTATTGACAGCATAACAGGAGAAATATGTTAAACTATAGCCACGGTTTGCTTAAGGAGTGGCTATGTAACTAGTTGAATGTATGAATAAAAACTCCATGTGTCACAATTTTAAGGGATGGTATGGGATTGGTTATTAGAAGCGACACCAAGCCACGATTGGGAAGTGCAAGGCAGATTTGGGGAAGGCAGACGGTGTGAAAATCATGTTTTAGCTCTTCCCCACATTACTTGGAAACAAAGTGGGCTGCAACTTTGTTGATTTTGTGTGTGTGATTGTGAGCTTTAGTTATGGTCAGCTTTTTGCGAATATTGTAAAGTTGGTTGCTGAGTGATGTACATGCAGGAGAAGCATGCATAAAAATTAAACGGAATGTTTACTGAATGTTTCAACAAGGAGCAAGAGGTCCTTTTGTATGTTTAAAAGTATTTAGGGTTAAATCTTTAAGGAATACTTGTAGTGTGACCAGAGGTGTGTTGCTTGGGAATGTGAATATATGTGTAGTTTTACAAGCAGATAATTATGCTGCATTCATTAAGGTTAATTGCATTCTCTCGTGCTGCCAGGAAGTCCTTATGTATACACTGATTGGGGCACAAAGGACAGGAATACATATGTGTTGTCTGCATGTCACCACAATCGCAAAAAAAAAATAAAGCAACAGAGTAGCTCCATTTGTTCACAGTGTCTCTGGATCTTGTACCCAGGCACAGTCTATTCAATGATTTCCATACTTTCCAGCTTATAGACTGGGTTGACACATAGTCACAGTGAGCACACTCTGACAGAATATTATACTGCAGTGAAAGCAAATATATATACAACCACAAGATCACAAGCAAAGCAACAAATTGCAATAGCTGGCAGGTTAACATCACCTCCTAGAGATAAGCATTCCAAGCTGGATGGGACGAAGCAACAGCAAGAAATAAACCTCCTTTAACCAACACGACGGAAGCAAAAACAACAGAGCTAATTACAGATGGAGGTGGTTGGAAGGGTCCATGCGTGCAAGGGCTAAATTGATTAATAATATATAAAACTCATCTAAATATATAGTCTGAGGCTGTTGGAGTCAAGTGACCCAAAATGGTAATCAACATTAATATGCATTTCATGTCCATCAATATACAAAGGTGTCTTCTGTTTTGACTTTGAGGTCTAGTAAGCCATAAGCAAGTTTTAATCCAATCTTTTTAATTTCTTGATCCCTGAATCTTTTGGCTTCCTCCCCAGGTCATTTTTCAACTCAAGTTGCAGTACTTCAATATGCAAAAGTGAACTCTCTGGAAATTTCATGGAACGCATTCCAGGAAGAAGCTAACCTTCTGAAAAAGGTGGACTCCATTCATCAAAGAGAAAAAGGCCCAAGCAAACTAGGTATCGTCTTCTCTGGTCTGCAGTGATAGGGGAAAGGTTTTCCTTTGATCAGTTCTAAGAAAGTTTATTGAATACTCTTCTGAGTATTCAGGGGTGGGCTGCTACTGGTTTGGGTGAACCAGATGTGAATTTTACATCTGGTTCACTGAACCAGTAGTTGCAATGACTAGCTGGCCTCCGACTCAGAAGGTTGAGAGTTCAATCCCAGAGAGTGGCAGATATTAGTTTCTTAGGGCACAAAGAAAAAATATATATCTGCTGCAAGTCTGGGAGTTGAAGTCCACAAGTCTTCAAATTGCCAAGTTTGGAGAAAGGAATGGTAGGGAAGACTACAGAGATGCAAATCATTCATTTGAGAGAAGGAACCGAATTCATGTCCTTGGAAAACAACACCCATCTTTGTAGAAGAAACTTAGGTAGGAAAGAAAGAGGAAATAGGGCAGGAAGCATGAAAGATCATAATGTTGCGATGGGAAATGAATTTTGTGGGAATCGGCCTCAGTGTTAAGTATTTGCATACCTGATGATCACAATTCATCAGCTTGGTGCAGGGAAATAAAATGAAAAAAAAAATGCATGAAGCAAACACTTAATTTAATATTATGTTGGTAAGTTAAAGAACTAAATAATGTACCCTTTTTTAACAGTGCTAACAATGGGTTGTCATAGTACCAAATGTCACATTAAGCGACTATTTTGAACCACAACAATTATAGCAAGTATCTCCAGTCCAGGAATCTGGTTTTTTGCCTCCTTTGAACTCTAATTAAATTGTCCTTTAGGTTTCCATCTGTTTCCAATAAAGGTGGAAGAATAAAGACCTTTAAGCTCTGATTCTTCCTTTGTCCAAATTATTGGAAAGGTGTTTATTGATAGAATTGTATATCCAGTTTTAATGATTCAAGCAACTAAGGAAGGAACCTTGCTTTGCAGAATCTCTTGCCCTTGCTTCTAACAGAGAAGAAATATCTTCATGCAGTTTAATATTTTACCCTTCCTCTTACCAAGATACACAAACCCCACATTTCTTCTTTCTGTTTCTCTCTGCTTCAGTTTATTGGAGTTTTTCCTTCCTACTGTTAGTTATTATGCTCTTAATTTCCTCTCCTTCATTCTTTTGTTTTTTAGAACCAAAGCTGCTTAGTTTATGATTTATCTGGCTTCAGGGGCAACTCCCCTTAAAATGCAGAAGGGTCACACCCAAATCCAGTTATGATTAAGTCATTCCTTCTTTCTTTGCACCACAGAGTGCCACTTGGTTGTGCTTGGGACAGCTTCAGTTTTGCTGGATGTGCACTCCAAAAAAACAAATAAATAAATGAATAGGTATTAATCAAGCTGCTAACTACTGCTTTAATGGAATTTCATCCACATGTAATCAATTAGTGTCTTGTAAATTAAATTGTGTCTTCCTTCAGTTCCTTTACTCATTAGCTGAGTAACTTCATATGGGGAAAAACTTGAATGAAAGTACACATAGTCCCACAGCTTTCTCTACAAACGACTTCTGCACACACACATACAACATACATACACACACCCCTCTGATACATACAGACCACAATGACAATCCTCCTCCAGTGGGGTGGTCACTCCTGATTTCCTCTTTAGGTGAGGTTTAGCCAGGATTCATGAGCCATTAGAGAGCAGTATTGCAGCGGTTAGAGTGCAGTATTGCAGGCTAATTCTGCAGACTGCCAAGAGTTCAATCCTGACCGGCTCAAGGTTGACTCAGCCTTCCATCCTTCTGAGGTTGGTAAAATGAGGAGCCCCGATTGTTGGGGGCAATAGGCTGATTCTTAGAGAGGGCTGCAAAGCACTGTGAAGTGATATATAAGTCTAAGTGCTATTGCTATCCTCTTTCAGCAGAGGGCAGGTGTGTAGGTTCTCCAGTCCTTCTCTTCCTGACCTTAGCAACTCATGTCAAGAGATGGTAAGATGGGCGTGGCAGAGGAAGGATACTGTAAGATCCCATTCCCTCCCCACCCCACTAACCTGCTTTCCAGCTGTTTTCCTATGCAAAAGAAGACCCAGCCAATCAGCTGGGACTTGGGAGGCAGAGTGTGGATGGGGGCGGGGCCAGTCAGAGGTGGTATTTGCCGGTTCTCCGAACAACTCAAAATTTCCACTACTGGTTCTCCAGAACTGGTCAGAACCTGCTGAAGACCACCTCTATGCATGGCCCTGTGGAGATCTTTCCGCTACATATAATCAAAATCAGACTCTCTCCTCTCGTCCTGTGCTACATAGCATGACAACCTAAACCCCCTCCCCTATTTATTTTATAATTTGGAGGCTTCTCAAGTCTACAAGGCTCTGAGAGGCTTTCAACTTTAGCAGCAAGAACAATAATAAGGAAGCAAAGATCACAGATGTCCAGATAATATAACGCACATTCGCAACCTACAAAGAATTTGAATAGATACGTTTTCAACAATCGTCTAAATATCACTGAGTTGCTAACAGGTCATCCCAACTGGCAGCAACATAACCTGGTTGTGTTGATTGGATAGAGGGTAGACCAAACTCACAACTAATAAATGTTCCCTTCAAACTACAAGAAAAATTAGTGTTAGGATTGTTTAATCAAAATAGGTCTAGCACACACAGTCCTGGTGAGGGAGTGAAAAATATTTGCGTCTATTTCTTCTCACTTACTACTGTATCTTCATTAAGATGTTTTCCTTACATAGGACAGAAAAAAATACAGTATTGGCAGATGTTTCCTCTCCTGCCATTGGCCCAAAGGACTCAATGGTTCTTCAACAGTAGGAAAATAGGTTTCAGAATGGACAATAAAGCTACCGTTAAGATTTGCTTTATAAAGGATTACTTGGGATACTTTGCCATTTCATTTTTACTTTTTAATGATTGTAACTATGATTTATGATATATGGCCTACCACTTTGTTGTTGTATGTGTGCATGCTGAGAGCTTCTGCACTGGAGAGAAATTCCTTGTGTGTCCAATCACACTTGGCCAATAAAGAAGTCTATTCTGTTCTGTTCTGTTTGGTTCGGTTCGGTTCTGTTTGGTTTGGTTCTATTCTATTTTACCCTACCCTACCCCACCCTACCCTAGTATTATTCTATTCTATTCTATTCTATTCTATTCTATTCTATTCTACTCTACCCTACCCTACCCCACCCTACCCTACTCTACCGTAGTATTATTCTATCCTGTTCTGTTCTAGCCTAGCCTAGCCTAGCCTAAAGTCTAGTCTACTATCTTGATCTGTTCTTGTTTTTTACTCTGCTCATAAGCTATGCTTGTCCTGTATCATTTCCAGGGGAAGCAATAGACTTCATGGTTCAGCATGCCATTTCTGAAGCCAACGGAGGACGACCCAATGCATCCAAAACGGCCGTGGTTATTGTGGCAGACACCTCAAAAGACGCTGTGGAAGCTGCTGCGTATTCCGCCAGAGCCAATAGTAAATTGGTTATTTTACCATTACTTTTACAGTGCCGTGATATTTTGGAAACATGCCTCCAGCTTGTGGGGCATAAGGCGTCCCTATTCTTTTGTTACTGAAGTCTATTTGGTACATGGTTGGATGTCCCAAAAGTCCATACAGGTAGTCCTTGACTTATGACCATAACTGAATCCAAAATTTCCGGTGCTAAGCGAGACAGTGGTTAAGTGACTTTTGCCCCATTTTATGACTTTTTGGGCTACAGTCGCTAAGTTAGCCACATGGTGGTTAAGTGACTCTGGCTTCCCCATTGATTTTGCTCGTCAGAAGATCGTGAAAAGTGATCACGTGACCCTAGGATGCTGCAACCATCATAAATATGAGACAGTTGCCCAGCGCCCGAATTTGGATCCCATGACAGTGCAGGTGCTGCAATGGGCATCAGTGTGAAAAATGGTCATAAGTCATCTTTTCAGTGCTGTTGCTACTTCAAATGGTTGCTGAAGGAGTGGTTATAAGTCCGGGATTGCCTGTATAGCAATAGCACTTAGACTTATATACTGCTTTATAGTGTTTTACAACCCTCTCTAAGCAGTTTAGAGTTGGCCTATTTGCCCTCAACAATCTGGGTCCTCATTTTATCCACCTTGGAAGGATGGAAGGATGAGTCAACCTTGAGCTGGTCAGGATCAAACTCCTGGCAGTGGGCAGAGTTTGTCTGCAATAGCAATATAAGTGGTATATAAGCACTTACACTTATATACTGCTTCGCAGTGCTTTTACAGTCCTCTCTAAGCAGAATACAGAGTCAACCTATTGCCCCCCAACAATCTGGGTTCTTATTTTACCCGGAAGGATGGAAGGTTGTGTCAACCTTCAGCCTGCCAGGATCAAACTCCTGGCAGTGGGCAGAGTCAGACTGCAAAACTCACTGCACCACCAGGAAGGAGAATGAGAAAGGAATAAGAGAGGAAAGAAGGAAGGAAGGAAGGAAGGAAGGAAGGAAGGCAGGAAGGAAGGGAGGGCAATAGCAGAGTTAGATACTGCTTTATAGTGCTTTACAGCCCTCTCTAAGTGGTTTACAGAGTCAGCCTCTTGCCCCCAACAATCAGGGTCCTCATTTTACCCACCTCAGAAAGATGGAAGGCTGAGTCAACCTTGAGCCTGGTGGGATTTGAACTGCCAAATTGAAGACAGCAGAAGTAGCTTGCAGTATTGCAGCAGAAGTAGCTTGCAGTACTGCATTCTAACCACTGCGCCACAGAGGCTCCTGGGTCTACAGGGGTTATAGGGGCTGCTGAGGGTTTGTAGGGGTTCGGGAGAGCCCCTAGCTAAGATTTTGTGCAGTTCTGAGAACCCCCAAATCCTACTCTGGGATGGCCCTGCCCCTCCCACCCCTCCCCTCCCCTGAGTCCCCATGCGGC
>NW_020769308.1:48184998-48196712 GCF_900518735.1 Pseudonaja textilis | reverse complement strand
TTTCCTTTCCTTTCCTTTCCTTTCCTTTCCTTTCCTTTCCTTTCCTTCCCTTCCCTTCCCTTCCCTTCCCTTCTTTCCTTCCCTCCTTTCCTTTCCTTTCCTTTCATTCTCTTTCCTTTCCTTTCCTTTCCTTTCCTTTCCTTTCCTTTCCTTCCTTCCTTTTCTTCTTTTTCCTTCCCTCTTCATTCTCCTTTCATCTTCCTTTCCCATCTTCCCTTCTTTTCCTTTGTCTTTCCTCTTTCCCTTTCTCCTTTCCTGTCCCTTCTTGCATACAAAAAGGGAAACATTTCTCCTTTTGTTTCATTTTTAGTTTGTTTTGCTAGCCCTCTACCAGCGAAAACCGAGCTGGGGTGGTGGTTTTCATTTGGTTCCCCGCGGCTCCATTTTCCCTGGCAGAGGCACCACGGGCTGGTCATTCATTGTTTCCTAGGTGGCCCTGCAGGCCGGATCTAAGCACTCCACGGGCCGGATCCTGATATAGCGGGAGGGCTTTAGAGATGTCATTCAACCCTTGGTGGGAAAAAAAATTACACCGCATGGTAAAGGACACATATGTTGAACAAAATAAGGCAGTTCATTTCTAAATTTTAAGGAATGCCACTTGATTTTAATGTCTCTTCTTCCAAAGAAAATTATTTGCTGCCTTTAAGGGTGTGTTTCTGAGGAGGCTTCTATGGAGAGAAAGGGGACATGGCAAAGGCTGCATATCCCAGTGCATAATTGAAGACATGCTTATTTTCTCACTGAGGGAAGATGCGTTGTTTTTTTTTCCCTAAGGCTTGCAGTGGGGTGCATTTGTATAAAAAGTCTTCCCTCTGCGAGAATTGCTTCCCAGGGCTGTCTTCAGAGTAAGATGCAGAAAATGTTCTGAAAAGCCATTTGATGCTACTATTGGAAGAAATATCCATCTGGGAGAAAGACACTGGAAACATAGAGGCTGACTGGAAAGATGGTTTACACATGGAGCTGAACACATGGAGTTGAGAGAAAGAGCGGTATTTATACCCTCTCTTGGGCCTTGCCCTTGAGCTTCCTGTTCCCGTGGCAAGGACATGTATTCTATTGGTTGCTGTCAGACTCCCAGGGGGCTATGCAGGGGTCATAGCTAACTTTTTATGTTGTCTGAATTAAATTATGGTTGAACCTTGCTGTGTGATGTAATGCCCCCAGGTGATTTCGTAATGCAGAGAGCCCTGCTGCTAGATGGGTAGCAGGCTAATCCTATTATGTCCCGAGGGTCATGTCTTAATCCATCCCCCTGGAGCTGAAGTTCTATTTGTCTTGTAGATAGACTGACCCAGTCCTGCTCAATGGGCACCAAATATCTGTTAGGAGCAGGGAGCTGCAGGGAGCTGTTCTTTGTCTTTAAAAACAGGTTTCTCCTTTTCTCACCCAGGGAAATAATCTTCTGCCTTTTTAATATTTCCCATAATATTTCATTCTTCTAGGAGAGGGGTGGATGCCAGCTTTCTACTGACCTTAATATATATTCGCACGTGTTAGAAAATTCTACAGAGGAATCCTGCAGACAGATCAAAGTAGCAGCACAGGGAGAAATGGGATGGAACAGCAGTTGGGAAATGGTGGCCCACCAGAGCTTTCTGGTCTCTTAACTCACAACCACCCAGCCACATGGAGGGTAGTAATAGAGAGGTGCAGCTTAGCTGACTTTGGACCAAAACTTCCCCATGTCATGTCCAAAAGCAAGATGCTGATTGAGCTGGGAGGTAAGCTTGAGCAGTTTACTAGCAACTGAGCTCCTTTCTGCATTGAAATTTTTTCAGACCAGGAATTTTGATTGGAGAAAGCTCCAGCTCACAAAGTCCTTAAAAACAAAAATCTGCGGCAGCTGCCAAAAAAAGCCAATGCAGTCCTAGGTTGCATCACAAGAAATATAGTATCAAGATCATGTGAAGTGTCAGCATGGCTTTATACTGCCTTGGTAAGACCACACTTGGAATATTGCTCCCAGTTTGGGTCACACACTACAAAATAAGATGTTGAGACTCTAGAAAGTGTTCAGAGGAGAACAGCAAAGATGATTAGGAGCAGTGGTGGGATTCAGTTATTTTTTATTATGGGTTCTGTGGGCGTGGCTTGGTGGGCGCGGCAGGGAAAGGATACTGCAAAATCCCCATTCCCTTCCCACCCCACTAACCTGCTTTTCAGCTCCGTTCTCCTGTGTAGGGCAACCAAAGAAGACCCAGCCGATCAGATGGGACTCAGTGGGAGGCAGGGAATAGATGGGGGCAGGGCCAGTCAGAGGCGGTATTTGCCGGTTCTCCAAACTACTCAAAATTCCCGCTACCGGTTCTCCAGAACTGGTCAGAACCTACTGAATGTCACCTCTGATTAGGAGACTGGAGGCTAGAGTATATGATGAATGGTTGCAGGAACTAGGTAGGTGTAGTCTAATTGAAGAGAAGGATTAGGGATGACATGATTGCTGTCTTTCATTATTTGAAGGGTTGTCACAGAGAAGAGGGGGTTGACCCATTCTTCAAGGCACCTGAAGGCAGGACAGGAAGTAATGGATGGAAACTTGTCAAAGAAATATCTGTTGTGGTTAGCCGGCAGCAGGTGTGGACAGCTGAGGAGAGCGAGGACTCAGATGAGAGGCCAGGACCATTAGGGAGTGGACTGCTGCCTTCGGAGATTGTGGGGGCTGGCAGCAGCGATGAGAAGGTTCCCGAGGAGCCTGTGCCAAGTGTGTGTATGCGCAGGGTTGCTCGCAGGAAAGAGCAGTTGTAGCAGCACGGGCGACTTGGGAGTAAGGCTGCAAGATAATGGGCCCTCCTTCAAGAAGATAAAAGCCAGCTGTGAAACTAAGCTTCTTTGCAGGAAGCAAAGATGTTTTGAAACTCAGCCTCGTGGACATTCCAGTATCTTAAGTTGGTATTTCAAGACTGCTGTGTTGTGAAATATTTCTTATCTGTGATTCTTGGCAGCCTCACACAGTTTTGGCGAAGTTTGTGCTTATCAAAGTTAATTAGTTTGTAGCAGCCTTTTAACCAGGGATTCGTAAGACTCATTAAAAGGTTTCTGTTCCCTTTGGTTCGTGTTTGTTTTTTTGGAAAACGGTTTGGGTCAGAACAATATCCAAGCTAGAACTAAGGAGAATTTTTCTGTCAGTCAGAAAAATTAACCAGCGGAACAGCTTACCTCCAGAAGTGGACACTGTATCACTAGAGGTTTTTAAAGAAGAGTTTGGGCAGCCATTTGTCCAGAATGGTATAGGGTCTCCTGCTAGAGCAAAAAGTTGGGATAGAAGATCTCCACGATCCCTTCCCTCTCTGTTAGTCTGTATTCCTATCAGCCATTAGGCCCTCTGACTCAGAGGTCCCCAGCACCCAGTCTGTGGACTGGCACCAGTTCTCAGCATGCCAGAAACTGGGCTGAGCAAACAAGTGAAGTCCCATCCATGGAATGCAGGCAGCACATGAAACCACACTACCTCCGATCCACGGGAAAAAAGAGTATTTCCATGGAACCAATCCCTGGACCCCTAAAGGTTGGGGGTCCACTATTCTAACTATTCTATTTGGAAAGAGGCATACAATAGCAATAGACTTATATACCGCTTCACAGGGCTTTACAGCCCTCTCTAAGCAGTTTACAGAGTCATCCTATTGCTGTCATGCCCCTGGTGGAGACTGACTCTGAGGGAGAGGAGGAACAGCCAACAGGGAGTGGGAGTGTGGCTCCAGAGGTGGTGGAGGAGGCTGGGGAAGGGCACAGGCCGGCTGGGCAGTCAGAGGAGGACCCAGGCCCATCCGCTCTCCATCCTAGGCATGCAGGGAGGAGAGGATCGGGGTAAAACGTGGTCTACTTGGGAGGAGAGGGCCATGATCCTCTTCATGGGTTGCAGGAGTGAAATCTGCATAAAAGGTTGTACCTGCGTGCCAACAGACACTGGAGACACATTAGTGTTTTATTCCTAAAGAAGGTTTATCTTGGTTGGCGCTCTTCCAACAGACTTTCCCTGGTTATCTTCCCGAAGTTGGCAATTAACTATCCTGGTCTGTTGAGGAACTTTATTCAGTGTGGTTTGTTTTTGGCTTTTGCTTCGTTATTGGCTCTTTGAATGTGAACTGGGTTTCTTGCCTTTGAGATGTTATTTTGAAAATACTTTACTCCTCCACTGTGGACAATTCAACAGTGAAGCCAAGTTGAAGGCATTAAAGGACTTTTATTTACGTTTTGGTTTTTGTTAAATTTCTGAGATACTCTGGGTCATCATAATTGCCCCCAACAATCGGAGTCCTCATTTTACCCACTTTGGAAGGACAGAAGACTGAGTCAACCTTGAGCCCGGTGAGATCTGAACTGCCAAATTGCAGGCAGCCAACACTCAGCAGAAGTAGCCGGCAGTACCTTATTCTAACCAGTGAGCCACCGCAGTTCTATGGAGTTCTATGGAGTGTACCTTACCTGTGTGCAGCAAAAAAAAAGAGAAGGGTATGTAACAAATAAGTAGTGTCCTCTGAAGATCATCTTTTAACTTCCTCTTTATAGGTACATGCATGGGAAGTTCAACCAGGCACATTGTCACCTTTGATGGACTGGATTTTAAGCTGACAGGCAACTGCTCCTACACCTTGTTTGAAGACAAAGAAGAAGATGTTGAAGTGATTCTTCATAATGGCGCATGCAGGTCGGCCCCCAAACTCAACTGCATGAACGCCCTTGAGGTCACATACCAGGGCTTCTCTGTGCAGCTCTGTGACAACATGACGGTAAGAGACCAATGTGAGAAAAAAAGAAACGAGAGTAGGTCAAGGGGGCTCCTGTTTATTTTGATTTAATTATGATGGATCCATGAGAGATGACTCAAAAAGCACAATAGAATTGCTAAAATGCCCCGTAGACTTCATTTCAAGGCAAATAATTGAGAGCCAGTTTGGTCTTGTGGTGACAGACACCAGGCTAGAAACCAGGAGACTGTGAGTTCAAGTCCCTCTTTACCTATTAAAGCCAGCTTAGTAACTTGGGGTCGATCACCAGGAGACTGAGAGTTCTAGTCCCACCTTAGCCAGGAAAGCCAGCTGGGGTGACTGTGGGCTAGTCTCTCTTTCTCTGCCCCTCTCTCCCTCTCTGTCTCTCCCTCTCCCCAACCCACCTCACAGGGCTTTTGTTGTGGGGAAAATAGAAGGAGGAAAGTCCCAATGGTGCTTTTTCAAAAGGCAACTGGACTACCTTGTTTTCCTGTGAAGACGTTTCGCTTCTCATCCAAGAAGCTTCTTCAGCTCTGACTGGTTGGTGGGGAATGGAAGGAGGAGTGCAAATGGGTGTGGAGCCTTCTTGGAACTGCTGAAAGGACTGTATTGTGGAGCTGTGCTTTCTGCAGGATGTTTTCTGCAGTGAAGGGACACAGGTGACGCTGAGGACATAGACCAACCTCCAAATGGCCTCAACAACTCTCTAAAAGGATGCAAATGACCAGCTATCTGCAAGAAATAGAAATCCTTCCGTTCCCAACCAACCAGTCAGAACTGAAGAAGCTTCTTGGATGAGAAGCAAAGCATCTTCAAAGAAAAATAAAGTCCAGTTGCCTCTTGAAAAAACACATTTGTGACAATCATGTCCCAGAGAGCTGAGGATCTCCATAGACAGAGGGAGGAAAGACTATTAGCTACATTCACTGCCTTGAGTTATTTAAACAAATATAAATTTGAATATGTTATTGTTCCATTATTTATACAAATGTATATATGTATGTTATTTATACTGTACAAATATAAATACAAAATTTATACAAAGGCGGGATAAAAATCAAACCAATCAATAAAATAAGGGAATTGAAGCCAGTGAAATGGAAGGAAATAGAAGTCAAACAGGGATGTCTCACTTGAATGCCTGCTCACATTTACAGCCTGTGCATTTCATGAGCTCACAGTGTCTCATCAGAATCCACGAGGTCAGACAGACAAGATTTATTCTTGATAGTAGGGGAGACAGTATAGCAGTCCTCCAATATTTGAGGGGCTGCCACAGAGAGGAGGGGGTTCAAGCTATTTTCCAAAGCATCCAAAGACCAGACAAGGAAGAATGGATGGAAATGGGTCAAAGAGAGATTCAACCTGGAAACAAGGAGAAATTTTCTGACAGCGAGAACAATAAATCCATGGAACAAAAGTTGCCTTCAGAAGTTGTGGGAGCTTCATCACTGGAAGCTTTCAAGAAGAGACTGGATTTCCATCTGTCAGAAATGGTATAGGACAAGGGTCTTCAAACTTGGCAAGTTTAAGACTTGTGGACTTCAACTCCCATAATTCCTGAGCTAACATGACCGGAGGAGGAATTCTGGGAGTTGAAGTCCACAAGTCTTAAAGCTGTCAAGTTCGAAGACCCCTGGTATAGGATCTCCTGCTTGAGTGGGAGATTGGACTAGATGACCTGCAAGGTCCCTTCCAACTCTGTTGATCTGTTTAAACTTCAGGTGAACAGTTTCCCCAGATTCTCCCTCTACTTCCTTTTAGATCAGAAAAAAGGTCTTTCATTCGTTCAGAGCAGTACAGACTGATTTAAAGAGAGACCGTGTTCCAAAAAGGCCCCAACCTCATTTGCAATAATCGGTCTTTATGAGCAAGAGCAAACCTCTTTCCCTATAAAAGGAATAGACTGTCAGGCTATGCTCTGGGATTGGCCAAACCCCAAATTTCAGGACAAAACAGGGTAATTCGGAACAGATTGCCATTTAATTGTGGTGGGTTGCACTAAGACGGCAGTAGCTGCTCCAGAAGTCTCGTACGCTGCAAACGTGGCACCACAACTATGCCAGAAATTATTATTTCCCCCCTCTTCTTTGGGGCTTCATGTCACCTGCCATCTTTCTGGTGATTGGGGAAACAAGTTTTGCTTCCCACTCAAGATGGCTGTCCTTCCATCCAAGCATCCTGTCATGCCCCTATTGGAGTCTGACTCTGAGGGAGAGATGGAACAGCTGACAGGGAGTGTGAGTGTGGCTCTGGTGGTTGTGGAGGAAACTGGGGAAGGGCACAGGCCATATGGGCATTCAGTGGAAGACCCAGGCCCATCCCCTCTTCATCCTAGGGCATGGAGGGAAGAGCAGATAAGGGAGAAACGTGAGTGACGTGGTCTATGGGGGAGGAAGGGGCCCTGATCCCCTTCATGGGCTACAGCTGGGAAGACTGGTTAAAAGGACAAACTGCACATGGCAAAATTGCTGGAAGCAAAGCGTGCATTATTCTTGTCGGAGCTTATCTGTGTTTTGGCTTCCTCCCAACTGTGGTGGCTGTGTTATCTGGTAGAAGTCTGCAATTAATCATCTTTGCCTGACACAGTAATTCCTTCAGTGTGGTTTGTGTTGGGTTTTTTATTTCACATTAACTTTACTTTGGTTGTGGACTGCATTTACTCCCTCCGTAAACTGTTTTCTTTAAGAGTTTGATATCCAGCTGAGGATAATTGGACATTGGGGCCAAGTTGGAGGCATTAAAGGGACTATTTTGGTGACTTAGTTATTTTTGTGTCACACCCCGCGTCATCACACCTCGTCTTGTATGCAGCTAGTCCTCAACGTAACAAGCATTCGATTAGGGAACCATTCAAAGTTGCAATGGTACAAAAAAATAGTGACTTAGGACTGTTTTTCACACTTGCAACCAAGTCACCTGAGTGCAGGGATGCCTCAAAAGTCGTTAAGTGTGAAAACAGCTGCAGCTCACTTTTCTCAGGGATGGTGTAACTTTGAATGGTTGCTGAATGAACTGCTGTAAGTCAAGGACAACCTGTATTTTGCTTTCAACCTCCTGGTGGATTTTAGCTTTCCCTCCCAATCCTCGTTGCTTCCAAGTTGATGTGCTTGACCTCTGTGGTTTAATTCAGAAGTTGTGGGAGCTTCATCACTGGAGGCTTTCAAGAAGAGACTTGTGTGGGGATTTGTGGCCCACCAGTGGATCTGGCAACAGATTTGGACAGTGAGGAGGTTGGGGAGGAACATGGGCCAGTCCTGGAGTCTGGGGAAGGCTCTGATGAGGGCTCTGCGTCGGAGGCAGAGATGGGGCCAGGGCCGTCCAACAGTTATCAGCTGCCTTTGGAGTCGGAGATCAGTGGGGAAGAAGAACAGCTCGAGCCTGTTTCCAGTTGCACATGCGCAGAGCTGCCAGAAGAAGGGAACAGCTAAGGAACAAGGGTCGACTTGGAAATAAAGCCACAGGTGGATGGTGAATGGCCCCTCCCAGAGGGAATAAAAGAGGAGCGAAAGGGGAGTGGGGTTTTGCAGGAGACAGTTCATTTTGGTGAAGATCTGTTCCTGCATTCTTGCCAAGTATTGTCTGCTACAGTGTGGTGTCTGAAAGATATCAGCCTGGCAACTCTCCAAGCCCAATAAAGGTCAGGGAAATACCTTGAAAGATTGTTAGCCGGAAATTTGCTGGAAAGGAATTCACTGTAAACTAAATAAAAGAGGTTTATCAGGACAAAAAGTCGGCTTCGTGCTGTTGGTGAAGCCTAGGTCAGAACAGGTCTCCTGCTTGGGCAGAGGGGCTTGACTAGATGACCCACAAGGCCCTTCCAACTCTGCTAATCTAACCTAATTCTTCTTTAACCCATGTTCCAAAACAGGTTGCTGTGAATGGCCTGGCAGTTATACCTCCTTATAATAATGGTCAATTGGAAGTCAACATCTATGGGACCATAATACACGAAGTCAAATTTTTGCAACAGAACCACATGCTTGCCTTCACTCCAAGCAACAATGAGTTCACCTTACAACTTAGCCCGAAGAGCTTTGCCTCAAAAATGTATGGCCTTTGTGGTACGTTCGAAAAATCCCTCCCCGAGTGCCATTAGCGATCGTTTAACAACGACCGAAGCCTTTCGAATGTTAATATCTCGACAGTAAATCTTTGGTTTAACGGATCTCTCTTCAATGCATTCAGTCTCTACGGGGCCTTGTGGTAAGACCATACTTGGAATACTGCATCCACTTTTGGTCGCCACAATATTCCAAATAATGTTGAGACTCTGGAAAGAGTGCAGAGGAGAGCAACTAAGATGATTAAGGGACTGGAGGCTAAAACATATGAAGAACGATTGCAGGAACTGAGTATGTCTAGTTTAATGAAAAGAAGGACCAGGGGAGACATGATAGTATTGTTCCAATATCTGAGGGTCTGCCCCAAAGAAGTCCAGATATTCTCCAAAGCACCTGGGGGCAGGACAAGAAGCAATGGGTGGAAACTCATCAAGGGGAAAAGCAACTTAGAACTAAGGAGAAATTTCCTGACAGAACAATTAAGCAGTGGAACAACTTGCCTCCAGAAGTTGTGAATGCTCCAACGCTGGAGGTTTTTAAGAAGAGATTGGACAGCCATTGGTCCAGAATGGTATAGGGTCTCCTGTTCGTGCAGGGAGCTGGACTAGAAGACCTCCAAGGTCCCTTCCAGCTCTGTTATTCTTCATTTTACAAATGCGTAAAATTCCATTTGGAATTCATAGAAATTCAGCTGAAGCCACCCTTTCCCTTATTAATCTGTGAGTTCCTTGTATTCCTCAGTATAACAAGCTGGTAAGTTGAAAAGAAATGAATGCAGGTAGTCCTTGACTTACAATCATTCATTTAGTGACCGTAGTTACAGTGGCACACAAACAAGTGTCTTATGACCGTTTTTCACACTTATGACGTTTACAGCATCCTCATGGTAACATGATCAAATTTTGGATGCTTGGCAACTGGCATGTATATATGACAGCTGCACTGTCCTGGGGTCACTTGATCTTCTTTTGCAACTTTCACACAAGCCAAATCAAAGGGGAATCCAGATTCACTTAACAACCAGGTTACTAACCCAGCATTGCAGTGATTTACTTAATAACTGTGGCAAGAGTGGTTGTAAAATGAGGCAAAACTCACTTAACTCACTTAGCAAAGGAAATTTTGGGCTCCATTGTTGAGGACTACCTGTAAAAGTTCACATTGGCTTTATTGTGAAATGCCAACATGAAAAACTCTACACAAAAATATTTTATTATTGTTATTGAGTGGGAGATCTATTGGGTCCAGGAAAGAGGGTAACAAGTCGAGTAGATTAGCAAACACTCTGAGTGGATTTATTTTATGCCCCATAAGCAGAACATCTTTTGTTCCAAAGGTGTTTTTCCAAGAAGCAATTGGACTTCCTGGGTTCGTTTTTTTTTAAGACCTTTCGCTTCTCATCCAAGAAGCTTCTTCAGCTCCGACTGGTTGGTGGGGTATGGAAGGATTGATACTCCTTGCAGACAGCTGGTCATTTGCATCTTCTTAGAGAGTCGTTGAGGCCACTTGGAGGTTTATCGGAGTCCCCAGGGTCACCTGAGTGGTGCAAATGGGTGTGGAGCCTTTTTTGGAATTGCTGAAAGGACTATATTGTAGACTGGAGATAGAGGATGTCATATTCCTCCTCCTCTGTTGAGGGAGGGCTGTTCGGTTTTGACATAGATGGCCTCTTTGACCCCTCTTTCCAACCAGTGATCCTCTCTTTCCAAAATCTGGACTTTGCTGTCTGCAGGGGGCCTCAATGTCTCTCTAAAAGAATGCAAATGACCAGCTGTCTACAAGGAATATAAATCCTTCCATTCTCCATCATCCAACAAGAGCTGAAAAAGCTTCTTGGATGAGAAGCAAAACATCTTCAAAGAAGAAACAGAAAGTCCAGTTGCACCTTTGGCACAACCCTGGCCTGGATGACTGGGAATCCCCATAGACAGAATGTGTTTTTGTTTAAGTACCAAAGATCTACGCCAGGGGGATCAAACTCAAGGCCCACAGGCCAGCCTGCAAAGTGTTTAGATCTGGCCTATGGGGCCACCCTAAAAACAGCAAAGGAGGGCCCCACAGTGCCTCTGCCAGCAAAAATGGAGCGCCCCCTCCCCAGCTGCGTTTTCATTGGCAGAGGGCTATCAAAACAAACTAAAAACAAAAGGAGAAATGTTTCTCCTTTTGCATTTGGGCAGGCGAGAAGGGGCAGGAATGGAGAAAAGGAAAGAGGAAAGACAAAGACAAAGAAGGGAAGATGAGAAGAGAGCAAGGGAGGAAAAAGAAGGGAAGAGGGGAAGGAAGAAGCAAGGAAAAGGAAGAAGGAAGGAAAAAGAAGAAAAGGAAGGAAGGAAGGAGATTATAATGAGAGTGAGAGAGAGTCCAAGGAAAGTCCTACCTTAGCTCTTGGCCACCACAGGTGCCCCCAGCACGAGTGATGTTGAGCTGGCCATGCCCACTCTGGCGATGTCCACCCTGGCTACACCCTTCCCAGCCACTCCCATCCCAGCTCCACAAGGTCGAACACAACCCTGATGCTTCCCTCAATGAAATCGAGTTTTTGACACCCTTAATCTTTGCAATCGCTTAATTTCTTTCCTCTGTGTTTCCTTTAGGGGTGTGTGACCAAAACAGGGAGAACGACCTGCTCTTACAGAATGACTCCATTACTCGTGACGTCACTGGTTTCATCCAAGACTGGACCATTCAGCAACCGGGAAGGGTTTGCAAGGAGAGAAGGCCCGAGGTTTGCGTCGAGCACGCAACCAGGCACTGCAGCATCCTGCTTTCCACTCCTTTTTACGAGTGCCATCAGGTCATCCCTCCCAACATATTCTACGCAACGTGCGAAGAGAACAATTGCGTTGGGGAGGAAGTGTGTGAGATTATAGCCTCCTACGCCCATCTTTGCAAAGTGCACGGGGTTTGTGTGGACTGGAGAACGCCGGATTTCTGC
>NW_020769308.1:48127995-48184988 GCF_900518735.1 Pseudonaja textilis | reverse complement strand
TTCAAGGATGGTTGAAGCCAAGCATGCCACAAGATGTCTAGGAAATGAACTGAAACTATTTCTCCTTGTTGGCAGGTGTGCGTCCACCGCAACATCGTCTACCCTCTTGGCACGACCTGGGAAGAAGACTGTAGGGAATGTTCTTGCACCAACATGAAAGATGCAGTTACAGGACTCCAAATTACAGAATGTCTCGAGAAAAGATGCAGTATGTCCTGCCCAGCGGTACGTAAAGTTCCCAAATATTGTTTAGAATAGAATAAATATTTTTTTTTATCTAGTTGGATTCTTCCAGGGGAAAGAATCAAGGGGGAAACACAAGGACAACCTTGGCTGGTCTTCAAAGAATGGTTTAGTCCTTGAAGACCAGCAAATCCTAGGGAAAAGAATACTGGCAGTCCTTGACTTATGACCACAATTGAGCCCAAACTTCATATTGATAAGCGAGACTTTTGTTCAGTGAGTTTTGCCCCATTTTATGACCTTTCCTGCCACCATTGTTAAGTGAATCACTGCAGTAGTTAAATTAGTAACACGGTTGTTAAGGGAATCTGTCTACCCCGTTGACTTTGCTTGTCCGAAGGTCTCAAAAGGAGATCTCGTGATCCCCAGCATCCGTCATAAATACGAGTCATTTGCCAAGTGACTGAATTTTGATCACGTGATGTGAAAAATGGTCCTAAGTCACTTTTTTCAGCGCCATTGTAACTTCTATCGGTCACTAAATGAACTGTTGTAAGTTGAGGACTACCTGTACTGTACTGTAGTTGCTACGAAGTCATAGCCATGAAGTTAGCTCCTAGGAGACTTAACTTTTACTTACCTCATGTCTCCTCTTCTAATCGAGTTCTGCCTTAAACAAGCAGTATTTTTTCTTCATTTAAATAAAAAGAAATGAAATCAGTTTATTACAGCCTGAAGGCCAGACAGCAATAGCGCTTAGACTTATATATCGCTTGACAGTGCTTTTACAGCCCTCTCTAGGAGGTTTACAGACTCAGCCTATTGCCCCCAATAAGCTGGGTCCTCATTTTACTGACCTCGGAAGGACGGAAGGCTGAGTCAACCTTGAGGTGGTGAAGATCAAACTCCAGGCTGTGGGCAGAGTTAGCCTGTAATACTGCATTCTAACCACTGTGCCACCAGGAAGAAAAATAAGAAAGGAATGAGGGAGGGAGGGAGGGAGGGAGGGAGGGAAAGAAAGAAAGAAGGAAGGAAGGAAGGAAGGAAGGAAGGAAGGAAGGAAGGAAGGAAGGAAGGAAGGAAGGAAGGGCAATAGCAGAGTTATATACCACTTCACAGTGCTTTTTCAGCCCTCTCTAAGTGATTTATAGAGTCAGCCTCTTGCCCCCAACAATCTGGGTCCTCATTTTACCAACTTTGGATGAATGGGAGAATGAGTCAACCTTGAGCCGGTCAGGATTGAACTGCTAGCAGTGAGCAGAGTTAGCCTTCAATACTGCTTTCTAACCACTGGACCACCGCATATACAATAAAATATCTAACATATATACAGACAGACAGACACATACTGTAAGTATAATAGGACCCAAAAATAATTAAGAATGTTTTACATATAGTAAAAGAAAATGGAATCACAAGAATATTTATAAGAAGCGATAAGTAAATGAGCATCCAGATTTAATTAATTGCGAGGCACATGGTCCAGATGGGTAGGACAAAACTGATTGACTTGAGAACATATTTTTGACTCCTTGTCGAAAAATAGTAGCTTTCAGTTTGGAAAAATAATAGTCCAGAGAGATTTCACTGGTATGGACTCTCTTCACCCTGTGAGAAATCTTTCTCTACAAGATGGAGTTTAAGGAATAATGAAACACTTGCATGAATAAAACGGTTAAGAAGTGTTACCTCAGGTGCTGAGGTAGCTTCACTTCATTTTCTAGAAGCTTCTAAGAAGTGAAGATACAGGAGATGGCGACACCCAAAATAAAGTGTTTTAATAAGGTGACCAATCATCCTCCTTTAAGGAGGACAGTCCTTCTTTTGTAAGTTCTGTCCTCTCTCGAAAAGTGTCCTCATACACATCCTCCTTTTTGATATTTGAAGACTAATCTGTAAATCTCCGTATTTGATCAATTCCGATCCGATCCATTGTGTGTGATGTGATGTATTTGTATTTGACATGATGATTCATCAAGGCTCGGTACAGCGCACCCATAGTTTGGAATTTTGTTCCGGTGAGCTGGGATTTAAATTCAGTTGGTGGGAAACAGAAAGCTAAGATTTCATTGATTTGCATTATCCTAAAAATATCACCTTTTATCAATTAACACTTTAAAAAAAAGTTTTTTAGCTCTAGAAAGGTGATGAAATCCTGCTAAAGTAGATTTCTCATAGATTCTGTCTTTAAACCGGTGAAGTTCCTCAGTTCTGGGAGCGGTTCCTATTTGATAATGTGGGTAGTCCTGGACTTGCGACCACAACTCAGCCCAAGATTTATGTTGCTAAGGGAGAAACTTGTAAAGTGAGCTGTGCCCCATTTTAGGATTTTCCTTGCCACATTTGTTAAGGGAATTGCTGCAGCTGTTCAACTACTAAGACGGTCATTAAGTGAATCTGGCTTCCTGATTGACTTTGCTTGTCAGAAGGTCGCAAAAGGGGGACCCCGGGACATTGCAACCATCATAAATGTGAGTCAATTGTCAAGCATCCAAATGTAAAACATATGACCCTGAGGATGCTGCAGTGGTCGTAAGTGTAAACAACGGGCATGTTGTTGTTTTCTTTTTTTTTCAAACGCTCACAAAATGAACTGTTGTAAATTGAGGACTCCTATTACAGGGGTGGGCTTATAATTTTTTAGCAACGGGTACTCTGCCCGGTTGCTGGGTGGGCGTGGCCATGGTAGGCGTGGCCTAGTCAGCCTCCTGCACCATGGCCGGAGGGGGGCGCGTTTTTGCCTTGAGCCTCCGGGAGGGCAAAAATGGCCTCCCCCGGGCTCCGGAGGCTCTATGGAAGCTGGAAATGGGCCCATTTCTGGCCTTCCCAAACTTCCAGGAGGCCCATTTTTCACCCTCCCTGAGCCTCTGCACACGCCCTGCACTTACCTGCATCCAAAATGGGCCAGGTGGGAACTCCTGGGAGGGGTGGGCGGGGCCAGCCAGGAGTGGGATTTGGGGGTTCTCCAAACTGCACAGATTCTTAGCTAGGGGCTCTCCTGAACCCCTGCAAACCCCCAGCAGTCCATCTCTTGCTCCTATGTATATACATGCCAGCAGCAGCAGGAGATTTCCCAAATCCTGGATGTGAGAAATTTTCTTCCATAGTTCCTTCTTCTTCTTAGCTTAAATATTTTTCCATGGTTTAATTCCGCATTTCAGACCAAACTGTAGAAAAAGAACTAGACCTGCTTATTTTATCAGCTTTGTCACAAAATACTGCTATACAAAAGGCTATTGGTGAGGTTATAAAATATGATATTAATAGCTTGACTGAAAATAATAAAAAAAATCCCAATTTTAGTTTGGCTTCTGTCGTATTCAAGGCCAATTGCCAGTTACAATTGTGTGTGTGTATATATGTGTCAGAGAGAGAACTAGAGAGAGAGCAAACGAGAGAAAAGATCCAGCAGGTAGTTTTAAAAAAAATGTTCATTTGCACTATTTTTTTTAATTTTTGCTTAGGAGGGAATTTTGGATACACTGCCCCAACCAAATGTAATTGCTTTTTAATAGGAATTGATACCTAAAAAGGTTAAATGTTTTGTTTGAGCAATGAGAGGCTGAACCAGAGCATGAGTGCAACAATACTTTATTTTACAATAAAGGGCTGACCGTGCTTGCCAAGCCTGGAACTGGCTCGCAGCAATCAGCAACCGGTTGGACCCCGCAGCCTGCTTTTATAGCTGGCTGCTGGGGAGAGCCAACCAATGGGAATGGGGGAATAACGCCCACGTAAAGTGAGTGGACCTGAGTGAGAACTCCTTGAGTCCTCAGGACATAACATTAAATCATGGCAATTGGGCGTGGCGTAGCTTGGTGGCCATGGCTTGGTGGGCGTGGCAGGGGAAGGATACTGCAAAATCTCCATTCTCTCCCCACTCCTGGGAAAAGGTTACTGCAAAATCCTACTCCCTCCCCACCTCTCTGACCTGCTTTCCAGCTCCGTTCTCCTGTGCAGGGCAACCAAAGAAGACCCAGCCGATCAGCTGGGACTCAATGGGAGGCAGAGAATAGAGGGGGGCGGGGCCAGTCAGAGGTGGGATTTGCCGGTTCTCCAAACAACTCAAAATTTCTGCTACTGGTTCTCCAGAACTTCTTCAGAACTTGCTGAATACCACCTCTGTAGACCTGTTTCACCTTTCCTAGGCCCACTTACATTCTGAAATCTACCCGGTTCCAGGATCTTGCAAAGCAGTTTTGCAACTAGGTTGCTTGCACATGATGTAACTAGATCATTTACGCAACACATAATGGACATACCACAGCGTTCAATCTTCCTGCAATTTTTGGAGGTGGAGCGGTGGGACAAAGACAAGCAGCACAGATGTCTAGAATCAGCGACTAATTTGCAATGTGGAAAATCAACAGTTGGACAAAATTGTCACTCACAGCTTTGCGTGAAAGCTGGAGCAAGGTTTTTGATATTGCAACTGATAAAATACAACCCACCAAAAATAGTTCTTTTCCTGGATTTCAGGAATACCCATTTTTAATCCTATTCCACCGACCAATAACTGTGCAACATGGGGAAGTCACAAACCTTGTCTCTTTGGTGAGACGGATTGTAAAATCTGAGCACAATCCGTGATATTTCATGCTGACAGTTTTCTTTTGAAGTAGCAAAGTTTGTTCTTCCCCATGTGGTCAACATGAACGCAAAAGGCCTTATTATTAGAATCCATAAAAATTTCAGGAAGATTGGACTTTTAAGGGCTTATGAAAATACTATTTTTAAAGCCCATATTTCAAGATGCTGTAAGCTTTCAAACATGAAACAGTAAGCATTGCGACTGTTATGAAATATAGCTGCCATGTCCAATGGTTGGGAGTACATGCCGTGACAAACGGCTCCGTGTTGCTATGTCCACATTGGAGAAGGGAGAAATATTGACCAGATGAGGGCTTGATAGTCGCTTGTGAGGTATATTTTTTGATCTGAAGTTTGATGATCTTATTTTGGCATAAAAATGATCTTAGCTTTTGTTCCTGCCTCTGATAAACTTGTCATTTAGAACATAGAATAATAGGGATGGAAGGGACCTTGAAGGTTTTCTAATCCAACCCCCTGCTCAAGCCATATATCGTTCTGGAAAACAGTTGTCCAATCTCTTCTTAAAAACTTCCAGTGTTGGAGCATCCACAACTTCTGGAGGCAAGTTGTTCCACTTATTAATTCTTCTCACTCTCAGGAAATGTCTCCTTAGTTCTAGGTTGCTTCTCTCCTTGATTAATTTCCATCCATGGCTTCTTGTCCTGCCCTCAGATGCTTTGGAGAAAAGCTTGACCCCCTCTTCTCTGTGACAGCCCCTCAGGTCCTAGAAGACTTCTATCGTATCATCCCTAGTCCTTCTCTTTGTTAGACTAGGTAAAAGTAAAGGTTCCCCTCGCACATATGTGCTAGTTGTTTCCGGCTCTAGAGGGCAGTGCTCATCTCCGTTACAAAGCTGAAGAGCCAGCGCTGTCCGAAGACATGTGACCAGCAGGACTAAATGCCAAAGGCGCACAGAATGCTGTTCCCTTCCCACCAAAGGGGTCCCTATTTTTCTACTTGCATTTCTTTACATGCTTTCGAACTGCTAGGTTGGCAGAAGCTGGGACAAGTAACGGGAGCTCACTCTATTAGGTGGCACTAGGGATTCGAACCGCCGAACTGCCGACCTTTCTGATTGACAAGCTCAGTGTCATAGCCACTGAGCCACCACATCCCTTTTTGTTAGACAGTTCCCTCAATCATTCAATAAATGATTCAGCTTCCAGACCCATTATCATCTTTGTTGTTCTAATCTGTACTTGGAGAAAGTTAAAGGCAGACGATCTCCGAGAAGGTCTGGATTTCTGGATTTTGTGCTTGTCAGATTACAAAACTGGACATGGAAGGGGATATCAACTTGAAGAAGATGGTGCTTTGAGAGAAGCCATTGTCAAAATTCCTTCCCAAGGAAGGGATGAGCCAGTGGGATTCCTTTGAGGAATTCATGGTTCCTTGGAAAGAATAGGGATCTTGGGACCATTATCTTTCAAAGCCCAAGAAGTTCTTTGTACCCCACAAAAGTACTAGATTACTAGATATGCCCTTGCCTTGGTTTGACTAGTGATATGGTCTAGTCTTGATTAGTCTAGTGAAAAGAAAGACTAGGGGTAACATGATAGCAGGATTCTAATATTTGAGGGTCTGCCACAAAGAAGAGGGGGTCAAGCTATTCTCCAAAGCATCAGAAGGCAGGACAAGAAACAGTGGATGGAAACTAACCAAGGAGAGAAGTAACCTAGAATTAAGGAGAAACTGCCTAATAGTGAAGACAGTTAACCAGTAGAATGGCTTGCCTTCAAAAGTTGTGGGTCAAATAAACACAAAGTATATATAAAAGCAAAACTTTTTAATGCATCTCTGTGAGTTCTGTTCATTCACACCCAAGAATCATTAAAACTAACTGTCCCAGATAAGAGCAAGCCCTTTCAAGGTTACAAAAGGCTGCCAAGAATGCAAGATTAATGTAGAGAAATATTCCAAACCAAAAATCTCCAAACACAAACCAGAACAGACAGGACTTCCATGAGAACTTGCAGTTGAAAGAACTTCTTTGCTTCCTGCAAAGAAGCCAACCCCGAGGGCTCGCTTTTATCCCGTATGGGAGGAGCCATCACCTTGCAGCCTTACTCCTGAGTTGCCTGTGCTGCTTCAGCTGCTCTTTCCTTCCAGCAGCCCTGCGCGCACACGCTCTGGGCTCAGGCACCCCGGGGTCCTCTTCGTTACTGCTGCCAGACTCCACGATCTCCAAAGGCAACACCCCACTCTCCGATAGTCCTGGCCCCATTCCTGCATTACATGCGGGCCCCTCATCTGAGTCCTCACTCTCAGAGACCTCAGCCGTCTGCACCTGCTGCCAACAAACCACAACAATATGGATCTTTGTCAACAAGGTTTTAGATAGGATACTGTTTCCCCTAAGAGAAAGTCAAGGGGTTTGAGGAACTAGGTGCCATTCAGTGAGACCACTCCATTATTCATGGCTGCCTAGACAAATGATCACCCTCGTGACTCTGAGTCTAAAGAGCTTCTTTGCTTCCTGCAAAGAACACATCCCCAAGGGCTGGTTTTTATCCCTTATGGGAGAGACCCTCACCTTCTACCCTTGCTGCTTCAGCTGCTCTTTCCTTAGAGCAACCCTGCGCGCATGCACACTGGCTCTGTATCACTGCTGCCAGACTCCACAACCTCCAAAGGCAGCACCCCACTCTCCGATAGTCCTGGCCCCATCCCTGCATCACAAGCAGGCCCCTCATCTGAGTCCTCGCTCACCGAGACCTCAACCATCTGCACCTGCTGCCGGTGAATCACAACAGGGTCCTTCCAAGTCTGTTATTCTGTTAAATAGAAGTCAGAAGAGGTAGCTCTTTACCTTACCTAGGCTTTGGGCAAGAGAGACCAAGCTGGGAAAGGCAGGGTAGGTCCTCATCTAACAACTAGTGGGATTTGGTTAATGACAATAAATTTGGTTAATGTCAAACAATACAAGAGCATACAATAGATACAAACTCAAGGTAAACCGCACCAAACTTGATTGCAAGAAATACGACTTCAGCAACAGAGTGGTCAATGTCTGAAATGCTCTACCTGACTCTGTGGTTTCTTCCCCAAACCCCAAAAACTTTAACCTTAGACTGTCTACTATTGACCTCACCCCTTTCCTAAGAGGTCTGTAAGGGGCGTACATAAGCGCATCAACGTGTCTACCATCCCTGTCCTATTGTTTCTTTTTTTTATTTTTCTTATATGTATCCATTCCATTTGTTCATAACTATGTTTATACTTATACCTGTTATCTTGTAAGCGATTGACAAATCAAATCAAATAAATAAATAAACAATAACAGGAAGGGCTGAAATTAACCAATGTGTCACACCATCACTGGAGGCTTTTAAAAAGAGACTGGACAGTCACTTGTCTGGAATGGTACGGAAGGGTCAGACTAGAAGACCTCCAAGATCCCTTCCAACTCTTTTATCTGTGATTTCTCTCATCTATATTGACCTGAACTTAGCGGAGAGGACTCTTCTCAGTGATAAAATTCAATGCCAGGAGGTGCCGCTGTTGCTACTGACTTCCCAGGGAAGCTGGGCCCCATTCAAAGTGGATGCGTTTATTGCAACATCAGGAAAGATTTAAGACTCTGAAAAAAAAGTGGGATATCCTTCCAAAAAATAACAAGAACATTTCCCCTGTTTTGGATGATTGGGTAAATGCTACAAGTGGTAATCAAATAAGGGGATTATGTTGCCACTAGTTAAAAGCATTCATTTCTCAGGCATTTTTGTTTCTGCTTCAGAAAATAAGAAAGAATCTCTTTTGAATATGATCTTCCTGTACAGGATCAGGGGTGGTTTTGTTAAGTGGCACATTTTTCCCTCCACATTTTTTATTGAACGCAATATAATTGATATTATATTGAATAGAACAAAATAAACATCGAACGTGCTTAATCAAGGGGTGAAAATTATATATTGACTTGAGAGTTGCTGGTTGATTAACTACAATGATATGAATCGCTTATTACATTCCATACCATCTGTATATTTGAGAGAGTGATGCATCATAAAGAAAAAATGTTAATCGGCAGGTAATTTGCAAGATTTGGGAAGTTAGTGAAAACCATCTAAAAGTTTTTAGTAAATGTGAAAATGGCCTCTTGATCAATATGCCTTAAATGCACTTTTTTGTTGTTGTTTTATAAAATTGTACTTGGCATTCCACAGCATGGGACCCAGATCTGCCAACTAGTATAAATATTAGAAAATAAGTATCAGACTTGGGGTTCTTTTCAAATTTAATTCAGTAAACGTTTTGCCTCAAAAGTTAATAATAAATACAGAACCTGAACCACGAGATAATGTGTAAAACCAAAGTTAGCCATTCACCTGCCAGTTTGATCCAGTGGTTAAGACACCAAGCTAGAAAGAACTGTGAGTTCAAGTCCTGCCTAAGCTATGAAAGCCAGTTGGGTGATTTTGAGTCAATTCCCCCCTCCTCTCAGCCCAGCCTACATCACAGGGTTGTTGTGATGGGAAATAGAGGAGGAGGAAGGTGTGTGGGATATCTTTGCCCAAGCCTTGATTTATATATTTATAAAAATAATACAGGTGGAATACATTTAAATACAATTCAGAATGCTACAGGTTCATTCCAAACATTGAATATATAGATTGTTCCAAGCTTGGAACAGAAGAACCAGCTGTTCCATTGGTTGATTGTTCTCACTGTCAGAAAGTTTCTCCTTATTTCCAGGTTGAGTCTCTCCTTGTTCAGTTTCCATCCATTATTCCTTGTCTGGCCTTTGAGTGCTTTGGAGAATAGCTTGACCCCCTCCTCCTCTCTGTGGCAGCCCCTCAAATATTGGAACACTGGTATCATGTCTCCCCTACACCTCCTTTGCACTAGACTAGACAAACCCAACTCCTGCAACTCCTGTTCTTCATATGCTTTAGCCTTCAACCCACCAACATATTCTCATTCTATACTGACCCAACCTGGCTACAAAAGAACAAACATAAGACAAAGGCAGCAGCCCCCACCTTTTAAGGTTTAATCCACAAATTCTGTTTCTTCACAGATAAATGGCTGCTTTCAACTAATTAGCTCTGACAAGAAAGAGCCATGCCAGGTTGTTTGTCAAGGCTGCCAAAAACCCACAGATAAAGAAATAGTTTACAAGAGTTTTCAAATGCCAACTATAATGTCCATGAAACTGAGTTTCAGAGCGTCTTTGCTTTCTGCAAAGTATGCTTCTTCAAACTTGGCTTTTATCTTCTTGAGGAAGGGGCCATTACCTTGCAGCCTTACTCCTGAGTCACCCGTGCTGCTGTAACTGCTCTGTCCTATGAGCAATCCTGCGTGCATGCACACTGGGCACAGGCTCCTCGGGAACCTCCTCATCACTGCTGCCAGCCCCCACAATTTCTGAAGGCAACAGTCCACTCCCTAATGGTCCTGGTCCCTCACCTGAGTCCTCACTCTCCTCCACCATCCACACCTGCTGCCAGCTAACCACAACAGATTCTGAGGAAAATTTTAGGAATCCAGGCTACTCTGCCTAGTTTTAATTACATTAGCTGAGTTTTCTGGGGATCTGTTTGCCAAAAGAGTTCTGATATCTGCCACAATTAAGCCAATGCAATTTGCATCTCAATTTTTTTGTGTGTGATTGAAAAAGCCTGCAAAATGGGCCACATAAATAAAGTTCATGATTTAAAAAAAAAAACTTAATAGTTTTAATGTAAGGCTACAGATGAACTTCCTTGTGCTTCTAATTAAGAGCCAGAACAACATTTCTTTTCCATAGCTTATAATATTTATACTCCCCTAAATACCGCTGTTCTCTGGATGGCTTACAGGAATAATTTAAAACTGTAAAACAGAACTGTGAAGTCTAAAATAAAATAAAGCCACCAGAGTTAAGGGAACGAGCGGCGATGTTAGTGCAGCAAACATTTTAATAAGCATTAACAGATTTTAAGATTGCCTGGGAAAATATTTTGTGCTCCAAAGATTGGAGGTGTCACGCTTGCCTCTGGAGAGGTTTGCCCTCCAACTGTGCAATGAGAAAGAAAGGAAGTAGTTAGGATAGTTTAGGATAGGATAGAAAGGAAGTAGTTAGTTAAGTCGGGGATATCTGGGCAGTCCTCGACTTACAACCGCATGTTTAGCGACCATTTCAAATTACACTGCCACTGAGAAAAGTAAGTTATGACTATTTTTTACACACTTGAGACTATTGTAGCATCCCCGTGGTCATGTGATCAAAATTTGGTTGCTTGGCAACTAGCATTTATTTATGTCAGTTGTAATGTCCTGGGGTTACCCATGTTTTGCCCCCCCAAAATAAGACCAGGTGTTATACTAATTTTTGTTCCAAAAGACACATTAGGTTTTGTTTTTGGGGAAACATGGTACTAAATGCATCTGCCTGGCTGACAATCTTAATGGGGGCTTATTTTGTGGGTTAGGGCTTATATTACAAGCATCCTGAAAAATTGCTAGGGCTTATTTTCTGGTTGGGTCTTATTTTCAGGGAAACACAGAATGTGATTGTCATTTGTAATTTTCAGAGCTGGCTTCCAAAAACAGAGTCAATGGGGGAAGTCAGGTTATAACAGTTTGCTTAGTAACCTTTCAAAGTTACAACGGCACTGAACAAAGTGGACATGGTCATTTTTCACAGTTATAGGATCCCGATGGTAATGTGATCAGAATTCAGACCCTTGTTGTGGTTCACCGGGAGCTGGTGCAGACGGCAGCAGAATCGGACAGTGGGGAAAAAAGGGGATCAGTCTGAGAGTCTGGGGAGGACTCGGACCAGGGTCCTTTGTCCGATGTGGAGATGGAGCCAGGACCATCTGGGAGTGGGGTGCTGCCTCCAGAGCCTTCGGAGTCTGGCAGAAACAAGGCAGAGGATCCAGGGGAGCCTGTTCCCAGTGCGCAGAGCTGCTAGAAGGCGAGAGCAGCTGAAATCAAAGGGGTGACTCAGGAGCAAGGCTAGGAGGTGATTGCCCCTCCCATAAGGTATAAAGGACAGGCAAAGATGACGAAATCTTTGCAGGAAGCAAAGTAGTTCGATCGGTTCCGAGTTATCCTTGAAGCTCTTTGTACTTTGGTTGGTTTTCTTTCTAGTTCATTTGACACTTCTGTTATTGGCAGCACTTCACAGGGAAGAAAGGTGGGTGCTTATCTCAAGGGACTGTTTGAGATTCATTACCGGCTGGGAATGAACATAATTCCCAGCGTTGCAATAAAACAAGTCTTGTTTTTAAAATAAGTGTGTGCTTAATTACGGTCTCGGAAGCCTTGGTCAGAATAACCCTTCGTAACTGACTCATATTTATGATGGCTGCAGTGTCCTGGGGTCATTTGCAACCTTCTGACAAGCAAAGTCAATGGGAAAATCAGATTCACTTAAACTAATTGGTTGCTAATTTAGCAATGGCAGTGATTCACTTAACAAACGTGGCAAGCAAAGTCATAAAACGGGGCAACCTTCAACCAATTTCTCACTTAGCCACATACATTTTGGGCTCAATGGTGGTCGTAGATTGAAGGCTACCTGGAATATATTATACGAGAAAAGTTATACCTGCTTGATTTTTGTTGTTGTTTCTTTCATGTTCTGCAGGGATATAAATACGTCAACAGAGAGGGGGCATGCTGTGGAAAATGTCTCAGAACCATGTGTGAAGATACAACCCTTTGGTCTCGAGGAGATGAAGACGAAGGTGTCACTTGGCATAACGTAAGGCATCGTGGTGAGGGAAAATGGGCATTTCTGCTTTCCTTGTGCAGAGAAGGAAGGAAGTTGGAAAGAAGTACTTAAGGCATGAATCGTAAGAGCTGCACAGAGCTTCAAGGACCGTTTTGTTTCAACAACATTTCGGTTGAAGCACCTCTTGAAGTGGCTCTTTGAAGTGGTGTCACCTCCATGGTTAAACATTGGCTGAACTGAGCTCTGGATTTCAGGAGTAACTTGGTCATAGATTCAGCTGAAATATTATGACATCATGTCTACATTCAGTTGTGAAGTATTTTGTCATTCCCTTTCTGATCCTCTCCCATGGACTGGAAGAAGAGAGCACCCAATATCAGGGGATCATAGAATCATAGGGCTGTAGGAGACCTTGGGGGTCTTCTAGTCCACCCCAAAACCCAAGGCAGGAGTCTTATACTATCATGGACAAATTGTTGTCCAATCTTCCCTTGAAAACCTCCAGCGATGGAGCGCCAGGAGACAAGTTGTTCCGTGGATTAATTATCCTGACTGTTAGGAAATTACTCCTTAGTTCTAGGTTGGATCTCCCTTTGATGAGTTTCTGCTTATAACTTCTCGTCCTTCTCACAGGTGCTATGAGTATAAATGGAATCCTTCTTCCCTGTGACATCCCTTCAAGTCATTGGAAGACAATCTCTTTGTTAGGCTAAACCAGGGGTCTGCAACCTTAAACACTCAAAGAGCCATTTGGACCCATTTCCCACAGAAAAGAAAACACCGGGAGTCACAAAACCTAGGTGGGTGTGGCCAACTCACAGTCACTCCCACCCAGTCACATGACACCACCACCCCACCATGCCTACCCAGATTTTGTGGCTCCCAGTGTTTTCTGTGGGAAATGGGTCTCTCTCCCTCCCTCCCTCCCTCCCTCCCTCTCATTTCTGGTTTTTGTGTTTTATATTCCAAGACAGGCGAGGAGTGATGGGGAGGGCGAGGGTGAGGGGTGGAGCCAGCCAGTGGTGGAATCACCCAATCGGGAGCCACAGCAGAGGGCCCAAAGAGCTGCATGTGGCTCCAGAGCTGCCGGTTGCTGACACCCAGGCTAAACATATCTAGTTCCCTCAGCCATACATCATATGGTTAGGCCTCCAGACCTCTTCTCATCTTTGTTGCTCTTCTCTACACTCTTTCTATGGTTTCAGCATCTTATTGGTATCACACTGACCAGAACTGGACATAGTATTCCAAATATGACCTCGCTAGTGCAGTATAGAGAGGTATTATCACTTCCCTAATACTTTGGCCACCTCATGAGAAGGGAGGACTCGCTGGAGAAGAGCCTAATGCTGGGAATGATTGAGGGCAAAAGAAGAAGAAGGGGACGGCAGAGAAAGAGGTGGCTGGATGGAGTCACTGAAGCAGTCAGTATGAGCTTAAATGGACTCCAGAAGATGGTGGAGGATAGGAAGGCCCAGAGGAACGTTGTCCATGGGGTCACGATCGGTCAGACACAACTTCGCAACTAACAACAATAATCACTTCCCTTGATCTTGATACTATTCCTCTGTTGGTACAGAGAACTATAACTGCATTGGCTGTTTTGGCAACTGTAGCACAGAGTTGCACATTGTCTCCCTAGAGTAAAATCAAGACTGTTTGGATTTATTTGCTGTGAAAAGAAACAGGGGAGAGATCACCTAAACGCAAGGCATTTTCTTACAATCCTAATGACTCTCTTCCTCCATCTTTACATTTTTTTTTTCTTTCCTGCTGTTGATTTAAGGATCTCAGAAGCTACCAAGAGCTCCAAGGGACTACTTGATAGAACTGTACAGGGCAGATTCTAATAAAGAATTTCCCCTCCCTTTTTATGACCCTGTAATCCCTAAATTCAGGGTAGAGTTGGGGCAACTGGATGAAGCTGAGCGTTTACTGGCTGGATGCCCTTCCTGACACCACTCGGAGTTCACAGCAAATAATATTTTTTTTTTGCACTCTCGGAGAGCTTTATAGCTCCGCTGCCTTAAGAAAGTCCAAAACATTCTCAAGGATCCATCTTATCCACCCTTTTTAAAAACTATTATCATCTGGCAGACAGTACAGGATAATAAAAACAAGGACAAATAGGCTGAAAAACAGCTTCTATCCCAGGGCAGTAGCTCTGTTGAATTCTACTGTATAGTGCAGTGTTGGGGGTTTTCAATTCAATGTGTGGAGTGTGAAGGATGTGTGTTTGTGTTTATTTTCATGGTCACAATGTACACTGAAGATGGTGTTTGATTTCGTTGTACAAGGTGCAGTGACAATAAAGTAAACTAAACTAGAAGAGAAACAACTGCTGCTACCTACAATTGAACTCTTAGCCTTCGGAGGCAAGTTGCTTCACCGCTAGGCCTCCACGCTGCTCTTAGCAGAGAATATCCATTTGGATATTATTTTTTGTGTGCTCCAGTATAACAGAAGAAAACAACTGCAATTACTTTCTAGTTTTTTTCCCAAACCTTTCAAGTGGAAGAGATTTACAAATAGGATAAGGGAAGCTGTTTAGTTTTTTTTTTAAAAAAATGTTTTTATTGAGTTTCTAATTGTCCACATAAAGCATCATAGTTTCAATCACATTCTTGACATCTATACAAGTTCTTATCATAAATATCTTAAGACATTGTATTTATATTTATCTAATATTTATTAATAACTTTAACTATAATCATTATTCCTATATTCTTACATAGTTTACAAATTTACATTTTACATTCTTAAGGCTTTTTACAGTTAAGTGTCTTGCCTTATTTTTCAGTTCTGTTTGCTAGCCAATCATACCATTTATTCCAGATTAGATAACAATCAGAGTCATCTCTCTTTCAACTTCGGCGTTAACATGTTCATTTCGGCACTTTCTGTTACTTATTGTAATATCAGTTCTTCTTTAGGAATATTGAGAGTTTTCCATACCTGTGCAAAGGCTATTCTGGCAGCTGTTGTGATATGTAACAATAAATATTTTATTTCTTTTGTTATTCTATCTTTAATAATTCCTAAAAGAAAGGTTTCCGGTCTGAGCTCAATCTGATAACCAGTAATCTTTTGAAGCGGTTTAGTTTTATTCACTCTGCTCTTCCTTGGGGGCTGAGGAAAACCATGCTCTGCTTCATGGAGGAACATGACCTCACCCCTTTCCTAAGAGGTCTGTAGGGGGCGTGCATAAGCGCACCATCGTGCCTACCGTCCCTGTCCTACTGTTTCTTTTATTTTTCTTATATGTACCCATTTCATGTATTCCTAACTATGTTTATACTTACACCTATTATCTTGTAAGCGATTGACAAATCAAATAAATAAATAAATCATGCACATCTTCCCTGAACAAGTTACAAAGAAAAGATGGTCTTTGTGCTGCCTAACCCCTTCTGTTGTCTTACCTTCCCAGGTTGGCTCTGAATGGATGTCTCCAACTGACCCCTGCGTCATCAAAAAATGTGTCCGTGTGAACGAGGAGGTCTTTATCCAGACCAGGAATGTCTCATGCCAACCTAGGGAGCCAAGCAGCTGCCCGTTTGCCACAGAGATGCGGTGTGACCATCGGTCCGGATGCTGTCCTTCCTGTCACTGTGGTAAGGACCGGTCCATTCAGAAGAAGACACGCCTTTCTTGCACCATCTTGAGAAGTTTGCAATCCAACTCACACATGAAACATTGTACCGAATCCCCTATAGAAGATGTTTCGATGTTGGTGAGACAAGTTGGGAGAAGGCATGGTTGATGTTCCTTGCCATAGGATACTGCTGTGGCAGGCAGTCCTTAAGCAAATCCAGCTTTTCCCCTTGTGTTTGCTTTTTGAAAGCCAGCTGGGAGGGTTGCAAGGGGCAATCTTTTGACCCCGGGATGCTGCTATGGTCTTAAATACCTCCAGGCTGCCAAGCATCCAAATTTTGACCATGTGACGAATGGGGATGCTGCAAAGTTCATAAATGCAAGAACTGGTTGTAACACTTTTTTCAGTGTTGAAATTTTACATGTGTATGTACAAAAAATGACAGTGTACACAGCAGACGAGATAACCATGCTGGGTTTAGTATCACAAATCACTAGTCGAACATTTCCCAAGCGTTTAAGACTGTGTGGTGTATGGACGGATTATGTGAGCAGATCCCAGTAAGGTGGCCTTCTGCAGCTGACCAATGGTGATCTTGTCGGCGCCAATTGTTTTTAAGTGCTTGCCGAGGTCTTTAGGCACAGCACCCAGTGTGCCGAGCACCACTGGAACCACCTGCCCTGGTGTAGACCAGAGTCTCTGCAGTTTGATTCTCAAGTCCTGATATCTGGTGACTTTTTCAAGTTGTTTCTCGTCGATTCTGCTGTCACCGGGTATGGCAATGTCGACCATCCACACTTTTTTCTTCTCCACAATCGTGATATCCAGGCTATTGTGTTCCAAAACTTTGTCAATCTGTATTTGGAAGTCCCACGGTAGTTTTGCAGGCTCATTTTTGACCACTTTCTCAGGCTTATGATCCCACCAGTTCATCATCATCACCACCATCATCATCATCATGATGAAGAAATGTAAAAAATGGAGTTGCTGTTGAGAGTTTCGCTGTCCTGTGGAAGAGTCAAATGCTAATAAATGCAACTTCTCTCTTGCAGAACCCGTGAATGGCTGCATCTTGAATGGTACTGTTCTCGCGGTAAGACTTTAGCTGATTTATTTATTCATCAAACTTGTATGCTGCCCATCTCACCAAGGGTGACTCTAGGTGCTTACAATCATTGAACCAAATGCAGTATAAAACATTAAAACAATAAAGATCTTAAATTTAAAATTCAGTTAAGATAAAACTAAGCCGGGGGGGGGGGGGGAAGGAGCAAAATGTGTGCAGGGAGGAAGTTGGTTGTTGTCTATTCCATTCGTCCCAAAGATGCTTTTTCAAAAGGCAACTGGACTTCCAAGGGCAAAAACCAAGGAAGTCCAGCCGCCTTCTGGAAAAACACCCTTGGGACATTCTCTTCCAAGGTAAAATGTTTGGATGTGATACTAAGCAAACAATGGATAAATGCAACATTTTCTTCTGATATCCCCAGAAAAAAAGTAAGGTGGAACCCTGCTGAAAACATTTGAAGGTGATTCTCTTTGGCCTGTTGCTTAAAAAAAGGATTTGGCTCATTCAAACCCCACTGAGATCAGTGCATTAGGTGAAAATCCACAATTCTTTTGGGTGCAAGAAAGTTATTTCTGCCTAGAAGATTTATTATCCTGGGGAAATCAGAGCAGGCAAGCTACTCGAGTTAAAAATTAATGTGAGACGGTAGCTAAGACATGCCATCTACAGTCTAGTGCAGGAGTCTTCAAATTTGACAGCTTTAAGACTTGTGGACTTCAACTCCCAGAATTCCTCCTCCAGTCATGTTAGCTCAGGAATTCTGGGAGTTGAAGTCCATTAAGTCTTAAACTTGCCAAGTTTGAAGACCCTTGGTCTAGTGGCTCTTCTGAGGCTACTGAGTATGATTTCTATCAGCCAGATGTTAGGAGCTGTAATTCATCCATGCTGCCAGGGACAATTTGCCTCCAGAAGTTGTGGCTGCTCCATAACTGGAGGTTCTTAAGAGGAGACTAGACAGCCACTTGTCTGGAATGGTATAGGGTCTCCTGCTTGAGCAGGGGGTTGGACTAGAAGACCTCCAAGGTCCGTTCCAAATCTGTTATTCTGTTATTTTGGCTGCAGTCTCCTCCTCCTCCTTGTGTGGACCGCAATCTAAGATTTCAGACTGACTTGGAGACCCCAGGAATTAAACCAGGAAGCTTCTGCTCCAGCGTAGACCCATGGCTGGCTGAGCTTTGCGCCCTCATTATTCTCCTCTTCCCATAGAACTGTCCGCATTTAACTTTGCAAGAAATAGGGTGGTGGAGATGAACGGTCCAATCTCAGTGTTTCTCATGATAGGAAGGACCATCTAACGTAGAAAACCATGTTCTCCTCTTTTTTTTCAGCCGGGGAAACGTATGATGCTGGATGAGTGCACCACTTGCCAATGTAACACACGGCAGGGACCGTACCTGACATACAAATTGATGTGTGGGAAAATTACCTGTGAACCATGCCCCAAGGTAAGAGGGAACCTTATGCTCCAAGGACCTTTCTTGACTTTGAAAGTTCTGATTTCTTCTGAATTGCAGAAGCCTTTGGTCTTTCTACTCTTGGCTCTGTCAGAAAATAGGAACTTCCTTTCCAATGAATTAGTCTCATTTGGTGACCAAAGTATTAAAGGTTCTTTCTGTTTGAAAGGCACAACACACTTAATATAGTACCCTGTTTCTCTGAAAATATGACCTCCCCTGAAAGTAAGTCCTAGCTTGATTTTTACACCTGCGCCCAATATAAACCCTACCCCCAAATAAGCCCTAATTAAGATCCTGCCCACTCCAGAGCGCACAGGGGGGAATTAAACTAGGAGGGATGGAGCCGCCCTACTACTTACCTTTGGACAGTTGTAACCAGGCCTTGCATATCCCAACACCTGCCTTGCCGGCCCATTTCTTCTGCAGCCGGCAAGGCTTTCCTGAAGGCCTCTGCAGTGATCGATCCAGAGCTCAGTTATCGGCTGCAGAGGCCTTCAGGAAAGCCTTGCCGGTCGCAGAAGAAGAAGTTCCTGAAGGCCTCTGACAGCGAAAAGGAGGCCGGGGCCTGTTGGGTATATGAATACACCAACTAGGTTTGGGTGACTAAATATATAAACCTAGGTTTAAGTGTTTGTAGCTTTAAGCACAAAACTGCAATGTAATTAGATAATTAAGGGTGCGGTTGCAAGCAGCAATATAAGGCAGTGAGAGAAACGTAACACTTCCTGGTTGCTGGTTACTGATTCCTGGTCACTGCTCCTGGTTCCTACTGGTCGCTGGTCTCTCTGCTGTCTGCTGCCTGCTGTTTACTGCTGTTTGAGACGTCTGCTTGTTAATGCTTGTTGGCTACTGTGCTGGATACCGTTTCTGCTGAACAAAAGGACTGTTTACTTTGTGAGCTGATATCCTGTGCATACTCAGCGTTGTCTTCGAGAGAAAGGTATCGGAAGGAGAAGATAAAGACATTGTACTGACTAGTTAATGGACTAGGTTACTGGATGGATATATTGGATAATGACATATGGACTGAATGACAATGCTTAAACTCTAAATGAATTAAATAACTATTTAAAACTACAAACAGTGTTTTTGTCTCCAGTGTGTGTATACTCTTGGGCCCAGCCTCTCTCTCATTTGGCTGCCTGGCTTGACTGCTGCTGTGCACTCTGCTTGGGGGTTTGTCCCCAAACACTAACATTGGTTATGGGCCCAGCAGTGAGCACAGTCTAACTAACCAGGATATAGCAGTGAGAGTTGGAGTGAGTTGCACATTACTGTACAAACTGTTTGTTGAATAGTTATTTATCTGAAGAGCAATGGCACAAGTAAATTTGCCAAATCTGTCCATGATATCCAGACTAGATGGAACAAACTATGTTTCATGGTCCTTGAAATGTAGTTTACTGCTACGAAGAGAAGGTTTGTGGGACATAATAACAAACCCACCAGATGTATCTAACTTAGATCCTAATGTTGAAGAGGATGCCAAAAAGATACAAGACTATGAACTAAAGAATGAGCAGGCTTTATGCATCATAGGACTGACTCTCTCAGACCAGCAACTGATTCATATCCGTGGAGAGGAAAATGCTGCTAACTGCTGGGAGAGTCTCAGGAAGATTTATGTTCGGGACAGTGTAGGAGCTCATATCAATCTTACACGGAAACTGTTTAGAACACATCTTGAGAAGAATGGAGACATGTTAACTCATTTAAACTGTATGAAAAGCATTTTTCAAGAATTACAAGAAAAAGAGCTTATATTTAATGAGTTGCAACAAGTATACATCATACTGTCTTCTTTGGATCGAAGCTATGATGATTTTGTGACTGCTTTAGAGGTATTGCCAAAAGACAGTTTATCAGTAACTGAGATTACCGGCAGGCTATTAGAAGAAGCCAGAAGAAGGTTTGAGCGTGACCAGCTGAGGGAAGATAAACCTAAGAAAGAAGAGAAATTATCTTCAAAGCTTGAAAGAAACCAGCTTAGTAAAGTAAAGCACCCGGAAGAAGAGAATTTATCTTCGACGGCATACACAATTAAAAAGTGTTTTAATTGTGGAGGCAGAGGACATTTGGCAAGATTCTGCAGAAAAGGAAAAAGCCAGAATGTAAAGAAGCCAAAGAAATCCTTTGAACTAGCCACGTTTAGCAACTGTGATGTGAAGAATGATTTATGGGTGGTGGACAGTGGTGCATCCCACTGCATCACGAGAGATAAGACAAAGTTTATAAAAATGTCAACAAGCTCTCAGCATATATCACTCGTGAATGGCTGGCACCTCAAGGCCAAGGGTGAAGGTATTGCATATTGTCCATGTTTAAACCAGAATATAAAAATGTTATATGTACCACAGTTAAAGATGAACTTACTTTCTGTAAGAGTATTAGATAAACTAGGTTATGTAGTTACATTTAAGGATAATAAGTGCATACTTGAAAGAGATAACAAAAGGGTAACCGCAGCTTTAAATGGAGCATTATATGTCTTACATGATAGTAAGAAAGGGGAGGCACAGACTGTATTTAACAATATAAGGCCTCATAATGAATGTATCCATTTATTGCATAGGCGTTTGGGGCATGTAAATTTTAAAATGCTAAAACGCACAGTGGAGTTATCTGAAGGAATAAGGTTAAAACCCTGTGATAAATATTTGCGTTGTAATGTCTGCTGTGAAGATAAGAGTAAAATATTGCCTGCAAATAGGCTAAATGGTTTCAAAACTAAAGAACCTTTAGAAGTAGTATTTGCAGACATTATAGGTCCAAAGAAACCCAGTATGGGGGGTGCTCGATATATACTGAGCATTATGGACCATTACTCTAGATATGGGTTTTGCTACTTAATGAAAAGCAAAACTGAAACATATCAACATTTCTTCAACTGGTTAAAGTTTGCAGAAAGAAAAACCAAACGGCAACTGATAACCTTGGTGACAGATAATGGTACGGAATTTGTTAACAGCAAATTCCAGAATAGATTAAAGGTAGCTGGAATAGAGCACAAGAAATCTGCACCATATAGACCACAACACAACGCATTTATAGAGAGAAGAGGCCAGACACTACAGGCAATGGTTAGAACAATGATAACTGATTCTGGATTACCTGATTCTGTGTGGGGGGAGGCTGCAATGTGTGCCAATAACATATTGAACAACGTTGTTAACTCAACTACTGGTGAAATACCATTCACCATGTGGCATGGCAGGAAGCCTGATCTGAGTTACCTGCACACATTTGGTGCACCAGCATGGGTGCATATCCCTACACAACTCAGGCGTAAAGGGCAACACAGAGCTAAACAATTCTTCTTCGTTGGTTACGAAGCTAACCATAGGGCATATAGATTTTGGGAGAAAGGCACATCTAAGGTGTTATGTAGTGCCAATGCCCAATTTCTAGAGCATGTAGGATGGGATAAGTTAGAACAGGATAACAATAAAGAAGTGATTATTGAATCCTATAGAAATCCCATTAAGTATCCCTGTAACTTTAAAAATAAAGTAAAGAGAGAAGTACAGGAAGAGATAGAGCCCATAAAGGAAGAAATAGCTGAGCAAGCTGAGGAACATGAACAGGTAGTAATTCAAAAAAGTCCTCATACAAGCCCTGTAATTCCCAGAAGAACTACACGAATATCTAGACCGCCTGATAGATACCAGGCTAACACTGTGTGCCAGGTAAATAAAGTTCCATATACTGTGGATGAAATTAAAAAGTATCCTTCTAAAGATAAGGAAAGTTGGTATGCAGCAATGAATAAGGAATTGAAATCCTTGAAGGATATGAAAGTATATGAAAATGCGAGATTACCTGTTGATATAAAACCCATTGGCTGCAAATGGATTTTTAAGATAAAAACCGATAAAGATGGAAATATTATCCATAAGGCAAGATTAGTAGCCCAAGGTTTTAGACAAAGTGCCAATGACTATGATGAGGTATTTTCACCTAGTCTTAAAGCAGTAACATTAAGGGCAGCCTTAGTGTGGGCAGCAAGCAAGAAATATATAGTTAACCATTTAGATGTGGAAACTGCTTACCTGCACGCTCCACTAAGACATACTGTATATATGAAAAGGCCTAGTGGATTTAAAGGTGAAAATAATAATGATTGTTGGTTGTTAAAGAAAAGCCTCTATGGTCTTAAACAATCAGGCTATGAGTGGAACCAGTATATTGTGAAGGAGCTAAACAATATAGGGTTTAAAGCTGGTTTAGCCGATCCATGTCTGTTTAAGAGGGAGACAAACGGGAAAATATCATCATTATTATTATTATTCACTGATGATATTGCCTTGATTACTGAGACTAATGATGAAGCAAATAAAATAATAGCATCATTAGGTAAGAAAATAAAAATCAAGCAATTAGAGGAGATAAAGAGATATCTAGGTTTGAATATACTGAAAACACAGAAAGGTTTTAAGATATCTCAGGAAGATAAGATATCTAAATTGCTAATAGATTATAAGATGGAACTTTGTAAGCCTGCAAAGACTCCAATGAGTCAGGATATTTGCAAAATGGATGCTCAAAGTCCCAAGTTTGATAAGGCAATATATCAATCTTTGATTGGTAGCTTATCATACATTAGCAATTGGTCAAGGCCAGATATAGCTTATAGTATTAATCAGCTGGCACGACATAATAATGATCCGCTTCAATGTCATTGGATAGCATTGAAGAGAATCTTAAGATATCTTAAAGGAACATTACACCATGCACTGTATCTAGAACCAAAAGGTGATCTCATACTGAGTGCTTATGCAGATGCTAGTTTTGCATCAGAAAGAGATACAAGAAAGTCGACTTCAGGAACAGCCATAATGCTGGGTAAGACATTAATAGGTTGGAAGTCAATAAGACAACAGCATATAAGTTTGTCTACTATGGAGGCAGAATTCTCCTGTTTATCACTATTATGTACTGAATTGATTATGTATAAACAAATGATGAATGATATGGGTATAACTGTAAATTATCCTATAATTGTACATGAAGATAATCAGGCAGCAATTCAAATGGCCACAAATATTGCAGTAAAAACTAGGAGCAAGCATACAGATTTAAGGTATCTAAATGTTAGACAATCTGTACAGAGTAAAATGATACAGCTGGAGTACTGCATGTCGGAGGACAATATAGCTGATAATTTTACTAAAGCCCAAGGTGCCATTAAGCACCAAAGAGTTGTGAAAAGTATGGGTTTAAATTGTAAAGGTATTATATATTTATATCACCCAAAAGGGGAGAATGTTGGGTATATGAATACACCAACTAGGTTTGGGTGACTAAATATATAAACCTAGGTTTAAGTGTTTGTAGCTTTAAGCACCAAACTGCAATGTAATTAGATAATTAAGGGTGTGGTTGCAAGCAGCAATATAAGGCAGTGAGAGAAACGTAACACTTCCTGGTTGCTGGTTACTGATTCCTGGTCACTGCTCCTGGTTCCTACTGGTCGCTGGTCTCTCTGCTGTCTGCTGCCTGCTGTTTACTGCTGTTTGAGACGTCTGCTTGTTAATGCTTGTTGGCTACTGTGCTGGATACCGTTTCTACTGAACAAAAGGACTGTTTACTTTGTGAGCTGATATCCTGTGCATACTCAGCGTTGTCTTCGAGAGAAAGGTATCGGAAGGAGAAGATAAAGACATTGTACTGACTAGTTAATGGACTAGGTTACTGGATGGATATATTGGATAATGACATATGGACTGAATGACAATGCTTAAACTCTAAATGAATTAAATAACTATTTAAAACTACAAACAGTGTTTTTGTCTCCAGTGTGTGTATACTCTTGGGCCCAGCCTCTCTCTCATTTGGCTGCCTGGCTTGACTGCTGCTGTGCACTCTGCTTGGGGGTTTGTCCCCAAACACTAACAGGGCCGACACACGCAAGTAAAGTTAGTCAGTGGATGGCATCCCCCGAAAATAAGACCTGGTGCCTTTTTTGGTGGAAAAAAAAGACAGGATCTTATTTTCGAGGAAACACGGGACATGATATTCAGAGAGGGCTGTTCCAAAGAGATGCAAAGCAACCTCGGAGAGCACATGGAGAGCATATCTCCTTGAGTCATCCCAGCCGCTGCATCTCTTCTCTGACTGCCTCCTCCATGCAAATATCTGTGACCACCTCATCAATTGCAGAACTGTTTCCAAAATCCCTAGTGAAAGATGCAGCTATTTTAAAGACCCCAAGAGAGCTGTTTTCAAGGTCTCCACCTGTTGTCAAAGTCTTCTTTCTAAACAAGCCAGGATCCAAAGTTTGATTGGCACTCATGCACCCCAGCGTAAAGTGAATAATGTCACAATTGTAGATGCAAAGCAGAGAGGGCCCACTTCAGTGTTATATCCTAGTGTCATTTGACTGCCATTTTCTTGATCTAAAGAAATTTGACAGAAAGTGAAATAAAAGTTAACGCGCACATATGTCCTTGATGTTAAAATAAAATGAGCATGAAAGTTGACAGAAAACTTTGTAATGTCCCTCATGATGTCATGCTGATGGAAAGAAATCAAGGTTTTAATTTGATAATGTCATTATTTACATTGATTTTGTCACAGGCCTTTTGTTCCTGGTTTCTGAATAAACATAGGATATTGTAGCTGGAAGCTGCAAATTAAAGCTGATTTGGGTTTTTTAAAAAGATCAAGAAGAAAAAAGATAAAAACTCTCCATATTTGTGCTGTTTACTTTTCAGATCTCGTGGAACTTTGCCACTTAATCCTGCATTTATTCCATTCCTGGGTTAAGCTGAGAGACTGGGTCTCCGTGAAATTTAAAACTGAGTTTCCCCTCTCCTAATCCAATGCTCTTAGCACCACTCCACACTGTCTTCCCCACATTAGGCAAATGACAAGAGATTGTAGCCACCTTTTCATTTTTGACTTGATCCTCTCTTTTGTTAAAAGGCATGGTGGCCTAGCAGTTAAAACTCTGGGCTTGTCAACTGAAAAGTTAGCATTCTCTTTATATATTTATTATTTAATACAAAATACAAAAATGCAAGACAATAAATAGGAAAATAAGAGAGGAAAAAGGGAAGGGATAAAAATAAAGAAGCAAGAAAATGCATTGACCTCTGACTCCCTTTGATGCAGTAGAATAAGATAATAGCATCAAATCTCGACTTTTTACTTTTACATAATAATATAAACTAGCCATTTCTCTAACAGCAAACCTATTAATCGGCAAAACCCAAAATCAAACTTTCGGGGTTGTTTTCCTACTTCAAGCATATAATCCAGAAGTGGTTTCCAGGTAGCAATTATATATATTTTTTCCTTTGATCAAAGCAGTCCATTTGGCCATCTCTGCTAAACTGAAAGGTTGGCAGTTCAAGACCCAAGCACATGGCGGGGGTGAGCTTCTGTTCCTTGCCTCAGCTTCTGCCAACCTAGCAGTTCAAAAGCATGCAAATGCGAGTAGATAAATAGGTGCCACTTTGGTGGGAAGGTAATATTATTCTATGCGCCTCGCTGTACAGTCATTCTGGCCACATGGACCATGGAAAAATCTTTGGAAAAGGGTGGATCCCTCAGCTAGGAAACGAACACTACCCTGTAGACCAAGGGTCTTCAAACTTGGCAAGTTTAAGTCTTGTGGACTTCAACTCCCAGAATTCCTGAGCTAACATGACTGGAGGCGGAATTCTGGGAGTTGAAGTCCACAAGTCTTAAACTTACCAAGTTTGAGGACCCCTGCCGTAGAGTCAGATGTGACTGGATGGGGAAATCCTTACCTTTATTTTTCTGTTTTGTTATTGTAACATCACAGAAGCAGTTATTAAAAGATACAGTTGGGTGCGAGGAAAGTTCCTACAAATTAATCAATCCTCATTTCCTAAGTCCAAATCTCTGGATGAAAAGAGAAGAAGGACAAGGGAATACAACCTTGCTCTCCTCCCAATTATTACATGTTGATAGAGGACAGTGAAAAAATTAGGGCCAGTTTTTCATGCCATCATTGCAAAAATGTTTCGGCAGAGAGGATCCTACACTGATTATTATCTGCAACAACTAGTTGTCAAGAAAGAGGATGTGGGATGTCTTCAGCTGGGATCAGAAGTTCCCATGGGAGATGTGCCATTGACATGAAGCTCTGCCACTCTCCTTAAGGACCTGCTGGATGAGTGGCAGATTGCGTGTGGGGAAACCAGGCTCGGAGAAACGGGACTGTAATGACAGTTAATTCCTCAGCTTTCTTTTTCAAAGCAAACTTGACTCTTCTGTACTTCCCTAATACAAATATAAGAATATTGTTGTCTGCCGATAGTCACATTTTGTTTCAGATATTGCAACGTGTAATATTAAAGGAAAATGCAAGTATGACACCTACAAAGATGAAAACTGCAGTAAACAAGAATTTGTTTTAAAAAAGCATATACGAATTCTCCTTCAGAAAGATCTGCAAAACAATACAGAATAAGAAGAAAGCTGATATCATCATCCGTTGATAGTCTGTATTTTTTTGAGATTTTGCAATATGTCAGATTAAAGGAAAATGCAAGCAAGACGCTTATAGCAATGAAACTACTGTAAACAAAACTTTCATATATATATATTAGTTCGATACCCATGCTTTGCTACGAAACTATGTGGTCGGGCTTAATTTTTTTGGGAGGAAAATAAAGGGAAAAAATTCTGCCTCTGCTTACCAGCATCCATCAGTATTCATCTGGCTAGCGTCCTGTCAGTGTCTGAGAGAGTTGAGAAACTGAAAGAGTATTTGCTGTGTAAGCAGGAAGGAGACAGCAAGGAGCCTGGGCATGGTTTAGCTCAAATGTTCTGTACTAGATAGAATAGATAGAATTCTTTATTGGCCAAGTGTGATTGGACATACAAGGAATTTGTCTTGGTGCAAATACTCTCAGTGTACATAAAAGAAAAGATACATTCGTCAAGAATCAAGAATCATAAGGTACAACACTAAAGCTGCTTGGTGCTATGAAAGTAAAACCGAAACTGAAACTCCTCTCCTCTTGTGTTTTGCATTTGGAAAAGATTTCTTTTCAGTTGGGGAGATGGAGTAGAACTCCTTAGCATCAGAGCGTGTTAATAATAATATATGAAATACTAATGCTCTGATGGTCATTTCAAAAAATCCTTTCTTAGTGAGCACCTAGAAGCCAAGAGGAACATGCCAATTTCCAGTTTGTAGGCTTTATGGTTCTGGAGATTTTGTGATGATGCGTGAGGGGTATCCGTTCCAACTCTGTTACTCTGAGGTTAAAGGCAAAGTGTTTATCGATGCTTAAAATTCACTTTGGGTGTTAATCTTGGGTTTGCAGAATTACCAGATGGAGAAAACCTCTGGTTCCTGCTGCGGGAAATGTTTGCCAACTCGGTGCGACATACAGCTGAGGAATGGAACCATTTTGTATCTGAAGGTCAGTAGCGTTAACATCTATTTCCTAATTTATATATCCAGATGGAGGAAAAAACTCTCCCCAAAACAGTCTTTAAGTGGAGGAAATTCAGTCCAAAAACAAAGTACATATATACTGTAAATAAAAATCCACACAAACCACACTGCAGCAATTAACTGGACAGGGCAGGATAAGGAATTGCAGACTTCAAAGGCCAACAAAACACACACAGTTGGGAAGATGCTAGGAACTCAAATAAGCCTTGACAAACGAAGATAACTCACGGTTCGCTTCCAATGAGTTGCTGTGCACAATCTCCCTTTTTAAACACTGTTCCCAGCTGCAGCTAATGGAGGGAATCAGGGCCCTTTTCTCCCCCGTGAGCCATGCCACCCACATTGCTCCCTTCTCCATTCCTCCCTGCACACTCTAGGATGAAGAGGGGGTGGGCCTGGATCTTCCTCTGAATTCCCTCTGCCTTGCTCTATCTCTCCCCTGCTCTGCCCAGCCGGACTTTGCCCTTCCCCAGTTTCCTCCACAGCCAATGGAGCCACACTCCCACTCCCTGTCAGCTGCTTGGCCTCCCCCTCGGAATCAGATTCCAACAGAGGCATGATAAATTCTGGGAGTTGAAGTCCACAAGTCTTAAAGTTGCCAAGTTTGAGGACCCCTGGTTTATAGTCTAAAATACAAAAGCAAATAATAAGAAAAATACAGGAGGGAAAAGGGAAGGGGAGAGCATAGAGAAGGAGAAAACAAAAAAAGGCATTGGCTTCCAACTCTCTTTGGAAGGAAGGGTGCTGTAGAATAAGATAGCAACATCAGAGCGCAACTTTTATTTTTACATAATAGTTTATACTATTACGTAAACTGTTAAAGCCATTTTTATAAAAATAGGTCTATGGAATCCGTTAAACCCTCAGCTATCCCAGCCAGTCTATGGGGATTTGATAGTTACTTAGGAATTATGAGCTGTCCCCTTAAGGGAATGCATCATGGTAAATGTAGTTAAAGGTATCCTGGGAAATGTAATTCATGTCATGTGGCCACATCTGTAATCCCGATTGGTCACGAATTTGACCCTTGATGGGTTGGGGGAGTTTCCTCATTTTTGCCTGAACTCCCTAACTCATGGCAGTTGCTTTCTATCTCTACAAGATGGGTTAGGAGATAATCATCTTTTACTTTTCTGTCTTCTGCACAGTAGTGGGTTTTTAAGCTGTGCAGATGCAGATAGATAAACTCAACAAGACGTCCATAACAAAGTACATTTATTGGTTCATCAGGTATCCTCATATCTCACATTTGTGACAAAGTTCTTCTTTAATGACCAATCCTTTGCATATCTGCCTTGTAGTAAAAGATGATTATCTCCTAACCCATCTCGTAGTGATAGAAAGCAGCTGCCATGACTTAGGGAGTTCAGGCAAAAATGAGGAAACTCCCCCAACCCATTGAGGGTCAAAGTAGTGACCAATCAGGATTACAGATGTGGCCACGTGACATGAACTACATTTCCCAGGATACCCTTAACTACATTTACCATGATGTATTCCCTTAAGGGGACAGCTCAGAATTCCTAAGTAACCATCAAATTCCCATAGACTGGCTGAGACAGCACAAACCCCAAAATTGAAATTTTCATATATATTTTTTTCCACCTCAAGCACCAAGTCCAGAAGCGGTTTCCAAGTAGAAACAAAAGTACTTGTGGTTTTTTCTTTTTCTTCTTTGACCAAAGCAGTCAATTTAACCATCTCTGCTAGCTCTATCTGCTTTTGCAACCATTCATCCATTGTTTGGAATTGAAGCCTCCTTCCCAATTTTGTGCATGAAGTAGTCTTGTTTCTGTCAACATAGATAATGAATCTTTGCTGTTTCCTGAACTTCACACAGAACAGCATTTCCACAGCCTTTTCTCCTGAGAGACCTGCCTCAAATGGAAAAAGTAAATTTCCTCTTGAGATCCTCCAGAGAGAGGGTGCACCTAGTATTTTCTTTTCCTAGACAAATATGTAGAAGAAATGGAAAAACAGGGTTATTTTTCCACTTTTGTGCAAAGGAGAACACAATCTAAAGAGAGAAGGAATAGTAGGCCTTCATATTCATGTCAACTACCTGAGGCCCTTGGAGAAAGGCCTTGAGGAGATAAATGTATTGATGGACCAGATCATAAAAAGAAGGCACGCTTTTGCAATAATAGAAAAAAATAGATTATTTTTTTTAAAAACCCACTTTCTTCTATTTTATGAGGACGGCTGGCAACCTAAGATGTGACCTCACGAATGTCTTTTGTGATGGCCACAGCTGGAATCTTGTGAAATGACTAAATCTGAGAAGAGAGGCTGACATTTTCACACTATACATTATGGTGCAAATAATTCACTTTTATGGAGATTTCATTACGCTTTTAATTTTTATTTTACTGTGAGGGAAAAGAGGCATCTGAGATGGAAGTGTTCTCTGCTCCCAACCATCAGGTCTGGCCCAGATGGTTGACCTAGAGGTGAAGGCCCTGGGAAGGAAATATTTTTTCAGGAGACTCTGATTTAATCATCTGGCTCTTAAGTCTGCCTGGGAACTTTTACAGATTTCAAGATTATGCTTTTACTCCTGACTGGCGTTAAAGATGCTTTCCTGAAACCCAATTTGTTCTTGTTCTTTATGCATGCCATCTGTATGCAGCTGGAGAGCATCACTCAAACAAAATGCACAGGCACAGTATATGTGGTACCTTGCTCAATAGTGGTAACTGTGAGACAGATCTTGCAGTCCTAGTGGACAATCACTTAAATATGAGCCAGCCAAGTGCTGCAGCTGCCAAAAAAAGCCAACACAGTTCTAGGCTGCATAAATGGAGGGATAGAATCAGGATCACATGAAGTGTTAATACCACTTTATAATGCCTTGGCAAGGCCACACTTGGAATGCTGCATCCAGTTTTGGTTGCCATGCTGTAAAAAAGATATTGAGACTCTGGAAAGAATGCAGAGAAGAGCAACCAAGATGATTAGGGGACTGGAGGTTAAAACATGTGAAGAACAGTTGTGGGAACTGGGTATGTCTACCGTGTTTCCCCCAAAATAAGACCCTGTCATTTTGCAACCCAAAAAGGCACCAGGTCTTATTTTCGGGGGATGTCTTCCACTGACTAATCTCACTTGCGTGCATCGGCCCTGGTCTCCTTTTTGCTGTCAGAGGCCTTCAGAAACTTCTTCTTCTGCAGCCAGCAAGGCTTTCCCGAAGGCCTCTGGATCGATCCAGAGCTTTGTTATCAGCCACAGAGGCCTTTGGGAAAGCCTTGCCAGCCTTGCCGGCTGCAGGAGAAATGTGCTTTTTTTGTAAATTTGTCAGCTGGGCTTGGGATTTTCCTGGGTGCCTTTGGCCAATTACAATCTCACTGCAACAACAACGAAAAATGGATCTTTTACAGCCAAACGAAACAATCCAAGATGGATGCGACAATCATTTTTGCAAGGTGAACCGGAAAGGAGACTTCATTTGGGAGAGGAAGATCACGGGTTGCCCTCCATTTGATTCCAAGAAATGCTTAGCTGAAGGAGTAAGTATGGAATCTACCTCTTCTGGGATGCATTTTAAAATGGTATTGGTTGTAGCGATGTGTTCAGTTTGTGCTTTACGGAGCATCATAAACGAAACAGTCCCAAAGGTGCACTTTTCAGGAGGCAGCTGGACTTTCTGTTTTTTTTTCTTTTGAAGACGTTTTGCTTCTCATCCAAAAAGCTTCTTCAGCTCTGGCAGGATAATGGGGAATGGAAGGATTTATATTCCTTGCAGACAGCTGGTCATTTGCATCCTTTTAGAGGGTTGTTGAGGCCACTTGGAGGTGTATCTGTGTCCTCAGGGTCATCTGAGTGATGCTCCTGGTTCCTGTAGTCTGCAATTTTTCCTCTGGAAGTCCATTCCCACTCCCACACCATTCAAAGGGGGGATTTCAAATAATCTCTACAGACTTTTAGCTATACAATTTGGGATGAAGACCCTTTGAATGGTGTGGGAGCAGGAACAAATTTCCAGAGAAAAAATTGCAGACTACAGGAACCAGGAGCCCCGCTTGGGTGACCCTGAGGGCACAGATAAACCTCCAAGCAGCCTCAACGACTCTCTATAAAGGATGCAAATGACCCGCAAGGAATATAAATCCTTCCATTCCCCACCATCCTCTCAGAGCTGAAGAAGCTTCCTGGATGAGAAGCAAAATGTCTTCAAAAGAAAAAACAAGAATGACCTGGATGACTGAGAATCTTTGGAGATATAAATGAAGGAGATTTCTGCTCTGAGGACACTGCGGTTCTAAACATTGACAGAGAGAGGAAGAGCAAGGCATGAAAAGGAAGAGGGAGGTGAGGGTTATTCGTTTCTTGGAGAGATGTGTGCCTCATTTCTCATGGCTTTGCATGTTTGCAGAATCAAAACACTTTGCGACTTTGCTGGAATTATATACTGAAAGGCATGCTTTTCTTTAACAGAGCAAAGAATGCATCTGAATGTAATTTGGGTCAGATAAAAATTGATGCCATTTGGTCTAATCTGAAGTTCTCCTTCCTTGGGTATCTTTGTCTCTGCAGTTGGGAGCATGTCTTTTACTCTGTAGTTTCAAAGTTATAAGGAATAAAGAGAGAACATCTATGTTCAATATCCAAAATGGATTTCTCAGTTTCTGTTGTTTACAGTGGCTTCTACCCAAAGCATTGTTTTTGCCAAATTTAATCCTTTTTATTTTTTGATTATTTAAAAGGGGATAAGGCTGATTTTCTCCAAATTCCCTGTGATTTCCAGTGGAGCACAACTGTGTCTTCTTCTGCCTAAAATGTTGTTCGTTTCAATCAAAATGTTATGGCATTTGTAAGCAGCTTCCAAAATATTATCCCTACCAGATCGGGAAAAACAAGAGCAGAGGGGATGAACCTATCATGGGTTTTATTTTCATACCTTTTTTTTCCTCCCTTTTTGCTCTTATGGCCATTTTAATGACTAACTGCAGAAAGGTTTGGTTGTCATTAAATTGGTTGTCATTAAGTTTGATGAATTCTACATTCTAAAAAAAATATTGTGCAAATATCCCATGATTCCTTCAATAAGCTTCTAGCCTTGATAACTTTTAGCAATGTGTGTGTGTGAGAGATAAGGGGGGAGGGAGAGAGGGAGAGGGAGGGAGAGAGGAAGGAAGGAAGGAAGGAAGGAAGGAAGGAAGGAAGGCTGGCTGGCTGACTCTCTTGGTCAAGTCTCAGAGCCACCAGAATCAAATAGCATAGAAATGTTAAAAATAACCAAACGTCATTGGTTAAAGTTTGCATTAAGAGAGTTTTAGACATGGACACCTGTGTCTATTTGTCTTAATTGGTGTGTCGCTGTCTTCTTCTCTAGGGCAAAGTGACAAAACTTGGCAATACCTGCTGTGAAACATGTAAGTACCCCGCCCCCCCCAAAAAAACCCTGCTTCATCTCCTGTAAGATTGTCACGTATTTCTGAATAGGTATGCGGCTGCAATATGAAAAGAGAAGCGTGAAAATAATATTACTGGATCATGTCTCTGCTTCTTAGCCACAATGATGCCAGAAGGACAACATGCCTGTTGTAATCAGTGGTGGGATTCTACCAGTTTCCCTACCGGTTCGGCAGTCGCGCACTTCGTGCATGCGCTCACAGCTTTCCAAACACCAGCTGAGGCTCTGCCGCACCAATCAGCTGAGTGAATAAAGAAGAGAAAAGCGCAGGGGTTGCGTGGGAGGGCTGATCCTGCGCTTTTCTCTTCTTTCTCCTCTCAGCTGATCATCGAAGCTGGGCCGAACCAGTAGCATTTCACCACTAGTTGTAATGGCATAATGCAGTCTTTGCCCTTTTAAATTTAAGAGCATCATCTACAAATACAGGATAGAGTTTGCATAATGACCCATCCTGTGCCCCTTATTTTTCCTTTAGATGTCTTTACCAGTAGCCCAGGGAGTTGGAGTAGACCTTCCTCACCATCGAATAGAAGGACCTCGCTGAAGTGTTCAGCGAAACTCAAGGTGACAATGAACTACGTGTCTCAGAGTTGGCTAGCTATCAGGATTCCGGCAGTTACCCTCCTTTAAATCACGAGTCTCGAGCCAAACTTCCAAAACTTCAAAAGGATTTATTGGGAGTTAACATGCAGGCACTGCCTGGGTGTAGCTGACTCTGAGGCACATCATTCATTGTCACCCTTGACCCTGTTTTCTCCCCACCCTCCTGGGTGTATCATAATTCATATTCTCCAATGGGACACATGCCTAGCCAAGAGTCATCAATCATGCTCTCCAGTTAGAATTTTGCACGGCAGAAACTTCAGTCACCTAGTTACTATCTTTGAAAACATTTATGGAATGCAGTTTCGGTTTTGCAAGCTGCTGAACTGCTTCCCTCCTCCCTTTCTGTTGTCAACTCTAAAAAGACCAGAGAAATATTTTATGAGTTGACAGGTGCATTGTTATGAAGGTTGGGCACACTGTCAACATCATGACATCCATCTTGATGTTAACCAACCAAGAAGGGTTTTCTTTGGGTTCCAGCAATGAATTTAGCCCTGGGTACAGAGGTCTTAATCATCCCTTCTAATTCTAGTAGGGTGTCCTTATACCTAGCAATTCCCACAATATGTGTGGGAAATCAAATGTACCTAATAAATCAAACTATCAAAGCATCTGTGCATCCAGAGTAGAAACCCACAATGGATGTTTCTTGCTGCTTTTCTGCCTGAGGCACTTCCTTCCTATTTCCTGTGGGGTCCTTGGTAATCTCTGAGCTTGGTGGTTTTCTTGTAGATGTTTCCTTACCAAACTTGGTAACATCACCACTGCTAATGATGTTGCCTAGTTTGGTAATGATAATGGTACCTAGTTTGATAGTGAAGTGTCTCCAAGAAAACCAACAAACTCAGGGATCCCCAAGGACCTCATAGTTCAATCCTGACCTACAAATATTCTCTTCTATTGTTACTTTTTCCTCTCTGCCTCTAATTGGGCTGAGCAATTCAACTCAGCAGTCTCTCCTCAGAGACTAATCTGGTCATGCTTTTACATCATTGATATGGATGCCTATTGTCAGCAGGAGCCTTGGCAAGATGTCTGTTCTCAGTCAATGATTTGGTCCAGGTAGACTTGGTAGTTATAAGGCAAGGGAATCAAAAAGTTTCTCTCTCAACGCAGGCTAACAAGTCCATCCGGCTGGGAGATGAACAGTTATCTGCCACATCTATTCATCTCCACCCCCTGCCTTTTATCCCCAAAGCTAGAGTGGGGCTTCACAAGCAGCGATGGCTCTTCCATCCCAAGGACCGGCCCGTAGATTTCCACTGCTCTCCTCTGCCTTCTGCGCATCCACACATCAGGCACTGGACCCAACTGTTCCTCCCCTTCCTCATCAGCCACCTCCAGACCTGGTTCTTCCATCCCAAGGACCGGCCCATAGATTTCCACTGCTCTCCTCTCTTCTGCCTTATGTGTGTCAGGCACTGGACCCAGCTGTTCCTCCTCTTCCTCATCAGCCACCTCCAGATCTGGTTCTTCCCTCGCAAGGACCAGCTCATAGATTTCCACTGCTCTCCTCTCCTCTGCATTCTGTGCATCCGGGCATCAGCACTGGACCAACCTGTTCCTCCTCTTCCTCATCAGCCACCTCCAGACCTGGGGGCTGTTGACTCTCCATCAGAGGGCTGATGAATGGGCCAGGCTCCGCCTCTCTCTCTCTCCCTCCCTCTCTCTGCCAGCTCTTTTCCCTCTTCCCCTCAGAGCTCTCGGGTTGCTTTGACGCTGCCTCTGACTCCCCACACCTCCTCCTCCTCCTCTGATTTGGTTGCTGGAGGAGCCCATGGCCAACAGGCCACAAGAAAAGGCATCTCGATTGTCAAAAATCTGGGAAATGCCTCCCTGTCTTAAAAGAGATTTTCCCCCATCTACTCTTCTTTCATCCATCAGCCCCAAAGCTTGGTTTTCAGTGACCCTAAATAAAAGCTTGGGTTGCCAAATTGTATGGTGGATAATTACGGCATTTGTTTAGCCCTGAAAATCCTCCCTTGTGACAAGGTCAAAATGTCGAGCAGCCCTTCGCCCTCCATACTGCCTTTCCCTCAGTCCCTCCTTTTGCTCGGTTCATCTGTCAATAAATAAAAGATGGTCTGTCCAGGAAGCATCCCAACCTTGGCCCAGTAATTGCTGTAACCAAACCCAAGTCAGCTCCAAGATAATTCTTGTGGTTGCTTGCCTGGATATTGTCGCATTCGAGCTCGTCTGGAGCATTTGAGTTAGCAGGTCACCGTCGAATGGTGTTCTCTGGTTAACTGATAATTAACAAGGCTTTTGTAATATTGTCTGCCACAATTAAATCATGAAGATTGTTAAGCAAAGATGCCCAAGAACCTTTCTACCCAAAGCAGATGTGAAAGTAATATGCAAAGCTCCAGGAAAAAAAAAAGTTGATTGACATGAGAAAAATGCGGCAGAATAGAACTGGTTAAGAAGAACTACGCAGATCCTGTGTTTTGGTGTTCTGAAGGAAGAATGTTTGCTGGGAAGAAGTAGATTTCAAAGAATTTTCACTGTTTACACAAAATCTGCTCTGCTCACATATTTGTTAAAAGAGGTTCCATGTGATCTGGGAAAACAGGGGGAAAAAAAAAGAATTAAGAGAAACATTTACAGCTGCACAAGTTGCTAATCCATCGTTTCCCTTTTTCTATCTTGTTTTATGAGTGGCATAAAAGACTTTTGGTCCATTGTACCTGCAGCCCCATTTTGTAGTCGCTGTGGGTTTGTAGTCTGGGCCCATTTTTAATCTCCATTAAGCTTCCTTTATTTATTCTGGACTCAGATTATCCGGGCCGCCACAAGCAATAAGATAAAATAAGATGCGCAAAGGAAATCTCCACCACCACCAGCAATGTGGCCAGAGACACGGGTTCTAATTCTTTGCACCGGGATCTGGCAACTTTATTGTAGTGCAAAATTGTGGTGGCAGCTGCAGAGCCCAGCGGAGGTGATCGAACTGTTGACAGATTGGCATTTGCAGCAATAAATGTGAAGCCTTTACTAGGAAGAAACAAGAATGACTTTAGGACAAGCTGAGTCAATCCCACTACGCAAGGCTACCACAAAGAAGACGGGGTCAACTTATTTTCCAAAACATCAGAAGGCCAGACAAGATAAAATTATTAGCAACTAATCAAAGAGAGAAGCAACCTGGAATTGAGGAGAAAGTTCCTAACAGGGAGGACAATCAACCAGTGGAACAGCTTGCCACCAGAAGTTCTAGGTGCTCCATCACTGGAGCCACTTGTCTAAAATGATATAGGTATCAGCATTCCAATGAAATTCTCCATTTCCATTGAGCACTCAGAAACAAAGTTCATCCAAGTAAGAATTTATTAGAAAAGTCATATTGGCACATCTGGGAAAACCCGAATCTGAGAGTTCTGGGTTTTTCTTTCCCAATAGAAATTCAAAGATCTATCCCTTACACCCATCATCTATTACATGGTCCAATCAAATGTCATCCCAACTGGAGACATTCCTCCAGACATTCCCCTCCAGGTGCAGGGTAATTTGTCCTTGACTTTTTGTGAAAGAATGTTGTTGAGTTTAATCTTCTGCCTCTCTATGAATTTCCCAATTTCCCAGGCACTAAATGTGGCAGTCTCGAAGCTTCTTAGTGAAAGATGGCTTCCAAGGCTGACAATAGGATCTCCTACTTGAGCAGACAGGGGTGGGATTCAATTTTTTTAACAATCAGTTCTGTGGGCGTGGCTTGGTGGTCATGTTTTTGGCTGGGCATGGCCAACTCAATATCACTCACATCAAGGCACGCATCTCCTTGCCTGGCCTCTCATGACTGTGGAGATGCTGCAACAGTCGTAAGTGTGAAAAATGGTCATAAGTCACTTTTTTCAGAGCCATTGTAACTTTGAATGGTCACTCCACACAAGCAAAGTACCAGCAAAGGAGGGGGGAAAAACTCCAGAGACGTTCCTGAGACAGGAAGTCTAGTCCTGCCAAGAATGTAATAAGGGTTAACGGAGGAGGCAGTTTCTGTAAGCAACACCAGAATGTTTCCTTCCTGCCTTCCTTACAGGATTAGGCCAGTAATTTCTTCTAACAACCGGCTCTCTGAACTGCTTAAAATGTTAACAACCGATTCTAGCGAATAGGTGCGAACTGGTAGAATCCCACCCCTGTGAGCAGAGGGTTGTACTAGAAGATCCCCAAGGTCCCTTCCAACTCTATTATGGTTGGTTGGTTGGTTGGTTGGTTGGTCGGTTGGTTAAGAGCATAATGGTTCCTCTATTTTGGTCTGAAAGCTTTAGTATTTTTCCAAGAAGATGTATAGTCTTATTTTTGTATAGATGTATAGTCTTATTTTTCCAAGAAGATGTATAGTCCAAGAAGATGTATAGGGTATAGATGTAAGATATTTTCTCAAGTCCATTCCCACTGTATTTCCAGGAAGTTGTCAGAACTTTGTGTTAAGTTGCAGTCCAAAAAGTTTAGAATTAGAATTCTTTTATTGGCCAAGTGTGATTGGACACACAAGGAATTTGTCTTGGTGCAAATGCTCTCAGTATTTTTGCTCAACCTTTACACAAGTTTAAAGTCAACTAAAGTCTGGGTCCTCATTTTACTGACCTCGGAAGGATGGAAGGCTGAGTCAACCTTGAGCCGGACAGGATCGAACTGCCGAGCTGCTAGCAATCAGCAATCAGCAGAAGTAGCCCGCAATACATCATTCTAACCACTGCACCACCAAGGCTCTATAGATCCTGTCATATCTTTATACCCAGTTCTTTCAGGTCTGTTCTTGCACTTTCCTTCATCCTCTGAAGGAGAAAACCGTGAGCAGAACAAGGCAGGAAGCTTTGAAGCGTTTTCTTGGCAACTTTTGTCTCCCTGAAGTTGTTGGAATAAATGGTCCCTTAATTGGCAATATTTTCTGAAAGGTTTGCAATTTGCCTCTTTCACCCACGATATCTCCTCAGGCACATTAGACAACCACCAGCAATATTGGTTGTTGCTATTATTATTATTATTATTATTATTATTATTATTATTATTATTATTATTATTATATCTTTAGTGAGATTCACAGCCTTTGAAGCTGGTTGGTAGCTGAAGAGCTCGAGTCCTAACCAAGGACCTAGGAACTGTTCAGGTAGCATCGGAGGATATAAGCTGTTCCAAGTAGGGTGGTGTTTTGTAGAATCTGGGTATTCAAGTCTGATAAATTCAGAATTTCCAAATAGCGAGGCAGCCCTTTAGGTATTGCTCCAAGGGTTCCAATTACAATTGGGATAACACATGATTTCTTTTTCCAAAATCACTCAACTTCAATTTGTAAGTCCCTATACTTTGTGATTTTTTTTTCTTGCTGCGCGTCTACAATTCATGCATCACCAGGTATTGCAATGTCAATGAACCAACCCTTTTCTTCTCAACTATTGTTATGTCAGGCGTGTTGTGGGCCAAATGCCTGTCCGTCTGAATTCTGAAGTCCCACAAGATCTTGGCTTTTTCATTCTCCAGAACCTTCTCAACCTGATGTTCCCAGTAGTTGTTACCATACTCAAATCCAAACTTTTGGCACAGTTTCCAGTGAATGATTTTAGCAACTTGGTTATGGCGTTCTAGGTAGTCAGTTTATGAAATTTTGCTGCACCCACTGATGATGATGGTGATGATGATGATTTGTTCCACTTGGCTTCTTTTACAACCCTGTTAAATGTATATATCTGGGTTTCTGAGCAGGACTTGAACGTTTTAAACACATTGTGCAACTCCTCACTTTTGCTTGTTTCTGTTCTTGTTGAACAAATTGTTTCATTTAATTCCCGTATTGCCGTCTGGGGAGTCTTAGCACCTGGTCTCCATTATGCCTCCACTTATCAGTAATTCAGTGGTTATTCCCACAATCTGAGCTTTAGCATACCCAAGAGAGCTTTGAACTTGACAACCAGTATTGGATTTTAATTTTTCGTTGAAAAGTCTTACTTCAACAACGCTTCCACTTTCTGCAGTTTGAAACATAAGTTTTTTATCTGCAGTTCTTCCACTCTTCCACGTGATTTGGTTCAGCACTCACTTTGTCAAACCTGCCTTGTGATGGCCAAAGACATTTTTTTTACTAGACTTTGTTTGAAGCAACCCTTGTTGTGCCATCATCTGTCTATCTCAAACCATGGTCCCAAAACAGGCACTTCCCAATGACATGTTGTTGTAACCAGTTTAGCCTCATAATTAGAACATAGAATAATGGGATTGGAAAAGATCTTGGAGGTCTTCTAATCGAACACCCTAGTCAAGTAGGAGATCCTTCAGCATTATGGACAAGTGGCTGTCCAATCTCTTCTTGAAAACCTCCACCGATGGAGCATCCAGAACATCTAGCGGCAAGCCATTACACCGATCGTTCTTACTGTCGTGAATTTTTTCCTTAGTTTTAGGTTGGATCTCTCTTTGATGATCAATCAATCAGAACAGAGCTGAAAGGGACTTTGGAGGTCTTCTAGTCCAACCCCTTGCTCAAGCAGGAGATCCTATACCATTTCAGACAAATGGCTGTCCACAATGTCTTCTTAAAAACCTCCAGTGATGAAGCACCCACCACTTCTGAAGGCAAGACGTCCCACCAGTTAATAGTCCTTGCCATTAGAAAATTTCTCCTCAATTCCAGGTTGCTTCTCTCCTTGATTAGTTTCCATCCATGGTTTCTTGTCTTGCCTTCTGGTGCTTTGGAGAATAAGTTGACTCCCCCCACCCCCCTCTTCATGGCAACCTCTCAAATAGGGGAATATCCCGTCCCTCCCCCCCCCCCCCCAGTCCTTCTTTTCTCTAGACTAGCCAAACCCAAATCCTGCAAGGCGAAGAACAGATCTTCACCTGTGACTTCTCATCCTGCCCTCAGGTGTTTTGGAGAATAAGTCAACCTCCTGTTCTATTTGACAGCCGGTCAGCTGGAAGACTGCTATCATGTCACTCCTAGTCCTTCTCTTCATTAAACCTGAGGCAGCCCCTCAAGAACTGGAGACTTGCTGATATCTTCCTTGAAGTGAAAATCAAACAGCCCTCGAGAAACAGACAGGCTGGGGCTCAGGTTGGAGTTGGGGAGGAAGAAATAGTAGGAAGAACAAAACCACACGTATGCAAAATCTATTGCTTTAAGAGGCTTGTTTCTGAAAAAAGCTGGGGTGGTCTGTTTTGACTGCCACCTACAAAACGTCCTGTATTAAAGATGAAAAGAGATGGGCTTAAACATGGAAAGAAAACCCTTGAGCATTTGTATGGAGTTGAGATTTTCTATCTGAATGACCTCCAAGTGGACAGCAACTGAAAGGAATATGGCGCATTGCGGTGTGCATCTCTTCCTGGTAGCAGAAGCTTTTTATCAGCTCTAAAATTGCCCCCAAAGCAGACTAATATCAGGCATCATGGCTGGAGGAAGAACATATAATCCTTTCCTCTGTCTATGAGCAATTTTTAAAAGTTTAAATCAGGGGTGGGGCTGCTGGGGGCTCGCAGGGGGTCGGGAGACCCCCTAGCTAAGATTCTGTGCAGTTTGGAGAACCCCCAAATCCCACTCTTAGTTGGCTCCGCCCACCCCTCCCCTCCCCTCCCTTCCAAGGAGTCCCTACGTGGCCCGTTTTGGATGCAGGTAAGTGTAGGGCATGCACGGAGCAGTGGTAATATTCAAAAAAATTACTACCGGTTCTGTGGGCGTGGCTTGCTGGGTGTGGCATGGCTTGCTGGGCATGGTGTGTTGGGTGTGGCAGGGGAAGGATATACTGCAAAATCCCCATTCCCTCTGCACCCCACTAACCTGCTTTCCAGCTCCGTTCTCCTCTACAGGGCAACAAAAGAAGACCCAGCCAATCAGCTGGGACTCAATGGGAAGCAGAGAAGAGATGGGGAGGGGCAGTCAGAGGTGGGGTTGGCTAGTTCTCTGAACTACTCAAAATTTCTGCTACCAGTTCCCCAGAACTGGTCCGAACCTGCTGAATACCACTTCTGGTATGGAGGCTCAGGGAGGGTGAAAAATGGACCTCCTGGAAGTTTGGGAAGGCAAGAAACAGGCCCATTTCTGGCTTCCAGAGAGCCTCCAGAGCCCAGGGAGGCCATTTTGTCCCTCCCAGAGGCTCGAGAAAAACCTTTGGAGCCCAAGGAGGGCAAAAATGCCTCCCGGCCATGGTGCAGGAGGCCAACTAGGCCACGCCCACCCAGCAATTTACATTTAATCTATAAATTGCTTATCTTAAATTCCTTCATGTTCCTTTTTTTCTTTTAAACTGTACTTTATTAAACTTTTATTACATTAAAAACATCAAAAAAAATCACTCAACAACAGCAATTAGTGGTGATTCTCTTATGTCAATAATCCATACATTATTTACAGATATTAAATTATGCATAATTACATTCTTATTATATCTATTACTTATGGTTAATAACTATCTGTCTTTAATCGATCTCTGTTCTATCCAGTTATACCATTGCTCCCACACCTTATAAAATATTGATGTCTCTTTATCTTTTAAGCTCAATGTTAATTTGTCCATTTCTTCACAGTTCATAATTTTTTGTATAACAGGTTTCTCATGATCATAATTCTTAAAGGAGTAGTAATATTATTGAAATACTGTAAGCTGATTACTTCTGACTAATAATCCATGCACTGTTAAAAGGAATAGTTTCTTACTTGCTTAAGTGCAAATCTCTATTTCTTTGTATAAGCAGTAGAAGGGAACACAACTAAAATTTCCTCTTGCATTTTAGGTGTCGAGCCAGAGTGCAGGCTAACCACAGGCAGGTTAGAGTTTGTGAAAGTAGACAACTGTGTGAATGAAAACCAGCTGAATCTCCACTACTGCGAGGTAAGATCTGCTGATCTGGAGCCTATGAAAGCAAACAACTTTTTTTAAAATTCTGCAAAGAGCTTGTGTCTAATTGCACGGAGCGGTAAATTATGCTTCAGATTAATACCCAAACTCTAGATAATCCTCAACATATGACCACAATTGAGCCCAAAATTGCTGTTGCTAAGCAAGACGATTGAGTTTTGCCACATTTTATGAACTTTCTTGCTGCATCTGTTCAGTGAATTGCTGCAGTTGTTAAGTTAGTAATGCGGTCATTAAGTGAACTGGGCTTCCTCATTGACAGAAGGTCGTAAAAGGGGATCATGTGATCCCGGGGACACTGCAACCGTCATAAGTACATTGCAGGTTGCCAAGCTTCTGGATTTTGATCACATGGCCATGGGGATGCGTCAACGGTTGTAAATGTGAAAAACTCTCACAGGTCACTTAGTACGGTGGTGTTGTTAACTTTGAACAATCACCAAATGAATGGTTGTAAGTCAAGGATGACCTGCACACACAGTAATGTGTTAATGTAAGACAATCACTGCCTCCTCCTCCTCCTCCTTTGTCTTCTTCCTCTCCTTTCGCTCCTTCTCCTTTTCCTTCTCCTCCTCCTCCTTCTTCTTCCCCTTCCTCCTCCTCTTCCTCTTCCTCGTCCTCCTCCTCCATTTTCTGCTCCCCCTCCTTCCCCTTCTCCTTCTCCTTTGTCCTCTTCCTCTCCTTCCTCTCCTTCTCCTTTTCCTTCTCCTTTTCCTCCTCCTTCTTCCCCTTCCTCCTCCTCTTCTTCCTCCTCCTCTTTCATTTTCTGCTCCTCCTCCTCCTTCCCCTTCTCCTTCTCCTTTGTCTTCTTCCTCTCCTCCTTTTCCTTCTCCTTCTTTTTCCCCTTCTTCCTCCTCCTCCTCCATTTCCTGCTCCTCCTCTTCTTCTTCTTTTCCCCCTTCTTCTCCCCTTCTCCTTCTCCTTCTTCTACTTCCTGCCATCTTCTTCCTTCCACCAGCTAGACACAGTCTGTAATTTTTACATCCTCCCAGCAGTTTTCATGGAGAAATCAGGACTTTTAAGTTCCAGCCCTTTGGCCTTTTTCTTTCAGGGCAAGTGTACCAGCAAAGCCATTTATAACATAACCCTGAACCGCCTTGAAGACATCTGCACCTGCTGCTCGGCTACCACAACCAACGCCATGCTCATCCCCTTGCGTTGCGCCAATGGCTCCCGGGTTCATCACCAAGTGTTTAATGCTCAAGAGTGTGAATGTCTCTCACGGAAATGCCAGCCGTAATTCGCCAATGGGGAGCGGACACATGTCAAGCTTTTTTCTCCAGATGCCAGAACATGTACAATCTGAGTGTATTATTTTTTTTTGGGGGGGGGGGGGGGGATATTAAGAGAATTTTGATAGTGGTCTAATCAAAGCCATGTAAGCAGCCAAGGAAGAAACTACATACTTGGGATGTTCTACTTTGGACTGTTTCACGGGTGCCGTATTTTGAAAAAGCCCAAAGAATTCACAGTATTTGGAGTAGTGCTGAGGACGGATATTCCCATCGTGGTGAACTGATAGAAAGTTTCAGCATATAGTTATATATATATTTTTTCATTTCAGTAGTTACTTTTATGATGAATGAATAAGTCTGGCTCACCTTTCGAATCAGAATTATTCGGCTTCTGTTACAAGCTTCAATAAAACAGTGGATTAAAACCCGAGTCTTTCAAAAGCCTTTTTTTCCCCCAAACAACCCAAAAGGCTTACAATGTAAAGCCATTGAATTTTTGTGTTGAATTCTCCCTATGGAGCTGGGAATCAGGGATGAACAAGGGGGTAGTTTGCAGCGGGAGCTGAGGCAAATGTCTGATTCATTCATTAAAGGAGGAGGAGGAGGAAAAGGAGGAGAAGGAAGAGGGAGAAGAGGAAGAAAGGAAGAGGAGAGGAAGAAGAGGAAGAGGAGAGGAAGAAGAAGAGGAGGAGGAGGAAGAGGAGGAGGAGGAGTAGAAGAAGTGGAGGAGGAAGAGGAGAAGGGGAAGAAGAAAGGAAGAGGAGAGGAAGGAGGCAGAGGAGAAGGAGGAAGAAGAAGAGGAGGAAGAAGAGGGGAAGGAGAAGGAAGAGAAGGAGGAAGTCGTAAAGTCACCAAGATTGGATACTCCTGACCAATAGGACAGAATCTGCTTGCCCTGTTCATCCTGATAGCAACCTCCACCTTCATGTTCCTCCTAGGTCAGGATACGGCCTAAATTGCATGCTCTTCAGTGGGTAGCCAAGGCAGTTCTTTCTCTCTGCATTTGACATCTAAAATCTTATTTCATTGGGCTGCTGGCATTGTCTAAACTTAAATTTATTTATTTTTAATTTATGACCGTCATGTCAATGCCAATTTAATTTCTAATTGTTTTTCATCTATGCTAGTTGTTTGTCCTAATGACTTGCTTATGAATAATGAATTGCCATGATTTATTTGGCGCGATCGGCCTAGAATTATTGGATGCTCGGACACTTGGCATCCATTTTTACTACATGAGCACATCTGTGAGTGGAAAACTTTGGGTTTACTCTCAGTGGGAGTTTCAATCCAAGTGGAAAAGGAGGGAAGCCAGGCTCTGCAGATGGGATTCATATGTAGGCAAATTTTCTAATCTTTTGGTCAGGACTTGTCCAAAATCATGTTGCTGCAAATCCATTTCAGTGTTTCCATCCAGTTGAGTCTGGACTGATTCTAGACCAAATATAATCGTACCTGGAGTGTAAAACTATGGACAGCCACTGGAAGGTAGCAAAGAGACCCCCAAACCCGAATACTCTGTTGCCATCTAGTGTTAATTGTTTGCCACTTGCTAAATCACTAAAAAGAAGGAAACATAATTTTTACATATTATGTACTCCTTATTAGTTAAAGAGAAGAAAAATTAAATATATAACACATTTCCTTTTCTTGAGTGACAGCTTTTTACTTTTTCATGAAAAAGAAGAAAGAAAAGAAAAAGAAAGAAAGGGAGGCAGAGAGGGAGGGAGGTAGAGGGAGGGGGTAATTGTAATTGTACGCTGAGGACTACCTGTAAAACAAAATAAAATAGAATAGGATAAGTAAAATAAAATAAAATAGGATAGGATGGATAAACAATAAAATAAAAAATAATACCGTTTCCCCCAAAATACGACCTACCCTGAAAGTAAGTCCTAGATTAATTTTTACACTTCTGCACAATATAAGTCCTACAATCAAAATAAGCCCTAATTAAGATCCCGCCCACTCCAGAGTGGACAGGTAAAAATTAAGCGAGGGTGGGGATGAGGGGGGTGAAGCTGCCCTACTACTTACCTTTGGACAGTTGTAGCCAGGCCTCGCACACCCCGATACCTGCCTTTCTGGCCCATTTCTTCTGCAGCTGGCAAGGCTTTCCTGAAGGCCTCTGCAGCTGATAAGAAAACTCTGGATCGATCCAGAGCTCTGTTATCGGCTTCAGGAAAATCTTGCCGGCCGCAGAAGGAGAAGCTCCTGAAGGCCTCTGACAGCGAAAAGGAGGCTGGGGCAATGCACGCAAGTGAGGTTAGTCAGTGGGTGACATCCCCCCAAAATAAGATCTAGTGCCTTTTTGGTGGCAAAAAAATATAAGACAGGGTCTTATTTTCAGGGAAACATGGTAATAAAATAAAATAAATAAAATAAAATAGTTGTGCAAAGTCTTCTTGGCCACAATTACCTTCTCCTTTTGAGCAAGAGTTATGAGTCCAAAAAGATTATCAGATTGCATATAACTCTTGAATGAGAAAATGCAACCCTTCTCCTTCCCCCGCTCCCACTTAATCCCTGGATCTAAAACCCACAGCGATACAATCTTGGTAGGATTAAGCCAGGATCAGTTTCTCTCCCATCTCCAAATCCATGTAGGCTGCACGTCCCATACAAAAAAAACCCAAAAATACCACAAGTCGTGTGCAACGCCATGAAAATAAAGGGGTGTACATTTTTTTTTTTTAAAGGGTATTGAATGTTTTCTGGAGTGCCAAAGGAGACTGAATCCCTGATTGTGAGATTGCAAAGGCAAGACTAGAATTCCTCCGGAGTGTTGCAGAGGTGTCTCCCGTGTGCCGGTTAACTTGGCGCTTTCGGGTTCAAGGCTCAACCAGAGCCCGATAGTTGCGCTTTGATTAGACTGTTGATTACAAGGTAATCCTGTGAATATTTCATGCTGAAGTAAGAGCATGCAAGCAGGAGGGGTAACATGAGAAAACCTAGGCGTTGTCTTATAAAAAGCCCGTCTCTCTCTTCTCTCCTGCTAAATAGCTGTGTGCGGTGTTGGTACTAAACGGTGGCTGATAAGAAGATGGGATTTGTCATCTAATCCTCGCTGGCAGAAACGGCTGCTCACTTTGGAGGAGTGTGTATTGAGTGGGGGGGAGAGAGAGCAGACTTCTTGTCCTGGATTTTTCTTTTCACCATCTCTTCCTCCTCCTCCTCCTCCTCCAGCAAGTAGCTTACGGTGGCCTCCAAACAGCAGCTGGTACCCCAGTTGGATATGCCTTGGGTCACCACAGGGCTATTGGGATGCTGTGTCGGATGGCCATAATTGAAACAGGAGTCCTGGCCAAAGACCTTTGGAGGTCCCTTCCTTCTCCAGGTGGAAACCCTGGCCTCTGGCTGGGGCTGCCCGCTGATGACCAGAAAGTGAGGGCACCCAGAGACCAAGTTCATGTGGGCAGCACAGCTGTGCCCTCTCAAGCTGGGAGCAATTTGTCACTTTCAGGTCCTTCGCTGAGCTATGGAAGCCGAAGACTCCGGTAAGATTATCCACGGCTTTGTTCCTAATTGCCGGTCAGTCTGTAATGATGGTGGGGGATTCGGCTTGTTTTTCTACCACGCTGGGTTTTCGCTCTTTTAGCTCTGTCAAAAGGTCTCCCCTCCTTTGCTTCTGAAGTTTCTTCTACATTGACAGGCACCTTAATTGGTTTGGGAATGCAAGCTAATCCGCCCAATTAGGTGGCTTAGTGGGTGGTGCCAATTAACCTTTCCCGATTGATTTCCTCAGATTGTTAACTCCAGCAACATGTTTATAAATTGACCTTCTTTACAGAGTCGGGATACTAAATGGCATTCCCACCCAACCCCCTGTGGGCTCCTCTATCTAGTTCTACAGAGTTTATACTACAGACCAGAGATGTTGAAACAACAGAAGTTTCAAAGCAAAAAATTAAAAAATGCAAAGAATGATAGGTGGGTCAAACTTTCTTTTTTTCACTCAGGTACTGTAAAAAACAACCACCATCACCTGTCAGTGGGCAGATGGTACAGAATAAGGCCTCCAGGCTTAATCCCAGCTGGAGTTGGCAGTCTTGGAAGCAGTTTTAAAATGGAGAAACACCCCCTTCCTACCGTTTCCATAGTGCTTGGTCTCTTTTGTATTTAATGCTGGTGATGTTAGTTTAGAAAGCGGAGGTGTTGATCTGGCACAAAAGAACTAGAATCTGTGGAGCTGCTGCAAGTCTGATGATCCAGCCCAGCTCACAATTAATCTAGGTTCCCAATGGGTTTAAATTATGTGCTGAAGTTATTATGGAAGTGTGTGTGTGTATATGGGCCATCTTTCCATAGCTGAAAGGGAATTATCATAATTGTTCAAAAGAAAAAGAAAATAGAAGAAACAGCCATCTGGAAAAGGGGGGGGGGAAGCCAACGATTAACCAGAAGAGCAAATTAAAAAAAAAATCAAACTAGCAAGAAGCAAAAACAGATGGAAACAATGCACTGCCTTCCCTGATATCATAAATCAGAATAGAGTTGGAAGGGACCTTGGAGGTCTTCTAGTCCAACCCCTTTGCTGAAGCAGCAGAGCCTATACCATTCCAGACACACACACCCTCTCTGTAGGCCCTAAATATACTGGGTTAGAACGAGTAAAGTCTAATGAATCTCTTTGTTGACCTTCCTCCATTCTAATTTTTGGCTGTTTACAGAATTGGGCAGGGGATTGGTCTCTAGAGCCAGGATGAGTAAGTATTGCTGAAGCAAATGGGAGCAAGCCCTTTGTCCAATTTCCAAATATTGCATAGTAATATTTGTTTTAAGTTTCTGGGTGTTACCCTAAAAGAGGACCTGACCTGGGGTACTCACATTGCAGCCCTGGTCAAAAGGGCCCAGCGGAGATTATACTACCTGAGACTTCTCAGGAAACAACAACTGAGTGGAAAACTGCTGGGGACCTTCTACCGCTGCACCATAGAGAGTATCTTAACTCACTGCACCTCTGTATGGTTTGCCAATTGCAAGGGGGAGATAGGACAGCACTCCAGAGGGTTAACGTCATTGCCCAGAAGATCATGGGTTGCCCTCTCCCCTCTTTGGAAGAGCTTTAGAGCTCCTGCTGCCTTAAGAAAGTTCAAAACATTCTCAAAGATCCATCTCATCCTGGATTTTTATTTGAACTATTACCATCTGGCAGATGGTACAGGATAATAAAAACAAGGACAAATAGGCTGAAAAACAGCTTCTATCCCAGGGCAGTAGCTCTTTTGAATTCTACCATATTGTGCAATATTAATGCAATATCAAGGATTTTCAATTCAATGTGTAGAATGTGAAGGATGCGTGTTTGTGTTTATTTTCATGGTCGTCATGTGCACTGAAGATGGTGTTTGATTTGTTGCACAAGGTGCAACGACAATAAAGTAAACTAAACTAAAAGAAAAAGCTAATGCTACATTCTGAGGGTTGTTGTGATGGAATGTGCACCTGCAGGAGCAATAGAAAAAGCTTTTGACAAGACAGAGCCTTCCCAGAAAGAAATCCAGATGAAAAGACTGCACAGTCCTAAGCTGGATGGGGCAAGGAAGAAGAGTTTCGGGGTAGCACGCACACCCTAACAATTCCTTAGGATGGGTTTAGTAAGTTAGACGCTTATAGTTTAGTCCGGCAAGATTCTGTCTGTTAGGTGTAAGCACATAAAGGATTGGACTCGATTGGATCTCACTGCCTCATCTCTGGGCTTCAACCCAATGGTTGTTATTTCCTCTTCCTTTCCTTCAAAAATGGCCCTGGGAAAGTTACAGAGGTCTGGGTGAAGTATTGAGTGTGCAAGGCTGCCATGGTAACACTTCCTGCCATGGTGAGGGCGTGTGACATCAACTAATCTGTGTCCCAGGTTGGGATGAGTCAGAAGGGATCCTTCGTGCAATATTAATCATGCAAGTGAAGAGAAAAATCAGGTAGGAATGAAACCAATGATTGTACATGAGTGGAACACCTACAGGAATTAACCCAGTCTGTTGCAAGTTTGCTCCACCATTTGTATTAGTCTTTGTTGTTCCCTCAGCATTCAGAAGGATGGGTAAATAATGAGAGCCGTCTCCATCCCAATTCTTACATGTTGGAGAAAAAAAAAACATGCTGGTCTGTGTTTCCTGGAGTCTTTTTGAAGTTAAAAATAGCAAAATATAAAATATGCCCCCCCGTGTCTGATTTTTTTTTTTCCCCGTGAAAAGTTTGGCTGGTTCAGAAATTGCCCTTCCATGGGACTGAAGGAAGGGCACTTCATCATTGCTTGGAAAATGGTGTCTGGCGATTGCAAATAACTGTGGGGACACTGAGCTATGATACCATCAAGTACCATCTCTCTCTTTTTTTTTTCACAAGGCTAAAGTTTCCAATTAACCATATGAACCCAGCACAGATCTTCTTTACTCATTAAACAGATTATCTTCTAGGAGTAGAAGCAGGAGGGGGCAGTTTGCTCCTATGTTACAGAGAAGCTCAGATACAGCATGTCATCACTCAGTTTTTACATAGCTGTTCCATGAACGTTTTCGGTTGATGTTGCCTTGATATCTTGGTGCAAGAATACACAAAGCACTGTGGAGGTTAAGGCTGCAGTGAACGTTCAGGGGGAAAATGCTGGATAGTGTGGTTGTGGTTGTTTATGGACTAAATCGACCTCATGGACCGTAGCTTACCAGAACCCCCATTCTCTAGTGTCTCCTGGAGTTTGTCCAAATTCATTTCATTGCATCGATGACCCTATCTAACCATCTCATCCTCCCCTTCTCCTTTTGCCTTCCATCTTTCCCAACATCTAGGTCTTCTCCAAGGAGTCATCTCTTCTCATTGTTCTGACCAAGGCTTCCCGAGACCACAATTAAGCACACACTTAGTCCAAACAACTCTCTTTTTATTTCAGCGCTGGGATTTATGTTCATTCTCAGCCTGTAATGAGTCCCAAACAGTCCCTTGAGATAAGCACCCACCTTTCTCTACTTTGAATTGCTGCCAACAACTAAAATGCCAAATCAACTGTAAAAAGCCAACCAGAGTACAAAGTCCACACAGAGCTTCAAGGTTAACAGAGCAAACAAAGTTGCTTCCTGCAAAGGTCCCTGTCCCTTTGTTCATCCTTTATGTCTTATGGGAGGGACCTCCAAGCCTTATTCCCGAGTTTCCCCTTTTGTCTTAACTGTTCTTGCCTTCTGACAGCTCTGCACACACGCACACTGGGAACAGGCTTCTCTTGTTCATCTGCCTTGCTGCTGTCAGATTCTGGAGGCTCCAGAGTCAGCACATAACTCCCAGATGGCCCTGGCTCCATCTCTGTATTGGATGCAGGACCCTCCTCCAAGTCCTCCCCAGACTCCCAGACTGTCCCATGTTCTTCCCCAGTGTCCAACTCTGCTGCTGTCTCCGCAGGCTGCCAGTGGACCAGAACACTCATTAGGTGGCCCAAATATTTGAGCTTCAGCTTCAGGATCTGTCCTTCCAAAGAACAGTCAAGGTTGCCGATGGGTGTTAACCTCATATGTTGGAGAGATTCCTCCTTTTGAAATTAACAGTGAATGATTCCCTTCCTTGAACTTGATCAAAGAGGTTGTCCTTAAAACTGATCTGGACACTCTTCTAGCAGTGTCCCCATCCCTATTGTAATTGTCTCTATCCACTTTGCTGCTGGTCTTCTTTTTTTCCTTTCCACCTTTCCCAGTCTTGCAGCCTTCCCATGATGTGTCTGAAGTTAGGATAATTTCAGCCAGGTTATTTGTGCCTCGAGTAACAACTCTCCATTGATTCGTTCAATGATCCATTGGTTTGTTCTCTTGGCCATCCACAGTAGTCTCAGGGGTCTTCTCCACCACCACCACTAACAGATCACTGAGAGTTTATTACAGTGTTTTTCAACCAGGGCCACTTGAAGATGGGTGGACTTCAGAGGTGGCATTCAGCAGGTTCTGACCAGTTCTGGAGAACCAGTAGTGGAAATTTTGAGTAGTTTGGAGAACTGGCAAATCCCACCTCTGACTGGCCCCGCCCCCATCTATTCTCCGCCTCCCATTGAGTCCCAGCTGATTGGCTGGGTCTTCTTTGGTTGCCCTGAACAGGAGAATAGATCTGGAAAGCAGGTTAGTGGGGTGGGGAGGAAATGGAGATTTTGCAGTATCCTTCCCCACCAAGTCACACCATGCCAACCAAACCATGCCATGCCCACAGAACCAGTAGTAAAAATTTTTTGAAGCCCACCACTGGTGGACTTCAACTCCCAGAATTCCCCCAGCCAACCACTGGCTGAGGAATTCTGGGAGTTGAAGTCCACCCATCTTCAAGTGACCAAGGTTGAGAAACACTGGTTTATTATATAGGAACCTTTGAATTTCTTCTTCTATTAAGTCTGGTGACTCATCTTTTGCCTTGCCTTTAGTGAAATGCAAGGCAAAACAATGATAGCAATAGCAATAGCAGCAGCACTTAGATGTATATATCGCTTCACAGTGCTTTACAGCCCTCTCTAAGCAGATTACAGAGTCAGTCTATTGGCCTCAACAATCTGGGTCTTCATTTTACCCACCTCGGAAGGATGGAAGGCTGAGTCAACCTTGAGCCTGGTAGGATTTGCACTGTCAAACTGCAGGCAGCTGGCAGACAGCAGAAGTAGCCTGCAGTACTACACTCTAACCACTGCGCCACCGTGGCTCATGATAGCCAAACATCTTTTAAAAATTATTACATTTAAAAAAAAAAATAAGTATATGTAAATACCCCAAACCCAAAAATACAAAGAAGAAAAAAACAACTAATAAACAATATCAAGGCCTAATAAAGAAAATAAAAGGAAAACAAACACACAGAATCCATATATCCATAATAATATTCTTAGAGAGTGAAGGGTCTTTGGTAGTCTCTGAGCTTGGTTGTTTTCTTGCAGACTTTTCATTACCCAAACTTGGTAACCCTTTACTGATGCTTAGACGGTTAAATGGTACGTGAGAATCTTGGACAAGTTATCTTCTTAGCCTATTCATTTTTCTAAAGGGGAAGCGTGTGGCACTGTTTGAGAAGTGGAAATCCTTTGTTCACCTAATCTTGCTTTATTATTTGATTAATTAAGCCATTCAGCAAGCAAAGAAGATCACAAAAGTTTTTAATGCTGCAATCTCTAGGTTTTTGGAGAGTTGGAGCAGGTGGGACAAATGGATCTTTTTCAGATGCATTTATATTCAACATTTGTCAAAGGATCTAAATAAACAGAGTTAATAAACAAATACAAAGCTATTATCTCGGCCAGCTGAACGTTAATCCCTGTATCTATAGAAAGAAGCATTTCCCTTAGTGCAAATTTTCTCAAATGGAGTTTGGAAAGAGGGATCGTTGGTATTTATTTATTTAGTTTAGTTTGTCAAGCATGTATAAGAAAACAAGTATGAACATAACATATAAACATATAAGTATAAGCTGGTATAAGTATAGTATATCCATATGAATGCGTATGAATAAATGGTAACAGTGGGACAGGGATGGTAGGTGTTATGATATGTACAGAATGCACATGGAAATATTTATGAGAGTAGTTATGAATAATTATTCAGCCACACACAGATACACTAAATTGAGTTAATTTTAAGAAATAGCACAGTCCAATAAACAGTCCAGGTCATATACGTTTTACAGTTGAAAGAATATCCAATTAAAAAGTCTTCTTACCGGTTCCCTTTGTCATTTACAGTAAACAAAAATATCAAAATATAAGCACAGCATAAATACAACAGAGAACCTTAGATAGCAACAGAATGTCAGAGAGACAGAATGTCAGAGAGACAGAATGTCAGAGAGAGCAAGCTATGATCTCTAGCTCCCTCTTATGGTAATTTGCAATATAATCAACCAATCGGAATATAGTATAAATCAATACAGTGATTTTGTCTTAAAGCTGCAAACATACATTGTTGGTTTATATATTACCAACCCAACTAATTGGTGTACAGATTCCTAACTGTAGGCGTGCTGGTGCGCTTATACACGCCCCCTTACAGAACTCTTAGGAATGGAGTGAGGTCCACGGTAGACAGTTTAAGATTAAAATTTGGGGGGTTTGAGGATGTAACAACGAAGTCAAGTAGTGAGTTCCAGGCATTGACCACTCTGTTGCTGAAGTCGTATTTTCTGCAATCGTGTTTGATGTAGTTTTACCTTGAGTTTGTATCTATTGTTTGCCTGTATATTATTCTGATTGAAGCTGAAGTAGTCATTGACAGGTAGGAAATAGTAGCAGACAATTTTGTGTACTAAGCTTAAGTATTCTTTGAGCTTCCTTGTTTTCTTGCAGGTGTTTCGTCACCTATAAGTAAGCATCTGCAAGAAAACAACCAAGCTCAGAGAGCCCCAAGGTCCCCTCATTTGAACTCTGAGCTAGAAATATTCTCCTTTATTGGAGTTTGGAGCACTTGGAACTAAGGGAGATAAATGAGGATGGACCAAGAAATGACTATTGTGTACAGAGGTGTGACTTAACCGGTGTAACAACTGGTTTGGTGAGCGTGCATGAAACGCACATTTTGTGCTTGCACAGAACATTTGCTCCAGCAATCCCCATGTGTTAAACAGCTGACACGTGGCAATCCGCTATGCCACACGAATCAGCTGAGTTTTAAAAACAGGATATAAAGTACAGCCTAGAGCCTGGGCGGGCAGGTGGGCCTAACAGGTGATTGTCAGAGCAAACTGAACCTGTTCGCTCCCAGCTGAACCTCGGAGCTACCGAACCGGGCCGAACCGGTAGAATCCTACCCGTGATTGTGTGGCACAACCTGCTTTTAAGTTGCAAGAGGAGGAACTAGCTTGATGATGAAGGAATGCTACAGTCTCCAGTTTATCAAGAGGTGGTGTGAAGTCACACCTTAATTAGTTAACACAGTGGACTCCTTGAAGAGACTGAGAAAATCCTGAGACTTGGTTTTCTCATTCAAACTGGGAAAAAATTCTAAGGGTTGCTTGGACAGCTGTGGCTATAGTCGAAATATTTTTGACTGCCACAAAGAGGAGGGAGTCAAGGTATTTTCCAAAGCACCCGAAGGCCAGACAAGGAATAATGGATGGAAACTGATCAAGGAGAGATTCAACCTGGAAATAAGGAGGAATTCCCTGACAATGAGAAGAATCAACCCATGGAACAGAAGCTGCTTTCAGAAGTTGTGGGAGCTTCATAACTTGAGACTTTCAAGATGAGATTGGACTGCCAAAAATGGTGTAGGGCAGTGATGGCGAACCTTTTTGTTGTGGTGTGCCAAAAGCGCGTGTGTGCCAGCACCCACAATGCACTGCACTCCGACCCCCTGTACATGTCTGCACAACACCCCCACCCCACCCTCTTATCTGCACTGCACATGTGCGCATCTCCCAGCTGATTTCCGCCCCATTTGAGGCCATTTTCGCCCTCCCAGGAAGCCTCTGCAGTCTCGGGAGGCAAAAAAACAGGCCTTTCGGAAATACCAGAAGTACCCGTTTTCAGCCTCGGGAGCCCGGGGGGGGGGGATTTTTCACCCTCCTGGAGGCTCGAGGAAAGCCTCTAGAGCCTCTGGAGGCTGAAAATAGGCCCGTTTTGGCACTTCCGGTGTTTCTGGAAGGCCTGTTCTTCAGCCTCCCGAGACTGCAGAGGTTTCCCTCGAGCCTCCCGGAGGACGAAAAAGGCCTCAAGTGGGCCGAAAATTAGCTGGGAGGTGCATGCATGTGCAGTGCAAATAAGTTTGGCTGGGGATCAGCTCCCCACACAAATGGCTCTGCTTGCCACCTGTGGCACACGTGCCATAGGTTTGCCATCATGGCTTTAGGGTTTCCCACTTGGGTGGGAGGGATTGGACTAGATGACCTACAAGGTCCCTTCCAACTCTGATTATCTGTTATCTGATAATCTGTTAATTTCAATCGGAAAAAGAGCTGGAAGGGACTTTGGAGGTCTAACCACCACCCTTCTCAACCAGGAAGCCCTATATAATTTGAGACAAGTGGGAAAAAAAATAACAGACAGATAGAAAAGATATAGAAAAAGAAAACACACCCTGCGGTCAAAGCCTGTGACTCATCCGACTGGATTTGGAGGAGCGGTTGTGACCCTATTGGGAGATTCTGTCATTGTGATAAGCTGGACAGATGGCTGAGAAGGCTTTGTGAAAAATTATACAGTTGTCACCATAATCACCCCCAGCACTCTCTTGATATTTGGAGCAAGTACGGATGGAGCCGATCGTAATGTTCAGCTGACCTTGTGTGCTGAGAGGACCTCTGGAGAAATTTTGAGGAGTTAGCTACCCAGGAGAGGGAAAGGATGGGAATAATTAGGACTGCAGGAAAAAAAAAACCTGTATACTGCATGAGCCAAAAAGAGGGCTGTGAAAATATTTACAGACCCCTCGTATCTCGGACATAAACTGTTTCAACTCCTTCCCTCAAAATGAAGCTACTCTCAAAATGACACCAGAACAACCAGACATCAGAACAGTTTCCCTCCCTCCCGAATGTCATCACTCTTCTAAACAAATAATTCCCTCAACACTATTCAATTATCTACTAAGTCTGCATTACTATTACCATTACTATTAATCTTCCCATCCTTCCTTTCATCCATCTCCTTCCACTTGTGACTGTATGACTGTAATGTTGTCGCTTGTATCCTTACAATTTTTTAATCGACTGTTTCCTAGTATGATTTGATTGCTTATTGTACCCTGTGACTATTATTAAGTGATGTACCTGATGATTCTTGACTCTTGACAAATGTATCTTTTCTTTTATGTACACTGAGAGCATTTGCACCAAGACAAATTCCTTGTGTGTCCAATCACACTTGGCCAATAAAAGAATTCCATTCCATTCCATATATTCTATTCTATTCTATTCTATTCTATTCTATTCTATTCTATTCTATTCTATTCTATTCTATTC
>NW_020769308.1:48096302-48116834 GCF_900518735.1 Pseudonaja textilis | reverse complement strand
GATAGATAGATAGATAGATAGATAGATATGATAGAGATAGATAGATGGGGAGGGAGGGAGGGATAAATAGATAGAGATAGATGATAGATAGAGATAGATAGAGATAGAGATGATAGAGATAGAGATAGATGGATAGATAGATAGATGGATGGATGGATAGTTGATTGATAGATAGACAGACAGACAGACAGACAGACTGTTGGAGGCATTCAAAAGAAGAGAGTGGGATCTTGGCTTATGTCTCATGCACAAGGAATTCTGCATTTCACAAGGCGTATTTGTTATTTTTTTTTACAAAAATGCAAAAAGGGCACATTGAGCTACCTGCTTATTTGCATGCTGTTGCTAAGCTGGGCTTTCTAAGGAGGACTTGTTTTCAAATTGATGACTCCCCAGGCAATAACACCATAACCCCCTATTCCCTTGTTCTTGTGGAGAGTTCACAGAAGCTGAAGCATTGTCGTCTTGGAACTCAGATAGAGAAACAAACCATAACATTGCTTCCTGGAGTTAACCACATACAGATAGTACCTCAACGTATAATAACCTTTTGTTTAATGACCGAACTTACAACGGCACAGAATCCCCCAATCTCCTATACAGGTAGTCTCAGACTTACAACAGCTCACTTAGTAACTGATCAGAGTTACAATGGGACTGAAAAAAAGTGACTTGAGGTCATTTTTCATACCTACGACCGTCGCCCTGTCCCCAGGGTCCCCATGATCGAAATTCGGGTGCTTGGCCTATTTATGACGGTTGCAGCGTCCCTGGGGTCACGTGGTCCCTTTTTGCGACCTGACAAACAAAGTCAATGGGGGAATACAAGTTCCCGTAACAACCTTGTTATTAACAACTGCAGTAATTCACTTAGCAACTGCGGCAAGCAAGGTTGCAAAATGGGACAAAACTCACTCAACATATGTCCAGCTTAACAACAAGAAAGGTTGGGCTCAACTGAGACGATAAACCAAGGATACCTGCATGAAATATTTGTCATATTAAGTTGGAGAGCAGATGAAATGGCTTCTCAGAATGATCCCCTCCAAAATGTCCTTCCTGGGACTCCTTAGTTAGCTGAAACACCGTGTTCCACTGGTTGATGGTCCTCCCTGTTAGAAAATTCCTCTTTAATTCCAGGTTGTTTTTCTCCTTGATGAGTTTCCATCCATTGCTTCTTGTTCTGCCTTCTGGTGCTTTGGAGAATAACTTGACTCCCTCTTCTTTGTGGCAGCCCTTTAAATATTGTAAGACTGAAAACCAAATCATCTGACTGTATTCACGCAGTCTAGCAATTCTAACTTCTTAAGAAAACTATATTTTGGCTCAGTGATACAAGCCATTGTGCACTCCATAATATATGAAGCCACCCAATTGTGGGTTACTTGAGATCAATAGGATACGTATATGAACGTAAGGAAGTCAATACTGTTTTATTGAGCCTCAGCTGGCTAGTGAATATCAAAAACAGTCAATAGATTGGGCCATTATTTCTTTAAATAAATATCAAACCAAGTGGAACTCTGCTAATCCTCTGAGTCCTAGATTCTATGTTCATTGTATATAAACAATACTTTGCAATTTAAAAAAAACAACAACTGCATATTTGGTGGTTTCCAAGACTACCAGAACACTGAGGGTTACTGAATTTCAGTGGTGTGTATATATGTTTGGAGAGAAACAGGTTAAATCCTTGAATTGCTAAGGATGTCTATGAGCTTAAGGGAGAGGGGAAGGAGGATGTATTTTATACTTTTATTTATATTGCTAAGAGGAAAAGCAAAGGGAATATGAGCTATGGCACATGTGGAAAGGAGAACATATAATAAACGTGAGCTTCCTCCAACTTTAGTGTTCTTTTATTTCTTTCTCTCTCTCTTTTTTTTTTTTAAAGAGGGTTGGACTTTCCTCCTTTGCACACCATTCTGGGATTATTTCTATCAATCGTCTAAAATTATGTACTCTGTCAAATGCTTTGGTGCCCAAAGCTTGTGAAATCAAAACCTCCAGCGTGGTTTAATCTGAGTCCCATCTGCTCCTTTCCTTCAAATGCAACAGTTAATATATAAATTCTCTGCCCATCTGACACCCTCTCTCTTTTTTTCCCCCTCTGGTTTTACAAGTAGGAAGCAGAGGAGGGGTTCTGTTCATTGCATTTTTTGCTAAATACTTCCCGCTTTTCTTCCAGGTGATTAACAACTATGTGGATGGGGCTCAGTCTGGTGTCTCAGACAGCCCGTCGCCGTCAGCCGGAGGGATGCATTTCCGAGACAGCAAAAGGAAAGTGGACTACGTCTTAGTCTACCACTATCGAAAGCATTCCTCGGACCACGGTGGGGATTCTCAAGGGCCCTTACATAGGCCGGGCTCTTTGGCGATTATTTCTAATGGGGAGACCGCCAAAAGCCAGCAGAAGCAACAGGATGGATCTACTCCAGAAGCCCAAATCATTGATGTCACTCCACAAGATGCTTTGGAGGTTGCAGAAGAGCAGCAGAGGGAGGAGTTCGAACGCAACCTGGTGGAAGCTGGTTTGGAGTTAGAAAAGGAAGCGGAGGTAAGAGAAACTCAATAGCCCACGTTCCGTTGTCTTGCCATTGACGGTTTCTTGGCTGCTGTTCACATATGTCTTGAGCATGCAGTTGTCCTGCTGTAGCCATTTGAAGTGTGCCTGACAGGTTTATTTATTTATTTATTTAGTCAAATGTGTATTAGATAACAGATGTAAGAATAAACATGATTATTAATACAAGAAATAGATACAAATACATGGGAACAGTAGGACAGGGACGGTAGGCACATTGGTGCACTTATGTACGCCCCTTACAGACCTCTTAGGAATGGGGTGAGGTCAATAGTAGACAGTCTAAGGTTAAAGTTTTGGGGGGTTTGGGGGAAGAAACCACAGAGTCAGGTAGAGCATTCCAGACATTGACCACTCTGTTCCTGTAGCCGTATTTCCTGCAATTGAGTTTGGTGTGGTTTACCTTGAGTTTGTATCTATTGTGTGCTTGTGGTTGAAGCTGAAGTAATCATTGATGGGTAATCATAGAATAACAGAGTTGGGAGGGACTTTGGAGGTCATCTAGTCCAACCCCCTGCTTCAGCAGGAGAGTCTATTCCAAATATTGGGAAGGACATTGCAATAGATAATTTTATGTGCTACGCTTAGGTCAGATCGAATGCGGCATAGTTCTAAGTTGTCTAAGCCTGCAATTTCAGATCTGGTGGCATAAGGCATTCTGTTGTGAGTAGAGGAGTGGAGGACTCACATCATTTTCACATCATTTCCCCCCATTTCAAAACCAAGAGAACACACTGTGGTTTCCTTGGTGCTCTCTGAGCCTGGCGGTTTTCTTGCAGACGTTTCATGACCCAACTAGGTAACATCATCAGTGCACCGATGATGTTACCTAGTTGGGTCATGAAATGTCTGTAAGAAAACCACCAGGCTCAGAGAGCACGAACGAGCCCACTGTTCAACCCTGATGTACAAATATTGTTTTGTAAAGGGGATTATATTTGTCATGCCCCTGTTGGAATCTGATTCCAAGGGAGAGGTGGAACAGCTGACAGGGAGTGTGAGTGTGGCTCTGGTGGTTGTGGAGGAAACTGGGGAGGGGCACAGTCCGGGGAGAAGTACAGCAAGGCAGAGGGAGTTCAGAGGAAGACCCAGGCCCACCCCCTCTTCATCTTAGGGAATGCAGGGAGGAACAGAGAAAGGAGCAATGTAAGTTGTGTGGTTTATGGGTGAGGAAAAGGCCCTGATCCCTTTCATTGGCTGCAGCTGGGAACACAATGTTTAAAAGGGCAAACTGCACATGGCAAAGTTACTGGAAGCAAAGCTTGAAAATATTCTGGTTTGTCAAGTCTTATCTGAGTTCTGGCATCCTCCCAAGTGTGTGTGTTTCATTATCTTTTGATGTTTTCAATTTCTTATCCTGCCCTGTCTCATTAATTGCTGCAGTGTGGTTTGTGTTGGTTTTTATTTATAATTTATATGTACTTTGGGTTCGGATGGAATTTCTTCCCTTTGAAAACTGTTCTTGGGAGTTTTTCTCCAGCCAATGATAACTAGACATTGGACGTATTAAAGGGACTATTTTTGTGACTTAGTTGCTTTTGTGCCATGCCCCAGGTCATCGCAATATTGGAGAAATATATATAACAGAGATTTTATTTGTGCCGTGGAAGGGAGCAGAACTTGGCCCCTTCCATGTTCTGCCCTGGCAAGGTAAAAAGATTTGGGGAAAAAATGTAAAAATGTAGCTCCATGATTCAGTCATACCACGTGGCAGCACCGTGAATCTATGATGTGAGATGATTAGATGCAATGTACAGGATTTATGAATGCATAATTTGCACCCTGCAATTTTATTGTTATTGTTCAGGTGGCTTCAGGGCAGGGAATTGGTTTACTAGCTAATGATGTCTAAACAGTTTCTTCAGGATTTTCTTCAAAGGGGATGTGCCGTTTTCATCACAGGAGAAGCTCCCCAGGAGGAACAATAGCAGAACATTCAAACATAATGTCATCTCATGGCATCTCATAGCGCTGAATTTTCTATGAGCTGGTATTGCCCGTTGAGTTGACAGCTCGACTCTTAAGTTGACAGCAGAGTCACTGAGGATTAAGCCGGACCTCCAAGATTTGAGGTTTGGACAGATGGCATTTGCTGGCAGAAATGTGAAGGTTTATATTAAAAGATGTGACGTGGGGGTCAGCATTGTTTCATACAAAGAAGATGCACACACATAAGTGATGAACCAGTGCACAGAACTCGAAGTATTATGCTGAGGTTCAAACTATATCCTTTAGGTTTTTAATTGAAGAATTCACAATTCATTGGGAAATAAATCTGAACCCAAGCATTAGAATCAGAACAACAGAGTTGGAAGGGACCTTGGAGGTCTTCTAGTCCACCCCCCCATGCTCAAGCAGAAGACCCTATACCACTTTAGAGAAATGTCTTATCCAGTTTCTTTTTTAAAAAACCTCCAGTGTTGGAGCACTCACAACTTCTGGAGGCAAGTTGTTCCGTTGGTTGATTGTTCTGTCAGGAAATTTCTCCTTCATTCTAAGTTGCTTTTCTCTTCGATTAGTTTCCATCCGTTGCTTTTTGTCTTGCCTTCTGGTGCTTTAAAAAATAGCTTGACTCCCTCTTCTTTGTGGCAACCCCTCAAATATTGAAACACTACTATCATGTCACCTCTAGTTCTTCTTTTCTGTACACTAAGGTAAAGGTAAAAGGTTCCCCTCACACATACATGCTAGTTGTTCCTGGCTCTAGGGGCGGTGCTCATCTCCGTTACAAAGCCAAAGAGCCAGCGCTGTCCGAAGACGTCTCCGTGGTCATGTGGCCAGCATGACTAAACACCGAAGGCGCACAGAACGCTGTTACCTTCCCACCAAAGGGGTCCCTGTTTTTCTGTTTGCATTTTTACATGCTTTCAAACTGCTAGTTGGCAGAAGCTGGACAAGTAACGGGAGCTCACTCCATTACACGGTGCTAGGGATTTGAACCGCTGAACTGCTGACCTTTCTGATTGACAAGCTCAGCGTCTTAGCCTCTGAGCCACCGCGTCCCTCTTTTCTGTCCACAAGACGTACCCAATTCCTACAACCATTCTTCATATGTTTTAGCCTCCAGTCCCCCAATCATCTTTATCCCCTAATCATTCTTTGTTCTATTTATTTATCAAATTTATACAGCTGGTTCTTTTAGTTGAACACATTTAACTATTAATTAAAAACTCAGACAGAGAGAAATGGAGCGTGTGGGTAGGGGATCAGCTTCCTTTGTTAATTCTTTGTTTACTGACTCTGCTGAATTGCAGATCTGGACAGGCCTTAATCAGCCTTCCTTAATCTGCCCAGTTGCTAAGAGAATCCCTTTTGCTTCTAAGCCCAGCAAGGCAGCTGGTGCAACAGAGTGGGCCCTACTAAACTATGCTTGGCTGCAGTCTTGGAGATGCAACCCAAAAGGGCAGATGTCCTTGCTGGATGGAGATGCATTGTGGTTGCCACTGTAGGAGAGACAGTCCTGCTTCTGGCCAGTTTCTCCATGCACTTGTCATCTCAGCTGATGGCATTGAGGTAAATAGAAATCTGGGCCTTGCATTGCACGAAAGCATCATGTGGCTTGTTTCATTCTGGCTCAAGATTTTGAATAAAGGTATTTTGTTAGTGGCTAAGACGCTGAGCTTGTCGATCAGAAAGGTCGGCAGTTCGGCAGTTCGAATCCCTAGCGCCATGTAATGGAGTGAGCTCCTGTTACTTGTCCCAGCTTCTTCCAACCTAGCAGTTCAAAAGCATGTAAAAATGCAAGTAGAAAATTAGGGACCCCTTTGGTGGGAAGGGAACAGCGTTCTGTGCGTCTTCAGCATTTAGTCATGCCGGCCACATGACCACAGAGACGTCTTCGGACAGCACTGTCTCTTCGGCTTTGTAATGGAGATGAGCACCGTCCCCTAGAGCTGGAAATGACTAGCATGTATGTGTGAGGGGAACCTTTACATTTCCTTATTTTACTAAAACTAACGGTGACATAGTGCAATGTGCAGACCATTCAAAGACAGAGAACCATTCTTTGGTTTTAGAAAGCTGAGGTTGATAGCTCACCCTTGTTCATCTTCTGATGTTGTCTTCCCAGGAAGCTCTTCCCAGGGCTTTTTGAGTGTACCAAAAGGATATAACCAGAGACTCTACTGATTAAAAACAAAACAAACCATGTGTGTATACAATGGAAAAAAATGAAATCTGTTATATCATCCCAACCTCTTGCTAAAGCTTTCCAGTTTAGAGACATGCCTGTCCCCTGGGGCTTCATCCTATGAAGCAGGCAGGGACCTGGAGTATCTGAACACAACCTCCGGAGCCACACCTCCACTCCCTGTTGGCTGTTCCTCCTCTCCCTCAGAGTCCGACCCCACCAAGGGCATGACAAAAACGCATCAGAATGGCCACATATTCCTATTCTGAGGCTAAGTTTGGCTCTGAGTATCAGCTGTCAACTCATAAAGCATTCCTTTTTTAAAAAATATACCTTATTGATATTACAAATAAAATAGACCAACAACACATACATAAATGCAAGAGAGAAAAAGAAAACAAGAAAAAAAAAGAATAGAAAGAAAAAGATAGAAAACAATTAAAACCATTTTCATCTTCAACAGTTTGTGAGACCTCCTTTTTCCCCCTTATTTTATGCAATATACACAATTAATCCTTACATATATCTGTATATCACTACTATGGTTCTATCATATCTACTTTTGCCTTTTGGTGTGAAACCTATCTTTGGTCTATCCATTTGTACCAGCAGTTCCAACTGTCGTAATATATTGAAGTGTCTTTATCTTTTAATGCCAAGGTTAATTTGTCCATTTCTGCACAACTTGAAATTTTTTGAATAATCATCTCCTCTGATGGAACATGAGGCTGTTTCCAACATTGTGCAAAAGCCAATCTGGCTGCTGTCAAAATATGTATTATTATATATTTCACTTTTTGGGGTAGTTCTTTATCAAAGATCCCTAATGGAAAGGACTCTGGTTTAAATTCCTATGCCTGTTTCCGAGTTGCCATAAGCAAGAGGGAGGAAAAACCCGAAGGAGCAGTACAGCAATTAAAAACAGAAGTACATTCCACGCTTATCTTACAGAGATTGAGAATGTGATTGATGACACCCAGCCCATGAACGGGCTTTTTTGGAGAATCTGATTGATGACACATCCAGAGGGGAGGGGGAAAACAGGGTCACAGGTGAACATAAATTGTGTGTGGCACAGTTGGCCTCATATAGGTCAATGCCGACAAGTTGCTCCTAATAAATCTTTTGGATTTTTTTGAAGATTGGCTCGAGGCTCATGATTTAATTAGGGCAATCACCAGAATCCTGACATCAGCTCTGCCAGGACAACTAGAACTCCATCTGGAACCTCCATTGACAAATCCATTACGCTGAATCTCATTCTTCTTTGTGTTATTTCTCAATCCTCTCAAATCAGTGTGGAAAGAGGACGAGCATTTTGAAGGAACCTACAGTATTGTATGGCAAGATTGTTCTTACAGCATGACCAAGCTACAATGGTAGAACCAGAAGAGAATTCACTAACAAACTTTTAACTGTGGGATCCTTGATGCTTGCTGAGCTTGGCTGTTTTCTTACGGACATTTCATTATCCAAACTAGGTAACATCATCAGTGCTAGGAGGGAGTAAGGTTTGCTCTCTGCTTATACACAAGTGGCTTGCCTTGTTGGTGGGACTAGTCCTTGCTTAGTTTGTTTGAGATGGTAGTTCCTTGATTGGAGTATTATTTACTGCTTGATTGTTGGTCCAATGTTGGTGTTATTCTCTGCTTATTGAGGTGTTGATTGGTGGTAAGGGGGTGTTTCTGTCTCCCTATGGCTACCATGGTCTTACTTGATTAGTAAATCCCCAGTGCGTAAAAAGATGTGGAGACTCTAGAAAAAGTCCATAGAAGATGTCTGGTTCCGAGTTCACTCGGAGCCCGTCAGCTCTGAATATGCATCGCAGCCAGTCAGCTGGCCATGTCACCTTATCTCTGCTGCTGCCGGATCTGTATTTCTGCTTCTGTGCTGGCCGATGGCTTTGAAATGACTCAGCAGAGCTGAGGATGGATTCTGCAACAACTGCGGGGATGGAGGATGGATTCTGAAGCAACTGCAGGGCTGCTGGATAGATTCTGAAACAACTGCGGGGTTGCTGGAAATGGCTCTTTTCATGTTTTGATGGGGTGCATATTGTTAAAGGGGGGTTGGGGCACATATAGGTGGAAATTAAGCCTTAGGTTAAAACATGGTGAAGGTGGCACCAGGTGGGGATCAGTGAGGGTCGGAATAGGGTAGGGATGTAGACATAGGGTTAATAGCATTTAGGGATAATGGGTTAGGCACGGCCAGAATTAGAACTGCGATAAGCCTGGGTGTGGTGGAGTGTGTCTCGTGATAATGGTAATAAAAGGAAAGGGAGCAAACTTAAACCCAACTCTAACCTTGCCTGGCTTTTAGCCTTTCTTGTCAGAGAAGGGTGTTTGTTGTTTGCTGAGCTAATGAATAAACCACCATTGCACTACAAAGGAGCTGAAGTTTGTATTCATTTCAGCACAAATCTTCAATACTTGAGGACTGGCTGAGAGAAGAGCTACAAGGATGATTAGGGGACTGGAGGCTAAAATATGAAGAATGGTTGTTGGAATTGGGTATATTTAGTTAAATGAAAAGAAGGACTAGGGGATACATGATAGCAGCCTTCCAATATCTGAGGGGCGGTCAACCTATTCTCCAAAGCACCTGAAAACAGTTGGAAGCTTAATGAAAAGAGATCCAACTTGGAATTAAGGAGAAGTCTGTCATCAGTGAGAATGACCAGTGGAACGTCTTGCCTTCAGAAGTTATGAGGGCTTCATCACTGGAGGAGATTGGACAGCCACTTGTCTGAAATAGTATTGGGGCTCCTCCTTGAGCAGGGGGTTGGACTAGATGACCTCCAAGGTCCCTTCCAGCTCTGCTATTCTCTCTGTGTTTATGGGTATGTTAATCAGTAGGGTCTCCTGCTTGAGCAGGGGGTTGTTTAGATGACCTCCAAGATCCCTTCCAGCTCCGCAATTCTCTCTTTCTGTATGTGAATCAGTGAGGTCTCCTCTTTGAGCAAGGGGTTAGACTAGATGACCTCCAAAGTCCGTTCCAGCTGTCCTATTCTCTCTCTCTCTCTCTCTCTCTCTGTATGTGAATCAGTGAGGTCCCCTCCTTGAGCAGGGGGTTGGACTAGATGACCTCCAAGATCCCTTCCAGCTCTGCTATTCTCTCTGTGTTTATGAGTAATGAAATCAGTGAGGACCCCTCCTTCATCAGGGGGTTGGACTAGATGACCTCCAGTATCCTTTCCACTTCTGCTATTCTCTCTGTGTTTACATGTATACGAATCAGTGAGGTCTCCTGCCTGAGGAAGGGGTTGGACTAGAAGACCTCCAAGGTTCTCCCCCCCCCCGCGACTCTGTTATTCTGCATTGTGGCCAGTCAATAAATGTCACCTCTAATCTCTATAGAAATTAGATCGCTTCTCTCTTATCCCCGGAGGACGTAAGTATTCTCCTCTCACCAACGGCAACCAGTTCTTGAAAATGTTGCACATCAAAACAAAAGGCTGTTTCTGGAAAGGGGGCAAGCAGCTGGCAGGCAGTGTCTTCTGTTTATGACATGTATATAAGCTGCCCCAAATGATTTACAAAAGACAACTCTAAAATACAAAATACAGATGGTCCTCGACGTACAACAATTCGGCCCAAAGTTTCTGCTGCTAACAAACATGACATGGGTGGAGTGAGTTTTGGACCTCATTTTATGATCTTTCTTTAGTGAACTTACAGTGCTTAGCTTGCAGCTCCATTGCAATAATATAGAATACTAGCTGGGTACCTGTGGCTCGCTACCAAACTATGTGGTCAGGCTTAATTTTTTGAGGGGGGAGGGGGGAAATAAGGGGAACAAAATCTGCCTCTGCCTACCAGCATCCATTGGTATTCATCTGGCTAGCGTCCTATCAGTGTGTGAGAGAGTTGAGGGCTGTTTGGAAAGTGAAACGGTATTTGCTGTGTGAGAAGAAGGAGACAGCAAGGAGCCTGGGCGTGACTTAGCTCAGCTGTTCTGTAGTAAAGCTGCTTAGTGCTGTGAAACTGAAACTCCTCTCCTCTGCTTGTATTTTGCATTTGGAACAGATTTCTTTTCAGGTGGGGAGCGGGAGTAGAACTCCTTAGCATCAGAGGGTGTTAATAATAATATATTAAAAACTAATGCTCTGATGGTCATTTGGAAAAATCCTTTCTCAGGGAGCACCTAGAAGCCAAGAGGAACATATGTGCCAATTTTCAAGTTTGTAGGCTTTACGGTTCTGGAGATTTTGTGATGATGCATGAGTGGTATTTTGCTTTTATATATATAGATAGGTAGCTGAGGGTGCAGCTGTGGGTTTCTTGAGGTTTTTTGAGGTCAGCCACAGCCGGAACAGATTGGGTGTGTGTGAGGGGCCGAGTAGAAGGTTTTCAGGGAAATTAAAAGGAAGACAAACAAATGGATCTCAGAGTTTGCCAACAGAACAGAATGAGCACCAAGGGAGAAGGAGTAATAGCTGTTTAATAGTACTATTATTTGCCCTGTGGAGTCAGGGAGGGAATGTCTTTTGCAGGGCATCCATACTGTGTGATCCAATGGTTAATCTTTTTTGGCAAGAGAACTCTCCTCTTACTCACCCCAGAGATCCAAATACACCAGAGATTTGTCCACAATCCTTCCTCATCTGGGGACTGATCTGTACCAAGCCCTTTTCACCGACATGTTGCCCCCTCAAAATAGCTCTGTCACAATTTCCTCACAACTTCACCTGTTTTGTGCTCCTTCTCTGCTGATATTTTACCATATTCTAAACTGGACCATAGGAAGACAGTAGAACAGAATGGAATGATAGAACCCCAAGGATCAGTTGTTGGGGATCATCAAGGCTATACAGCAGGGTTTCTTTGCCTGGGAAAATCCGGGAGTTGAAAGAACAGCCATCATCAAATTGCCAAGGTTGAGAAACACGGCGATAGAGAGAAAAATAGAATTGAAAATCTTACCATCTGAGGCCTAACAGCCTCTCTCAGACCTTTGCTATATTGTCAGCCACATTGGTAGATAATCTGGCGATCGTCAGAAGAATGCTTCTGTCAAGGTGTTTTGCTTGAATCACAGGAATAATAGAATAGAATAGAACTCTTTATTGGCCAAGTGTGATTGGACATACAAGGAATTTGTCTTGGTGCAAATGCTCTCAGTATACATAAAAGAAAAGATACATTCATCAAGAGTCGAGAATCATAAGGTACAATACTTAATGATAGTCATAGGGTACAATAAGCAATCAAATCATACTAGGAAACAGTCAGTATAAATCATTAGGATACAAGTGACAAAGTTACAGTCATACAGTCACAAGTGGGAGGGGATGGATGATAGGAGTGATGAGAAGATTAACAGTAATAGTAGTGCAGACTTTGTAAATAGTTGGACAGTGTTGAGAGAATTATTTGTTTAGCAGAGTGATGGCGTTTGGGAAAAAACTGTCCTTGTGTCTAATTGTTCTGGTGTGCAGTGCTCTATAGCGTTGTTTTGAGGGTGGGAGTTGAAACAGTTTATGTCCGGGTTGTGAGGGGTCTGTAGATATTTTCACAGCTCTCTTTTTGATTCGTGCAGTATACAAGTCTTCAATTGAAGGCAGGTGGGTAGTAATTGTTTTTTTCTGCAGTCCTAATTATCCTCTGAAGTCTGTGTCTGTCTTGTTGGGTTGCAGAACCAAATCAGATGGTTATACAGAGTTGGAAGGGACCCTTCACAAGCCAGAAACTCTATACCACTACAGACAAATTGCTGCCCAATCTCTTCTTCAAAACCTCTAGCGATGGAGCAACCCACAGTTTCTGGAGGCAGGCCCTTCCACTGATCAATTGTTCTGTCAGGAAGTTTCTCTTTGATAAGTTATCATTTGTTGTTTCTTGTCCTGCCTTCAGGTACTTTGGAAAACAGGTTGACTCCCTCTTCTTTGTAGAAGCCCCTCAAATATTGGAACACTGCTATCATGTCACCCCTTAGTCCTTCTTTTCATTAGATTAGGCACGCTCAGTTGCTGTCTCGATTTGTGTGAGCTGGACTGTAAGGTATGAGAACATGCTGTTGCTAATAACGCTTTAACAGCTGACTTAATGTAGGAAAGAATTTGGGATTACCATCTTCACCCATTACTTGCCCCAGCTACTGCTTATCTAGCAGTTCGAAAGCATGTGAATGCAAGTAGATAAATAGGTACCACTTTGGTGGGAAGGTAACAGTGTTCCATACGGAAGTATCTACAGACAACACTGGCTCCTTCAGCTCAGAAACTGAGATGAGCACCAACCATTTTAAAGTCAGACACGACTGGAAAGGGAGAAATCTTTAACTTTATATTACAACATCTAAATATCTTTTCCCAGGCCTTTATGGCTAATTACTAAGCATTAGTCTGCAACATACCGCATTTCTTGGCTTTGTTTGTTCTTTTACTGTGAATAATCAATCTTAAAAAGCAGAAAGTGTCCACCACTTAGATGCCTTCATTGTCAGTTCTCCATGCTGGTTGTTGAACCTGTTGTCAGTAATTTGATCTTCTTTATATTTAATCTTCGTCCCATATTTTTTTTCACAGTCTTTCTTAAGTTTCAGTACTAGAGCTTCCAGATCATTTACGCGCTCGCTTCTCAGAGTAACAATATTGTAGCATAGCACAGCACAGTTTTTCTTCCTCCGGTTTTAAAGCTATGCTCATATTCTTCCAATTTAACCTCCCTCGTTATGTATTCAGCATATAGTTTGAGTAAATAAACGGAGAGTATACAACGACGTCTCTTCTTTTGCCAACCTGGAAACCAGCCCCTTCACTGAGAAAAATCTATTGAACAGCTTTCTTGGCCAGCATATTTTGTGCCAAGGCTGGGTGTTGTGGAAAATATCAGTACCAGCAATGTTTATTCAGTCAGCGACTAACATTATAGAAAGAGATGCATGAAATAATCCATGCATTTTGAGGACGAGTTTTTTTTTTTATTTTAAAGAAAAATGTTTGAAGTGGATGAGAAGGCCTACAAGACATGCAAATTGAAAGTGCTACCTTTCACCTTCTTAAAGATGTAAATATAAGGTGGGGGTGTTTGTTTAATTGGGTGGTCTCCGCCCCAAGCCATTCCCCACAGAAAAGAAAACACCAGGAGCCTCAAAACCTGGGTGAGCGTGGCCAACTCAACGTTACTCCCACCCAGCCACATGACCCCCCTCCCTGCCACGCCTACCCAAATTTTGTAGCTCCTGGTGTTTTCTGTGGGAAATGGGTCTCTCTCTCTCTCTCTCTCTCTCTCTCAGGTGAGGAGTGACAGGGAGGGCCAGGGGTGGAGCCAGCTAGTGGTAGGATCACCCAATCGGGAACCACAGCAGTGGGCCAAAAGAGCCGCATGCGGCTCCAGAGCTGCGGATTGCTGACACCTGCCCTAGTGGCTTTTATGTAAGGTCACAAAGGCTTGGCTTTGCAAGTGGGTTAGGGGGATTTAGTTGTGGAAATCAACCAAGTACAGCAAGAAGGTCCAGTTGACTTCTCAGTAGGCACCGGCAACTGAATCCATGATCACTGGATCAATAGAACTATGAGCACATAGATCTAAAGTCAGAAATATTTTGGTTAGGTATAATACCAGAAAGCTATGATAAAGGGACTATATACTTAATACTTCATGTATTGACAGCAGCGAGAATTGTATTTGCACAATATTGGAAAAACGAGAACACTCCACCAGACGAAAATACAATTCGGAAAATATTGGACTGTGCAGAGATGGATAGATTGACATTAAAAATAAAAGAATAAAGAAGATACAGACTATTATTCAACATGGGATAAGTTTTATCAGTGGTTAGACACGAGAGGTAGAAATTAGAAAAAGAAAGATTATTGCTATGTGCATGTAAAAGATGAACGTTATGTATGACTATAAGTATGCCAGTATAATTAATATAAGAACAAATAAGTTAATACAACTATAATTATCATATATGTATACGTACACACATACACACACACACACACATACACACATTACTGCTACCATACCTATTTTGTCAGTAAAATGAAATGCCTGAACAATGGACTGTTTTCAAAATATTTACACATAAATAAATACAAATTTAAAAAAATAACTATGAGTTCTAAGAGTTCTTAGCTGCTATTTTATTAAAAGGTTTACTAATAGGGACACGGTGGCCTAGTGGTTAAGATGTTGAATTTCTAGACTGGAAGGTTGGCAGTTCGAGACCCAAACACTGCATGACAGGGTGAGCTCCCACTCCTGCCTCAGCTCCTGCCAATCTAGCAGTTCGAAAGCATGCAAATGTGAATACATAAATAGGTACCACTTCAGTGGGAAGGTAACTGTGTTCCACGTGCCTCTGTGTAAAGCTATGCTAGCCACCTGACCACGGAAGTGTCTTTGGACAATGATGATTCCCTTGGCTAGGAAGCAGAGATTAGCATTAACCCCTAGAGTCCAACACAAGTGAGACAAGGGGCACCTTTATCTGTTGTTTTAAATTTGTTTCCTTTTGCTGGGTGTAGCAAAAATCAGATTTTATCAGAAGGTAGGGTTTATGGATCTTTATGACGGTTCTCTCCCACCTACCCCATTTCCCATCAAATTCAAGCATTCAAGGAATCAAACTTTAAATGTGTGGGTTGAGGTTGTAAGGAAAGGGATTCTATTGCAAGAAAATGCTTTCATTTAGAAAGAAAAATAATAATAAAACAACCTCTTTTCTGTATTTTATGCCTTATTCTTCTAGCAACTGTTCTGTTCCCAGAATGGCATCTTTACCATAACAATGTTCTTACAGAAAAAATAATGACACAAACAATAACTTTGAATAAACAGTTTTGTTGTACAAAGGATGCCCTGGACAGCATTCTGAGAGAGGTACCACGGAATGTGTCAACATTATACACGCAAATTGAAACCCACTCCTTTCATTCTTCCAGACTTTTCCAGTAAAACAGTTTTTTAAAGTTGGTTCAAAAATGCAACCACTGGCATATTTTTCATTGAGCGCCTGGTCTTTTCTCTTCTCTCTGCTTACTTCACTAAATGGGCCATTTAAACTAGAAGTTGTGCAGAGCTTACAGTAGGTCTGAATTTTGAGTTTGTTTTAAAAAGGTTTGTCCTATAGTTCTGGCAAAACCTCCCCCCCCCCCCCCCCCCCCCACTGAGGAAACACAGGGCTGTAATTAAAACATTTCTTTCCTTTTTTTTTTCTTCTAAAAGACAATTTCCAACGTTTGCTCAGATTCTCGGTGTTTCTAAAGCACCACAGGGTACTTGCAACTTCCACCATGCTTATAAAACAATGTTTCTCACAAACTAAAAGGGATTCATTAATGAAACACTGCCGGAGAAGGTGTGGGAGTGATTAGTTAGTTTGTTTACTTTATTGTCATTGCACCTGGTACAAGGGAATTAAATGCCATCTTCAGTTTACATTGTAAATAAAAAATAAAACACAAACACACTGTCAGGATTCCAGCAGTTACTCCAATTCAATCATGAGCCTCGAGTCACACTCTCAAAACTAAAAAAGATTTATTTAAAAGTAACGTTCTATGTCCGGCAAAGCCTGGGCAAAGCCAACTCTGAGATACCTGGGCAAAGCCAACTCTGAGATACGTAATTCACTGTCACCCTTGATCCTGCTTTCCCCACCCCACCCCTCTGGGTGTATCAACCAACGAAACACGTCCATAGCCAAGAGTCATCAATCATGCTCTCCAATTAGATTTTTGCGTGGCAGAAGCTTCAGTCATCTAATCAGTTTTTGAAGAAAAACTTATGGTTGTAAGTCGTGGACTACTGGGACCTAAAATTGAACTGAAATACCATTATACTGATTCCCTAATTTTAGTATGAAGTTCTAAGTCATATTAAAATAAACCCATTGGTGTCACTTTAAGACACCTGCAATTACATAGATCCATGAAAGAGACAGATTTTTCATCCTTGGATGAATCTCTCTCTCCCACCCACCCACCCTGCCCACTGTAGCCCAACCACCCAATCCTAAGTTGTATTAATAGAGGGATACAATCAAGATCAAGGGATGTACTAATACCACTCTATAAAGCCTTAGTAAGACCACACCTAGAGTACTGCATCCAGTTTTGGTCACCACATTATTAAAAAGATGTTGAGATTCTAGAAAAAGTGCAGAGAAGAGCAATCAGGATGATTAGGGGACTGGAGACTAAGGCATATGAAGAACAGTTGCAGGAATTGGGCCTGGCTAGTCTAGTGAAGAGAAGGACCAGGGGAGGCATGATAGCAGTCTTCCAATATTTGAGGGGCTGCCCCAGAGAGGAGGAAGGGGTCAAGCTATTTTCCAAGACACCTGAAGGCCAGACAAGGAATAATGGATGGAAACTGAACAAGGAGATATTCAACCTGGAAATAAGGATAAACTTTCTGTCAGTGAGAACAATCAACCAATGGAACAGAAGTTGCCCTCAGAAGTTGTGGGAGCGCCATCACTTGAGACCTTCAAGAAGAGATTGGACTGCCATTTGTCAGAAATGGTGTAGGGTCTCCTTCTTGGGCAGGAGGTTGGACTAGATGACCTACAAGGTCCTTTCCAACTCTGATTATCTGTTATCTGGTTCTGACCTGGCTCCCAAACAGGACAAACCCTCTGTAGTTAAATCAATGATTCCTTTATTAGGAGCTGGAAGGGCCGATGGCTGATAGGCCACAACAGGTAGACAAGTGGTGGCAAACCTATGGCATGAGTGCCGCAGGTGGCATGCAAAGCCCTCTCTGTGGCATTTACACAGTCACCCCAGCTCAGCTCTGCCATGCATGTGCATGTGCCTCTCACTGGGCAGCTGGTCTTCGGGTCTCTGCCACACTTGCACAGGGGGAGGGGACACATGTGCCTTGCATTTTGAATATGTGTATGCATGCACGCACATGCGCACTTGCATGTGCATACTTTCGGCACGGTGCCAAAAAGGTTCGCCATCACTGAGATAGACCATTGCAAAGTATATCCGACTCTTAAAATCATGCTCTCTGAGCTTCTTCATCTCTGGATGAGAAGCAAAAACTCTTCAAAGAAAAATCAGAAAGTCCAGTTGCCTCTGGGACACCTCCCCAAAAGCACTTGGAGATGTTTGCGTTCCAAACAAAAATAAAAATAAAAAGTGGAAAAGGTTCTGTGTTAGGAGAAACAATAGTCTTCATCTTCTCCAGGGGTTCAAGAGAGACTGTCATGCCCCTATTGGAATCTGATTTGGAGGGGGAGGTCGAGCAGTTGACAGGGAGTGGAAGTGTTGCTCCAGTGGCTGTGGAAGAAACTGGGGAAGGGCACAGGCTGGCTGGGCATTCAGAGGAAGACCCAGGCCCACCCACTCTTCGTCCTAGGGCACGCAGGAACGGAGAATGGAGCAACGTGGGCTACGGGGGAGAAAAGGGCCCTGATTCCCTTCATTAGCTGCAGCTGGGAAAACAGGATTTTAAAAAGGTGTTTGTGCACAGCACCTTTCTGGAAGCAAAGCGTGAATTATCTTTGTTTGTCATGTCTTCTGGCATCCTCCCAACTGTGTATGTTTTGTTATCTTTTGAAGTCTGCAATTCCTTATCCTGCCTTGTCTCATTAATTGCTGCAGTGTGGTTTGTGTTGGTTTTTATTTATAATTTATGTGTACTTTGAGTTCGGAGGGAATTTCTTCCCTTTAAAAACTCTTGTTGGGAGAGGTTTTTCTCCAGTCGAAGATAACTGGACATTGGGGACCAAGTTGGAGGTATTAAAGGGACTCTACCTACTTTTGTGACTTTGTTGCTTTTGTGCCATGCCCCTGATCACCACAGGGGTCTAGAGCTTTGTCACTTTCCAGAATATGATGAGGAAAATTGACTTAACATTTCTTCTGCTCATCATCTCTATTTCACTAAGGAGTCCTGCCAAGCCACTGAATCTCCCTTGGTCCTTCTCTTTTTGGAGAAATCTTGGTCAAATTGTGACCACATCTGGTCCCCAGACACATTGCTAAACTTAGCACACATTCAGACACACATCTGGTTAAGAGTTCCTATAACATTGACAATAGAGCATAATTTTGGCAAATTTCTTTCATAGCAGTAATGGCGAATATCTTACAGTTTCACGACTCTCCCTTGGCACAGTTTCTTCATTTAAGGATTATTGCCTTCCCGCAGACATTAAAAAAAAAAACATGCAAGAAACTAAATATTCAAATAGTGGTGGTTGTGGCGAGGAGAAATAGCCCCAGACAAGAAACACATACTAAAGAAAAGTATTAAATAAACGACTACATTTCTTTAGGAGTATTTGGTTTCTTCAATGTAAGGAGGAATAGAACTCGTTCAATAGAAATATTTGGCCCGAAAGAAAGAAATGAATGTTCAGTTACAGTTACAATTATAACATGTTTGGAGGAAAAATAGTCTTTGTTCTGTAACTCAGAGGTCTCCAAACTTTGCAACTTTTAAGACTTGAGGACTTTATGCTGGCTGGGGAATTCTGGGAGTTACTGAATTACTGAATAACAGAATTGGTCTTCTAGTCCAAAAACCCCTCTCAAGCAGGAAACCCTACACAATTTCAGACAAATGGTTGTCCAATCTCTTCTTACAAACTTCCAGTGTTGGAGCACCCACAACTTCTGAAGGCAAAGTTCACAAGTCTTAAAAGTTGCCAAATTTGGAACCCCCTGAGTCACAGAAAGAAGTATACTGTCTTCCGAAGCCTATATAGCTCAATGGTATAAATCTTACCCACCTGCTAATGGAAATCTGGAACCCTGAAGAAAAGCAAAAGCTCCACATACCTAGAGATGAATAGAGGAGGTTAGAGTAACAGGCTTCTAGAAATTCCCTAGCGTTTGGGGACTTGGCCTGGTCTAGGATGGTCACAATTTCCTAATTGAAGTTATGATTAAAAGGTAAATGTTCCCCTTGCACATATATGCTAGTCGTTCCCGGTTCTAGGGGGCGGTGCTCATCTCTGTTACAAAGCCGAAGAGCCAGCGCTATCCGAAGACATCTCCGTGGTCATGTGGCCAGCATGACTAAATGCCGAAGGTGCATGGAACGCTGTTCCCTTCCCACCAAAATGGTCCCTATTTTTCTACTTGCATTTTTTATGTGCTTTCGAACTGCTAGGTTGCCAGAAGCTGGGACAAGTAATGGGAGCTCACTCCATTAGGCGGCCCTAGGGATTCGAACCGCTGAACTGCCGACCTTTCTGATTGACAAGCTCAGCATCTTAGCCACTAAGATTGTCCATGTGTTGTGAAACTAGAGTTTTCATCATGTCTTCTGGCATTCATGGATGAGTTTTGCTGGCTTTCTGTCTGTTTGTCCTACATAATGGCTGTTGCAATCACTTTGCTGTATGTCGTAGATGACTCCTGTTTTTCCTTCTGGGGCTGTTGGGTCTTTTGGTTTACTTCTGATAAGCCATCAGCAGACACAGAGACATAAACAATAACCATGTGCTGTGCAAAAGTGACAATCAACAAACCAGAAAGAGAACGAAAATTACCCAAACACTTCCCCACCAGCAATCAGCACCCAGATGAGTATCGAATTAGTTCAAGATTAACATCAGACACCAACTAGAAGGCAGAAGACAAGATGACAACTCTTTAATTTCACAACATGTGGACAGACTTAACTTCAACATAGTTGCAATTGGGAAACTATGACCATCCTAGACCAAGCCAAGTCCAAAAACAGTAGAGAATTTATAGAAACCTGTTACTCTAGGCTCCTTTATCCATCTCTAGGCACGTGGAACAGGGTTCTAGATTTCCACCAGCAGGTGGATATGATTGAACATATCTATTCTTTCTTTCTTTCTTTCTTTCTTTCTTTCTTTCTTTCTTTCTTTC
>NW_020769308.1:48082308-48093300 GCF_900518735.1 Pseudonaja textilis | reverse complement strand
ATATATTTAGTCACCCAAACCTAGTTGGTGTATCGATATACCCAACATTCTCCCCTTTTGGGTGATATAAATATATAATACCCTTACAATCTAAACCCATACTTTACACAACTCTCTTGGTGCTTAATGGCACCTTGGGCTTTAGTAAAATTATCAGCTATATTGTCCTCCGACATGCAGTACTCCAGCTGTATCATTTTACTCTTTACAGATTGTCTAACGTTTAGGTACCTTAAATCCGTATGCTTGCTCCTAGTCTTTACTGCAATATTTGTGGCCATTTGAATTGCTGCCTGATTATCTTCATGTACAATTATAGGATAATTTACAGTTATACCCATATCATTCATCATTTGTTTATACATAATTAACTCAGTACATAATAGCAATAAACAGGAGAATTCTGCCTCCATAGTAGACAAACTTATATGCTGTTGTCTTATTGACTTCCAACCTATTAATGTCTTACCCAGCATTATGGCTGTTCCTGAAGTCGACTTTCTTGTGTCTCTTTCTGATGCAAAACTAGCATCTGCATAAGCACTCAGTATGAGATCACCTTTTGGTTCTAGATACAGTGCATGGTATAATGTTCCTTTAAGATATCTTAAGATTCTCTTCAATGCTATCCAATGACATTGAAGCGGATTATTATTATGTCGTGCCAGTTGATTAATACTATAAGCTATATCTGGCCTTGACCAATTGCTAATGTATGATAAGCTACCAATCAAAGATTGATATAATACCTTATCAAACTTGGGACTTTGAGCATCCATTTTGCAAATATCCTGACTCATTGGAGTCTTTGCAGGCTTACAAAGTTCCATCTTATAATCTATTAGCAATTTAGATATCTTATCCTCCTGAGATATCTTAAAACCTTTCTGTGTTTTCAGTATATTCAAACCTAGATATTTCTTTATCTCCCCTAATTGCTTGATTTTTATTTTTTTAGCTAATGATGCTATTATTTTATTTGCTTCATCATTAGTCTCAGTAATCAAGGCAATATCATCAGTGAACAATAATAATAATGATATTTTACCATTTGTCTCCCTTTTAAATAGACATGGATCGGCTAAACCAGCTTTAAACCCTATATTGTTTAGTTCCTTTACAATATACTGGTTCCATTCATAGCCCGATTGTTTAAGACCATAGAGGCTCTTCTTTAACAACCAACAATCATTATTATTTCTACCTTTAAATCCACTAGGTTTTTTCATATATACAGTATGTCTTAATGGAGCGTGCAAGTAAGCAGTTTCCACATCTAAATGGTTAACTATATATTTCTTGCTTGCTGCCCACACTAAGGCTGCCCTTAATGTTGCTGCTTTAAGACTAGGTGCAAATACCTCATCATAGTCATTTGCACTTTGTCTAAAACCTTGGGCTACTAATCTTGCCTTATGGATTATATTTCCATCCTTATCAGTTTTTATCTTAAAAATCCATTTGCAGCCAATGGGTTTAATATCTACAGGTAATTTCACATTTTCATATACTTTCATATCCTTCAAGGATTTCAATTCCTTATTCATTGCTGCATACCAACTTTCCTTATCTTTAGAAGGATACCTTTTTATTTCATCCACAGTATATGGAATTCTATTTTCCTGGCACACTGTGTTAGCCTGGTATCTATCAGGCGGTCTAGATATTCGTGTAGTTCTTCTGGGAATTACAGGGCTTGTATGAGGACTTTTTTGAATTACTACCTGGTCATGTTCCTCATCTTGCTCAGCTATTGGTTCTATTTCTTCTTCTATGGGCACAATTTCTTCCTGTATTTCTCTCTTTACTTTATTTTTAAAGTTACAGGGATAATTAATGGGATTTCTATAGGATTCAATAATCACTTCTTTATTGTTATCCTGTTCTAACTTATCCCATCCTACGTACTCTAGAAATTGGGCATTAGCACTACATAACACCTTAGATGTGCCTTTCTCCCAAAATCTATATGCCCTATGGTTAGCTTGGTAACCAACGAAGAAAAATTGTTTAGCTCTGTGTTGCCCTTTACGCCTGAGTTGTGTAGGGATATGCACCCATGCTGGTGCACCAAATGTGTGCAGGTAACTCAGATCAGGCTTCCTGCCATGCCACATGGTGAATGGTATTTCACCAGTAGTTGAGTTAACAACGTTGTTCAATGTGTTATTAGCACACATTGCAGCCTCCCCCCACACAGAATCAGGTAATCCAGAATCAGTTAACATCGTTCTAACCATTGCCTGTAGTGTTTGGCCTCTTCTCTCAATAAATGCGTTGTGTTGTGGTCTGTATGGTGCAGATTTCTTGTGCTCTATTCCAGCTACCTTTAATCTATTCTGGAATTTGCTGTTAACAAATTCCGTACCATTATCTGTCACCAGGGTTATCAGTTGCCGTTTAGTCTTTCTTTCTGCAAACTTTAACCAGTTGAAGAAATGTTGATATGTTTCAGTTTTGCTTTTCATTAGGTAGCAAAACCCATATCTAGAGTAATGGTCCATAATGCTCAGTATATATCGAGCACCCCCCATACTGGGTTTCTTTGGCCCTATAATGTCTGCAAATACTACTTCTAAAGGTTCTTTAGTTTTGAAACCATTTAGCCTATTTGCAGGCAATATTGTACTCTTATCTTCACAGCAGACATTACAACGCAAATATTTATCACAAGGTTTTAACCTTATTCCTTCAGATAACTCTACTGTACGTTTTAGCATCTTAAAATTTACATGCCCCAAACGCCTATGCAATAAATGGATACATTCATTATGAGGCTTTATATTGTTAAATACAGTCTGTGCCTCCCCTTTCTTACTATCATGTAAGACATATAATGTTCCATTTAAAGCTGCAGTTACCCTTTTGTTATCTTTTTCCAGTATGCACTTATTATTCTTAAATGTAACCACATAACCTAGTTTATCTAATACTCTTACAGAAAGTAAGTTCATCTTTAACTGTGGTACATACAACATTTTTATATTCTGGTTTAAACATGGACGGTATGCAATACCTTCACCCTTGGCTTTGAGGTGCCAGCCATTCGCGAGTGATATATGTTGAGAGCTTGTAGACATTTTTATAAACTTTGTCTTATCTCTCGTGATGCAGTGGGATGCACCACTGTCCACCACCCATAAATCACTCTTCACATCACAGTTGCTAAACGTGGCTAGTTCAAAGGATTTCTTTGGCTTTCTTACATTCTGGCTTTTTCCTTTTCTGCAGAATCTTGCCAAATGTCCTCTGCCTCCACAATTAAAACACTTTTTAATTGTGTATGCCGTCGAAGATAAATTCTCTTCTTCCGGGTGCTTTACTTTACAAAGTTGGTTTCTTTCAAGCTTTGAAGATAATTTCTCTTCTTTATTAGGTTTATCTTCTCTCAGCTGGTCACGTTCAAACCTTCTTCTGGCTTCTTCTAATAGCCTGCCGGTAATCTCAGTTACTGATAAACTGTCTTTTGGCAATACCTCTAAAGCAGTCACAAAATCATCATAGCTTCGATCCAAAGAAGACAGTATGATGTATACTTGTTGTAACTCATTAAATATAAGCTCTTTTTCTTGTAATTCTCGAAAAATGCTTTTCATACAGTTTAAATGAGTTAACATGTCTCCATTCTTCTCAAGATGTGTTCTAAACAGCTTCCGTGTAAGATTGATATGAGCTCCTACACTGTCTCGAACATAAATCTTCCTGAGATTCTCCCAGCAGTTTGCAGCAATCTCCTCTCCACAGATATGAATCAGTTGCTGGTCTGAGAGAGTCAGTCCTATGATGCATAAAGCCTGCTCATTCTTTCGTTCATAGTCTTGTATCTTTTTGGCATCCTCTTCAACATTAGGATCTAAGTTAGATACATCTGGTGGGTTTGTTATTATGTCCCACAAACCTTCTCTTCGTAGCAGTAAACTACATTTCATTGACCATGAAACATAGTTTGTTCCATCTAGTCTGGATATCATGGACAGACTTGGCAAATTTACTTGTGCCATTGCTCTTCAGATAAATAACTATTCAACAAACAGTTTGTTTTTACAGTAATGTGTAACTCACCCCAAAACTCTCTCTGCTATAACCTGGTTAGTTAGACTGTGCTCACTGCTGGGCCCATAACCAATGTTAGTGTTTGGGGACAAACCCCCAAGCAGAGTGCACAGCAGCAGTCAAGCCAGGCAGCCAAATGAGAGAGAGGCTGGGCCCAAGAGTATGCACACACTGGAGACAAAAACACTGTTTGTAGTTTTAAATAGTTATTTTATTCATTTAGAGTTTAAGCAGTGTCATTCAGTCCATATGTCAGTAATCCAATATATCCATCCAGTAACCTAGTCCATTAACTAGTCAGTACAATGTCCTTATCTTCTCCTTCCGATACCTTTCTCTCGAAGACAACGCTGAGTATGCACAGGATATCAGCTCACCAAGTAAACAGTCCTTTTGTTCAGTAGAAACGGTATCCAGCACAGTAGCCAACAAGCATACGTCTCATACAGGAGTAAACAGCAGGCAGCAGACAGCAGAGAGACCAGCGACCAGAACAGTAACCAGAGACCAGGAAGTGTTACGTTTCTCTTACTGCCTTATATTGCTGCTTGCAACCGCACCCTTAATTATCTAATTACATTGCAGTTTGGTGCTTAAAGCTACAAACACTTAAACCTAGGTTTATATATTTAGTCACCCAAACCTAGTTGGTGTATCGATATACCCAACACACCTGCCAAGTGTCTGCATTTTGATCACGTGACCATAGAGATGCTGTAACGGTCATAAATGTGAAAATCGGTGATAAGTTAATTTTTTCAGTGCCACTGTAACTTTGGTTACGAAATGAACTGTTGTAAGTCAAGGACTATCTGTAGAAAGAAATTACTTCCCCTTTCATCAAGTCAAGTGTATTTACAATAACGTAATGCCTTCTCTATTATTTCAATCAAAAATCTCTTTAGCCCATATCTCATCTTGTATCTATTAGCAAATAGTAAAGGCTGACAATTCAATCTTATTTAGCAAAAGTTCATTTAAGTTACCAGAAATAATAATTTAGGTGTGTATCGGGGTGGGATTCTACCGGTTCAGATCGGTTCTATAGAACCGGTTGTTATGATTCTGCATAATTCAGAGAACCGGCAAATTGTGCCCCTGGCTGACCCCGCCCCTCTCTGCCTGCCCCACCCCACCCTGCCCAGTCAGTCCTTATCACTCATGCTAACTGCATTCTTCCCTGCCCAGTCACTCCTTAAGGTATTTCTTTTTTTCCCCTCCTGACGATCAGCTGTTCTTATGATCAGCTGTACCAGGATTCCCCTCTCCGTCTTACTGCTTCGCCCAGGAGGCTTCCCTGAGGCCCAGGTGGTAAAAAATGGAGGGGGGGGGCAGCTCCCCACCCCCCACTCCATTTTTTGCCTTTCTTGGCCCCAGGGAAGCCTTCTGGGAGCACAAACGCCCCCCCCCCCCCCAGGGGGTTTCCCTGAGGCCCAGAAGGCCCCAAATGGGGGAAGAGGTGGCTGCAAAAAAAGGAACAAGAAGCCACACCACCCACTCACATGGCCACACCTACTTAGCCATGCCCTCCTAGCCATGCCCACAGAACCGGTTGTTAAAAAATTTGAATCCTACCCCTGGTATCTATGTATAAAACAAATAAAACTGTTTCAAATGTCTACACCGTACCTTGTCATTTTCTCTAGAGACACAGAGGAAGGGGAAAACACCCTCTTCTCATGTTTTATATCTATAAATAAATCTTTTAAACTCTCATTATTAAAACTTAATCAAGGAAAATTCCACTAGGGGCTCCCAAAAATAACAACATATTAAAATGTGTAATCTTTAATCCCTTCAAATGAGATGTCCCACTAATTAATTTCTTCTCTTCATCCTTCTCAATTTTAATATCACAGTACATGATTTTCTCTAAAAACGCAAGAAAACCCCCTTTTCCCATATTTTATCTATAATCAAATCTTTAAAGCCTTATCGTTCAGACAACCCATTAAAAGTTCAAAGGAATAAAAAAATAAGAATCCAATCCATTTTAACCTTAGCTGAATAAGCCACTTTTGGGGCTTGAAGTAAATCAGGTTTGTTGTTTTGTAATATTAGAACCTGTTTCTTTGGAATAAAAATTATCCTAATGCTGTTCTATAGGGTATTACGCAACCATTTATAATATCACAGAGCTAATTTTTTTTTCTGTTCTTTTCACGTTTCAAGGTACAACATTCAAGATAAAGATACTTTTTTTGACAACGGCACCCGCAGTCGAATTGTAAGTAAACCCACAAGAAAGTTATTGTTGAATTGTGGCTTAGAATGTTTTCTATCACTTTATCTGCAGATAAGAGAAACAAAGAGGATTCATCTTTCAAAATGCTATTTCAAGTGTAGAGGCTCAGAATTTCAGTTAATAGCAATAGCATTTTGACTTATATAGCAATAGCAATAGCATTTAGACTTAAATACCCCTTCACAGTGCTTTTACAGCCCTCTCTAAGCGGTTTACAGGGTCAGCACATTGCCCCCAACAATCTGGGTCCTCATTTGACCCACCTCAGAAGGATGGAAGGCTGAGTCGACCTTGAGCCTAGCGAGATTCAAAACGGCGAATTACAGACCGCTGGCTGTCAGCGGAAATAGCCTGCAGTACTGCACTCTAATCACTGTGCCACCACGGCTCCTATATCCCTTCACAGTGCTTTACAGCTCTCCCTAAGTGGTTTATAGTCAGCATGTTGCCCCCAACAGTCCTCATTTTACTGACCTCAGAAGGTTGGAAGGCCGAGTCAACCTTGAGCCGGTCAGGATCGAACTGCTGGCAGTCGGCCTGCAATACTGCATTCTAACCACTATACCAACACGGCTCTTGTAATATCTGTGTCAGAATAGAATTGGAAGGGACCTTGGAGGTCTTCTAGTCCAACCCCTGCTCAAGCAGGAGATCCTATACCATTTCAGACAAGTGGCTGTCCAATCTCTTCTTTAAAACCTCCAATGATGAATGTCTATAGAGATTCTCAGTCCTCCAGGTCATGGTTGTCCCAAAGGGGCTTTTTCAAGAGGCAGCTGGACTTTCTGGTTTTTCTTTGAAGATGTTTCCCTTCTCATCCAAGAAGCTTCTTCTCTTCTTCTCTAAAGAGCTGAAGAAGTTTCTTCTTGAATGAGAAGCAAAACCTCTTCAAAGAAAAACCAGAAAGTCCAGTTGCCTCTTGAAAAAGCCCCTTTTGGCATGACTTCAATGATGAAGCACCTACAACTTGTGAGGAACGTCTGGCAGAACTTCTCCTGAGGTTCATGGTTTGCTGAACATAATGTCTCCTTCCACGTTGTTCTCTGATATACCTGGAAGTCAGGCATCTCTATGGGTTGACACCCCTCTGGAATATTGTAAAGTTATGCTACCTTTTACAACACAGGAAAGGTTTTTCTACAGTAGAAGGAAAACTTTGTCTTCAAGTTTCCTAAAGATAGGTATGTCAGAGGTGGTATTCAACAGGTTCTGACCAGTTCTGGAGAACCAGTAGTGGAAATCTTGAATAGTACGGAAAATCGGTAGTGGAAATTTTGAGTAGTTGCAAAGTATTTGCAAACAGCAAATACCACCTCTGACTGGCCCCGTCCCCATCTATTCTCCGCCTCCCAAGTCCCAGCTCATTGGCTGGCTCTTCTTTGTTGCCTTGCACAGGAGAATGGAGCTGGAAAGCAGGTTAGTGGGGTGGGGAGGGAATGGAGATTTTACAGTATCCTTCCCCTGCCATGCCCACCAAGCCACACCCATAGAACTGGTAGTAAAAAAAAATTGAATCCCACCACTGAGGTACATCCTTCTATCCTTCAACCCCTGAATGTTTTTTCTTCTTCAAATTTTGTCTGGTACATTCTTCTTTCTTCTTTTTTTTTTATACCAATTATTACAACTGTGAAAATGCAATAAATAAATAACTCTCTGAATCACAGCATTGTGGCAAAATGGTAGTCAGAATTTGCGCTATTGTGTGGGGAGGTTTGTTTTTAAATGTACACTGACTGATTAGTTTCTACTAAATCACGGGAAATCATTTGTAAGTGATTACTCTTTTTTGTTCTTTTTTTTTTCTTCAAATATAGGTCCGTGAAATTTTGAAGCGCACATATAGTTCAAAAGCCAAAAACAGCATGGGTAAGAAAAAGCTTGGATCTTAAATAGAGCATTGTGGAACTTCTCAATTATGTTTGTAAGGTCCCAGAAGTTTCCCAGAGCCACGGAGATGCCAAAGAGTGACACTTGAGACGAGGCTTGCAAAAATAACAGCTTTTTAAAAATTATTTGGCCAAAGCAAAAGGTCTGTGTGAATCCTGTGTTCAAAACATAGAGGCAAAATGCATGTAAGGGATAGCCACACCCTGCGAGAGTGGCTCAGAGTATTATACACATTTTACGCTGATAGAAACTATCCAATCAGAGAGAAAGGGTCATTATTAATGTGCCCTCCCCTTCTTTATCCATGGAGCGTTCTTTGTCCGTGCTCTGTCCATCCTTTGCTATTTTACATAGTATCCCTTGAATTCCACACATCTTAAAGTTCCCAAGGTTGAGAAACATTGCTTCTCAACAGGGGTGTTGGAAACAGGGGGCCCGTGATGTGGTTGGATCTAGTCCACAGGACCGTCCTGGAAAATGTAAGCGGTTGTCCTGTATCACTTCGCCCCAGTCTACCCAATGTGAAGAGGAAACATCGGGCCAGCATTGCTTCACACCCAGTCTACCCAATGCAAAGAGGAAACATGCCAGCAGTTTGGGGAGTGACGTCACGCTGGCCACACCCAGTCAGCCACACCCACCTGGCTCCATGAGGTCAACCACAACCCTGATGCAGCCCTCAGTGAAACTGAGTTTTACACCCCTGCTTTATAACATCAACTTGTTATTTTTTTTAAAAAAACCATATCTTTAGATCAAGGTATATATGTATTTTTTCTCCTGCATTGAAAAGTATAACCCTGGAAATCTGATACATTAACCATCGGAAATGCCAGCCTGATTCAGACATCAGGATGGGGATCTTTGTATAATTTAACTGGCTTTATTTCTTGAATCACTGAAGGGAGGACTTCCATGTTGTAATATCAGCCTGTCTCCTTCTCCAAAGAAGGCTAGCAAAAGGGCTAAGGATGTTTGGCCAATGGAATCATTCCTGGTTTTAGAGGCAGGCAGTCGTAAAACTTGAAAAATAGCCCAAAATGGAATCGTTAGGTATCTTGGAGGATTGAGAACACATTCCTTAAATGACAGTAATGTTGTTTGGATTTTTATGGGCAATATTTGTGGGTTATATTTTAATACCATTCCTTTCGATGAAATGGTAATTTATATATATATATTCTCATAAAAAAGATTCATGCCTTTTAGTATTCAGTAAATATTTGGCATTTGCATCTGTTTTTAAGTTATGGTGCCTTTTCAATAGCAGCATAACTTCCAATTGCATTCATAAATCTTATTAAAATGAAGAATAAAGATATAATTATAGGTAAAAAGCATCTTGAATATTTGAAAAAAATCAATCAGCTGAATTTAAGTTTGGATTCTAAAACTCAAATGTGGGCTAAAATTTAAAGTTGCATTTCCAGGGACAAAATCTGATTTCCTGCTACCCCAAAATTATAATTTGGAAAATTAATTTCAGCTCTAAATTTAAGATGAAAACACACACACACACACACACACACACACACAAATAATACAAAATAAAACAATACTGATAATATCCTAACTTGTACCCTTTTTTAGGTATTAACACATTAATAGCAAATAATGTTTATGAAGCAGCTTATCCTCTACATGATGTAAGTATACACTTTTAATCCTAATTTTTATAAGGACCAAGTTTAGAATGACAATATCATTAATATTTGTTTCACATTAAATTCAGCATGGTCCCAAATATTATGCTGGGGAACTGTTGTGGTTCACCGGCAGCAGGTCAGGATAGCTGACGTCTTGGAGAGCGAGGACTCAGATGAGGGGCCTGCATGTGAGGCAGGGATGGGGCCAGGACCACCAGGGAGTAGAGTGCTGCCTTCAGAGATTGTGGAGGCTGGCAGCAGTGATGAAGAGGTCCCTGAGGAGCCTGTGCCCAGTGCGCGTGCATGCAGGGCTGCTTGAAGGAAAGAGCAGCTTCAGCAGCACGGGCGACTCAGGAGTAAGGCTGCAAGGTAATGGTCCCTCCCTTAGGAGATAAAAGCCAGCTGAGAAATCAGAGTTCTTTGCAGGAAGCAAAGAAGTTTTTGCACTCAAGCCTTGTGGAGGTTTGGAGTATCTTGGTTGGTGTTTGGAGATTCTTTGTCTTTGAAATATTTCTTAGTAACTTTATCTAGTGTTCTTGGCGTCCTTGCACAATCTTGGCAAGACTCGTTCTTATCAGAGACAATTAGTTTGAAACAGCCGTTCAACTGGGAAGGAATGGAATTCGTAAAGAATCATTAAAAGGTTTTGCTGTTACCTCCGTTTCGTGTTTGTTTCCTTGGAACAAGGTTTGGGTCACAACAGGAACAAAGAAGAGGGGGGGGGGGGGGGTCAACCTATTTTACAAAGCACCAAAAAGCAAGACAAGAAACAATGGATGGAAACTAACCAAGGAGAGAACCAACTTAGAACTAAGAACATTCCTAATGGTTAGAGCAATCAATCAATAGAATAGCTTGCCTTCAGAAGTTGTGGGTGCTCCATCACTGGAAGCATCGAAAAAAAGAGACTGGACAGTTACTTGTCTGAAATGGTATAGGGAACAGGGGGCTAGATAGGAAGACCTCCAAGGTCCCTTCCAACCCTTTTATTCTATGTTCAGTTTCTCTGGCAAGGCTGACAGGGAGACTAACAATCTATATATCTATATCTATTTATATCTATCTATATATCCATAGCTGTCTGTCTGTCTGTCTGTCTGTCTATCTATCTATCTATCTATCTATCTATCTATCTATCTATCTATCTATCTATCTATC
>NW_020769308.1:48063231-48076495 GCF_900518735.1 Pseudonaja textilis | reverse complement strand
AAGAAAGAAAGAAAGAAAGAAAGAAAGAAAGAAAGAAAGAAAGAAAGCTGTAGTCAGTTTAATTGATAAAAAAATTAAGGCTAGAAAATTGTGTATGAGGTTGGTGTATGAAATTTGAGGTTCAAATCTACAAGATAGCCTCCAAATGGGACTTACAGACAGACATAGTTGCCTAGCTCTAGAAAGCAAAGGGATTTCTTTAGCAATCCCTGCCTCATTTGAGACCTTGTTATCTTTTCTAAGTGGTCCTCAGAGCAGGTAGGTGGGATATAAATCAAATAAATAAAAAAAGAGAAGTATGAGAAACACACTTTGGGAATGAAACTTTCTGAATGCTACGGCGTTCCAAATTGTGTTCTGGGCAAAACCAGGTCTGGCACATGTGATTGTGTACGGTAGATGACAATTGGAAAAAATACAGCTGCACATAAGCAACCACTCCATTATGCTTAATTCTTGATTCTTACTAATGCTGGTTCAGTACAGATAGTACTCAACTTATGATCGGTCATTTTAAGTGATCAGCAAGCGGTTACAATGTCCTACAAACGTATGACAATATTTTACGATGGTTTTGCTCCAAACTAGCAAAATTATGCCCACAGCAAACCATTAACATTTACTTAATGACCACCACAAATGTCATAAAATCAAATTGGTTGTGATTTTTATGACCATCACAACTTATGACTCTGATGGTCAGGCTCCATTACGGTTGTAATTTGAGGACAACCTGTACCATTATTCTGATTAATCCCACGGCAGCGTCTGTGGCCAGAATTACTTAATGAATGGGGCTAACATTGACAGTGCTATAAAGACAATGGATGATGATGTTCCAGACGGGGGGGGGGGGGGAATCAATTTGGTTTTATGTAAAAAGGATACTTCATGTTTGAATAATGTGCATCGTCTTTTACTGCTCGTATTCTCATTCCAGGGATTTGACATATGCAGAAAGGACTCACCTGAGCTTATTATTATATTTAGAATCCAAGGCCAAATAGGAAAAGGAAGTATCAGGTCTAATTCACACCTTTTGTGGCTTAATCCAGACTGGAATCAAGTGCTAATATTTCCCTTGTTGCTAATTGTTGGTACTGCTGTGAAGCAGGGATTAGGTGTGGCTTCATATGAACAAAGAGATGAAGTCCAGATTCCGTCTGTCTGTCTCTCTGTCTCTCTCTCTCTGTCTCTCTCTCTCTCTCTGTCTGTCTCTCTCTCTCTCTCTCTCTCTCTGTCTCTCTCTCTCTGTCTCTCTCTCCCCCTCTCTCTCTCCCACTCCCTCTCTCTCTCTCTCCATCTCTCCATTTCTCTGTCTGTCTCTCTCTGTCTCTCCGTCACTGTCTCTGTCTCTGTCTGTGTGTGTGTCTGTGTGTCTATCTCTCTGTCTCTCTCCGTCTGTCGCTCTCTCTCTGTCTCTGTCTGTCTCTCTCTCTGTCTCTGTCTGTCTCTCTCTCTGTGTCTCTGTCTGTCTCTATCTCTCTGTCTGTTTTTCTCTCTCTGTCTTTCTCTCTCTCTCTCTCTCCCCCCATCTTTCTGTCTCTGTTTTTCTCTGTGTCTTTGTCTCTCTTTTCTCTCTCTCTCTCTCTGTCTGTCTCTCTGTCTGTCTCTATCTCTGTCTCTGTCTGTCTCTTTCTCTATCTCTTTGTAAATGCCTCCCCTCTTTTCATTCCCTAATTTTTCCCTTCCATTTTCCCTTCCCTACCTTCCCTATTATTTACTTTTGTACTTTCTTTGTATGTGATATTATAAACTAATCAAAAATGGTGGTGGTTATTTTTTTTAAGAAAGAGAAAACCAGACATTACTTCCTTTCAATAGATGGTGGCTACATAAATGCTGGAGGTGTTTAGTAAGATTAGATAAAATCCCACCTCCACCTCCAGCTTATGCATTGATCCTTTCATCTAATATATTGTTCATATTTTAATACTTAATGTTTTAATATTTCTGACTTTTAAATCCACCTATATTGTTATTTATGATAGCGTAAGCTGGCCAAATTTGGTTGATAGTGAGATGGGTGGCAAATAAATTTAATAATAAATAAATGTATTTCATAAATAAATGAAGTAGAGACCTACAGAAGCAATTTTATGCAAAGTTCTTTCACAGCAGTTCTTGCTATAGCATGCCTTGGTCTAAGATCTATCACCAAGTCCAGGAAAGTAAACGGGTTTTATTCAATTTCTAACTGGGTCCAAGTCTTTGTATGTCATTTTGATTATCCAGATAGGTATAGATTATAGTTAGAATTGTAGTGCAGAAAAATGCTGCTTAAAGACCATTTTTAGGAGGATGGGCAAGAAATATTTCCCTAATATTTACTTTTGTATTTTCTTTGTATGTCACAGTATAAATGAATGAATGAATACATTATTTATTGGCCAAGTGTGATTAGACACATAAGGAATTTGTCTTGGTCCATAGGCTCTCAGTGTACATAAAAAGAAAAGATACATTCATCAAGAATCATAAGGTACAACACTTAATAAAAGTCATGGGGTACAAATAAGCAATCAAATCATACTAGGAAACAGTCAATATAAATCGTAAGGATATAAGCAACAAACTTACAGTCATACAGTCACAATATGATGACCCGTAGTCTCTCAAAATAACCCCAAACCCAAAACATATATTAAAGTCCGGTAAAGCCTTCAACTTAACTTCATTGTTTTATTAGGCACAGTTTACAGTCACAAAAGTAATTAAGGAGGCAAACAGAAAACCAAAACAAACCGCATTGATGAGAGTTCTGAAGCAAGCCGAGATAACTAATTATAAAGTCCAGGATAATAACTGAGAAAAGTCCATAGGAAGAACGCCAGCAAAGATAAACCTCTTTCAAGGTGTACACTAATTGACTTCAGCAATTCTAACTGTGTAGTTGCAAACTTATATACATAGCTCCCACCTGCAAGCCACGAGGAGGATCATGGTAATCTCTTGAGTAGACCTCGCTTTTCCCTGATCTTCTCCTTGCGTGACCTAGGATGGATAGGGGATAGGCCTGGGTCCTCCTCTGACTGCCCAGCCAGCCTCTGCCCTTCCCCAGCCTCCTCCACCACCTCTGGAGCCACACTCCCACTTCCTGTTGGCTGTTCCTCCTCTTCTTCAGAGTCAGACTCCACCAGGGGCATGACACACAAGTGGGGAGGGATGGGTGATAAGGAGTGATGGGAAGATTAACAGTAATAGTAGCGCAGACTGTAAATAGTTGAACAATGTTGAGGGGATTATTTGTTTAGCAGAGTGATGGCATTTGGGAAAACACTGTCCTTGTGTCCAGTTGTTCTGGTGCGCAGGGCTCTATAGCATCGTTCTGAAGGTAGAAGTTGAAACAGTTTATGTCCAGGATGTGAGGGGTCTGTAAATATTTATAAATAATAAAAAACCATATTAAATTAATAATAATAATAATAATAATAATAATAATAAATACTATATTAAAAGATGAATGTACCAATGCACAAACATCCCCCTTTTGCAGATAGTACCACATCTGATGTTTGCCGATTCTGTAACACAGTCTCACTATGCAATCCTTATCTGTTTTCATTTGTCTGTTTTCCTTTCTTAGCTGTTATATCGAGAGTGGGCACGATATGGAGCGTTTTACAAGTTTCAGCCTATTGACCTCATAAGGTAAAACTTCCTTGGTTAATAGATATCTGTGATCCTTTCTATGATGCGCACTACCGTGCATTAATCTCATACGTGGATCTTGCAAAGTTGCCTCTCTTTTGACATCATCTTCATTGATGTTGTTCAGTCACCAAGTCGTGTCTGACTCTTCGCAACCCCGGTGACCATAGATACTCCATTTGTTCTCCACTGTCTCTTGGAGTTTGCCCAAATTCACGTTCATTGTGTTGAGGACACTGTCTAACCAACTAGGCTGTTGCAAAACAAAGGACCTAATGTCACTTCTCCAAAAGTCTGCAGAGATTCTCAGTCATCCAAGTCATGGTTGTCCCAAAAGTGCTTTTTCCCCCCCACATTTTGGACAGAGTGGACAGCGGGTTTGAAAGAGGGGTCAAAGTGGCCATCTGTGTCAAAATTGAACAGCCCTCTCTCAACAGAGGGGGAGGGATGCAACATCATCTATCTCCAGTCTACAACACAGTTCCTTTCAACAGTTCTAAGAAGGCTCCGCACCCATTTGCACTACTCAGGTGACCCTGAGGACACAGATAAACCTCCAAGCGGCCTCAACGACCCTCTAAAACAATGCAAATGACCAGCTGTTTGCAAGGAGTATAAATCCTTCCATTCCCCAGAGCTGAAGAAGCTTCTTGGATGAGAAGTGAAATGTTTTCAAAGAAAAAATGGAAAGTCCAGTTGCCTCTTGAAAAAAAGCACCTTTGGAACAACTGGGCTTTCTTTCTTTGTTCGTTTTTCCTTGAAGACATTTCCTTCGCATCCAAGAAGCTTCTTCAGCTCTGACTGGATGGTGGGGAATGGAAGGATTTATACTCCTTAAAGACAGCTGGTCATTTGCGTACTTTTAGAGCAGGCCTGTCAAACTGGGGGCATGTGTCATGCCCACCCCTGTTGCGATACATCATGATACATCACATGACACAATTGAGTTTGACACCTGTGTTTTAGAGAGTCATTGAGGCCATTTGGAGGTTTATCTGTATCCTCAGGGTCACCTCAATGGCTCTCTAAAAGGATGCGAATGACCAGCTGTCTGCAGGGAGTATAAATCCTTCCATTCCCCTCCATCCAGCTGTAGAAGCTTCTTGGATGAGAAGCGAAACATCTTGAAAGAAAAACCAGAAAGTCCAGTTGCCTCTTGAAAAAAGAAATAAGCAACGTTATTGTTTCTTTTCTTTTTTAAGCCATAGGAGAATGATAATCTTCATGTTTTTCCCCTTGTGCGAAAAAGCAAATGATTACAGAAGTGTAAAGAGAGCATCAAATAATGTCTACCTTCTTGCTCGACATAAAAAAAGTTAATGACTGGTTGAACCATCTTGGTTCTCCAGGAGAGGGGATATTATTTCCTAGCATCAGAAAAAGAGAGCCTGTATTTACCACTAAACTAATCCTAGGAAGAATCTTTAAGGCTCTCCTTTCCTAAGTCAAATTGTTGTTATCATCCCGTTCCAGCATTTATGAGCTGTGTTTGATCAGCTCAGAATCATAACCTTTGCTGAGAAAGAAAGATTTAAACAGCATCTCTCCATCGGCTATTTTTCAGGCTGCTTTGAATCATAAAAACAATCATAAATTGTAGGGCTGAATCTATATTGTTGCATGTTTGCCTCTACCCTGATCGACAGCCTGATAAATTAATTACACCGTTCCAGAAAAATATAGATTTTTTTTTGTTTGTTTGTATGGGAGAGAAAAGAGGCTTAGAATTAACTGGTAAAGGGATTAAGGCAGGTTTTCCTGTGCATTAATCCTGTATAGCTGATGAGCTGGCTGACCTTGTCTGGATTTTAAAACTAATCAGGGACTGGCCTGGTTAATCCTTGGATAGTTGATTCTTGGGAGGAAATCCTGGGGCTGGAGGCTGCAGTAGGAAGTTGTGAAGAAGAAGAAAAAAGCAACAGCAATGAAACACCCAGAGGAAGGCAAAATGAACGCCCTCTGTTTCATAACCAAGAAAAGCCTATTGGGTATCTGCAAAGTTGCCAAGAGTTAAGGGCAACTTCAGAAATCTTCGCTTTTAAAGATAAATAGAGAGGAGAGCAGGAGATAAGCAGAATTCCAACACAAACCTTGATACATAGAACATAGAATAATAGAGTTGGAAGGGACCTTACAGGTGTTCTGGTCAAACTTCCTGCTTGAGCAGGAGACCCAATACCATTTCAGAGAAACAATTGTCTAGTCTCTTTATGAAAGCCTCCAAGGATGGGGTGGGGTGGAATAGAATGGAATGGAAAAAAGGGAAATAAAATTGGAATATTAGCAAACTGACAGGATGAGGGAGAAGTTATAGAAATTGAGGAGCTGCTAGGAAAAAAAGCGAGATTTAGATAGATATTTAGATTAGGATTTATAATTACCTAGATATACTGTAAAAATATACAGAAATATACAATAATGAATGATAAAAATGTGTTCCCTTCCTCCTCCCATACTTATGGAATATTAACTACAGCACACAGTCTATAAATACTCTTGATGTTTATTTTAGATAAATATGTACATATATTAAGTGTCAATATGATGTTCTTTTTTCTCTTATTTTTTCTTCCCTTTTTACTTGAATTAGTGACCCATAAAGATGATACAGCTTTATTTATTAACATTAATTAAGAACTGCAAATTAATATAGTTAATATGAAAAAAACTTGTCAAATTCTAAGTGTACATATGATACTTAGTGTACTGCCAAGAAAATGATATTGAAAGATGTCGATATAATTTCTATTACAGAAACTTTTGTAAACTTTGCTTTTTGTAAACTTTTTAATATCTTGAACTTTAATAAAGTACTTTTTAAAAAATTTTAAAAAAAGAATGGAATGGAATAGAATAGAAGAGTAGGGTACAATAGAATAGAATAGAATATTTATGCAGCAATAGAAAAATAAAGTTGCTATTTTAATTAGAACGGAATGGAATAGAATAATAGAATAGAATGGAAAGCCATGGCATGGCATGGAGAATACAGAATAGAATATTTATACAGAAATAGAATAATAAAGTTGCTGTTTTAATTAGAATGGAATAGAATAATAGAGTAAAGTGAAGTGGAGTGGAATGGCATGGCATGGAGAATAAAGAATATAATAGAATAGAACATTTATACAGAAATAGAATTATAAAGTTACTGTTTTAATTAGAATGGAATGGAATGTAGAATAGAATAGGAAATTGAATTAGAATAGAATAGAATAGAATAGAATAGAATAGAATAGAATAGAATAGAATAGAATAGAATAGAGTTGGAAGGGACCTTGGAGGTCTTCCAGTCCACCCTCCTGTATCATTCCAGACAAGTGACTGTCCCGTTTTTTCTTAAAAGCCTCCAATGATGGAGCATCTGTGACTTTTGAAGTCAAGCCATCCCAATTAATGAATTATTCTCCATTATAGCATAAAATCTCCAGAGAAACCTCCAGGACCCGTGCCTCCTGAAAAAAACCACGCCCATGTATTTTAAAGAAGATAAATTGTAGCAAAGTACACCTTCTTCTCTTTACCTGTGTGTTGTGTTTCCTTCCTTTAGAAAGTATTTTGGAGAAAAAATCGGAATGTATTTTGCCTGGCTGGGGTTATATACCGAATTTCTTATTCCATCCTCTGTCATTGGGATTATCGTGTTTGTGTACGGGTGTCTGACCATTGAAGAAGATGTTCCAAGGTGAGGCATCACACACTATAGAGCCATGATGACGAACCTATGTACCATAGGTGGCACACAGAGCCATTTGTGCTGCCATGTGAGCCGCAGGCAAACTTACCTCACTGCACATGCGCATGCCTCACAGCTGATTTTCGGCTGGTTTGAAGCCTTTTTCAGCCTCCCAGAGGCTTGAGGAAAGCCTTTGCAGGCCGAAAAATAGGCCCGTTTTGTCACTTCCTGTTAATACCAGAAGTGATGAAATGGGCCTGTTTGGCCTGCAGAGGCTTTTTTCAAGCCTCTGGGAGGCCGAAAAAGGCCTCAAACCAGCTGAAAATCAGCTGTGAGGCGCAGTGCAGGTAAGGGGTGGGTGGGGGGATTGCACGCACATGTGCAGGTGGCGTGGGGGGCGCATTGCCTTCTGGGTGCTGGCATGCGAGAGCACGAGCACCAGCCTGCACACAATTTTTGGCACAGGAGCCCAAAAAGATAAGCCACCACTGCTATATAGGCTTTGTCCTAAAAAAAATATTGCAAGGTTTGGTCTTTTGGACTCCTGCTAAAATATACCAAGTGTGGAGCTGAACACTTTGCTGAATATTTTCAGCTGGAAGAAGAAGACCTATTAAGAGCACCAATGCTACTTTTTTCTTCCGGTCTCCGATAAATCTGATTATTTCCTCTCTTCCTTGTCCTTATGTAGTCCTTGACTTACAGCCATTTACTTAGACACCATTAGAAGTCATAAGAAGAAGTGCAGCCAGTCCTTGCTCTTATGGCCATTGGAGCATCCCCAAGATCATGGGATCAACGTTTGGTTGCTTAGCAACGGGCATGTATTTACAAAGTTTGCAGCATCCTCGAGTCTTGGTACCTCCCTTTGCAACCTTCCCAGACAGCAAAATCATTGGGGGGGGTGGGGAAGCCAGATCCACTTAGTGACTACGTAATTTGCTTAACCGCTGAAGCGATTTGCTTAACAATGGTGGCAAAAAAAGCTGGCAAATTACCTTGTTTGTTCAGCAATGGAAATTCTGGGCCCTGTGGTTGTCATAAGTGAAGGACTATCTGTGTTCTCTTCTGCTTGCTTGGTTTCCTTAAAATAAAGATATGAATCTTTGAATGAAAGATTAAGGCAGAGGTGTCAAACTCAAGGCCCTGGGGCCAGATCCAGCCCACAGGGTGTTTAGATCTGGCCCATGGGGAGAGTGGTGGGATTCAATTTTTTTTTACTACCAGTTCTGTGGGCGTTGCTTGGTGGGTGTGGCATTGTTGTGGTTTGCCAGCAGCTGAGGATGAAAAGGAACCAGTCTGGGAGTCTGGGGAGGAGTCGGACGAGGGTCCTGTGTCTGATGCAAGGATGGGGCCAGGAACATCTGGGAGTGGGGTGCTGACTCTGGAACCTCCAGAGTCTGGCAGCAGCGAGGCAGAGGACCCAGGGGAGCCTGTTCCCAGTGTGCGTGTGTGCAGAGCTGCTAGAAGGCGAGAGCAGCTGAAGCAGAGGGGGTGACTCAGGAGTAAGGCTGGGAGCAGTGGTGGGATTCAAATGTTTTTACTATGGTTCTGTGGGCATAGTTTGGTAGGTGTGGCAGGGGAAGGATACTGTAAAATCTCCAGTCAGAGGTAGTATTTGCTGGCTCTCCAAACTACTCAAAATTTCTGCTACCAGTTCTGCAGAACTGGTCAATACCTGCTGAATACCACCTCTGGCTGGGAGGTGATTGCCCCTTCCATAAGGGATAAAAGTCAAACTCCAATGACGAAACCTTTGCAGGAAGCAAAGCAGTTCAATTAGATTCCGAGTCCTCTTTGAAACTCTGCATACTCTGGTCATTTTTTTCTGATACTTCGCGTGGGTTCTGTTCTAATTACTTTGAAGACTTCTGTTTTTGTCAGCATTCCCCAGCACTGACAAGCATGGGCTTATCTTGGGGAACTGTTTATAATTCGTTCTGCTGGAAATGAAAGTAATTCTCAGCGTTGCATTAAAATAGGTTTTGCTTTTGAAAGAAGTTTGTGCTTCAGTACATTTGACTAAGCCTAGGTCAGAACAGGTGTGGCTTGGTGGGCGTGGCTTGGTGGGTGTGGCAGGGGAAGGTTACTGCAAAATCCCCATTCCCTCCCCACCCCACTAACCTGCTTTCCAGCTCCGTTCTCCTGTGCAGGGCAACCAAAGAAGACCCAGCCAGTCAGCTGGGACTCAATGGGAGGCAGAGAATAGATGGGGGCGGGCCAGGCAGAGGTGGTATTTGCTGGTTCTCTGAACTTCTCCAAATGTCCGCTACCAGATCTCCAGAACCAGTCAGAACCTGCTGAAGAGCAACTCTGCATGGGGCCGTGTTGGAAATAGAGAAGCACCGGCCTGCGGTGCCTTGGCCGGCGAAGGCACGTGTTGTGCTCCCGAATTCTGTTTTCGTTGGCAGAGGGTTGCAGGAGGCTGTTGCAGCTGGCAGACCACTCATGCCACTATAGGTGCCCCCAACATGAGTCACGTTGAGCTGGAATGCCCACCCTGGCCACACATACTTCTTTTGTCGCCCTGCACAGGAGAATGGAACTGGAAAGCAGGTTAGTGAGGTGAGGAGAGAATAGGGATTTTGCAGTATCTTTCCCCTGCCATGCCCATCAAGCCACACCCACAAAACCAGTAATAAAAAAAAATTGAATCCCACCAGTGGTTCTACTCCTTTAAGAGGTGTTTATATAAAGGCAGCCATTAGAGGGCATGTTCTTTCTCCTTGTTCTCTGGTATTCATTGCAGAGTTCTTCATGTAGAGTTAAGAAGAAGTTTGATTGCTTGTAAGGTATTTTGCCTACCATGTATATTTCTGTATATAACTGTTGCAAATTAACCACTGTTAAATACCTAAGTCTCTGTGTGCTGTGTTTTGTCCCTGGGTTGTCTCATAATAGCAGTCACACTGCAAACGCTCTGTCACCCTTGAAACTTTGAGTGGTCACTAAATGAATGGTTGTAAGTCAAGGGCTACCTGTACTAGCAAACAGCTGGAAGCTTTCCCCGCATGAAGCTCATGTCTGATCTTTTGGGCTTTGCTCTTTTTAGCAAGGAGATGTGTGACCAACATAATGCCTTCACCATGTGCCCTTTGTGTGACAAGACATGTGACTACTGGAACCTCAGCACAGCTTGTGGAACTGCACGTGCCAGCCACTTATTTGATAATCCAGCCACCGTCTTCTTCTCCATTTTCATGGCCCTCTGGGGTAAGCTTGCTTCAAATATTTCCACACTTGACTAACCAAAAGAGAAGACAAATTGAAATAGAATAGAATAGAATAGAATAGAATAGAATAGAATAGAATAGAATAGAATAGAATAGAATAGAATCAGAGGTGGGATTCAGTAGATTCTGACCAGTTCTGGAGAACCGTTAGGGAAAATTTGGAGTCATTTGGAGAACCGGCAAATCCCACCTCTGACTGGCCCCGCCGCCATCTCTTCTCTGCCTCTCATTGAGTCCCAGCTGATCGGCTGGGTCTTCTTTGGTGCTCTGTACAGGAGAACGGAACTGGAAAGCAGGTTAGTAGGTTGGGGACGGAATGGGGATTTTGCAGTTACCTTCCCCCAGGAGTGGGAGGGGATGGAGATTTTGCAGTATCCTTTCCCTGCCATGTCCACCAAGCCACTCCACTCCACGCCCACCAAGCCACGCCCACAGAACCGGTAGTAAAAAAATATCAATCTCACCACTGCTGGGGGTGACATGATAGCAGTCTTCCAATATCTCAGGGCTGCCACAAAGAAGTGGGAGTCAACCTATTCTCCAAAGCACCTGAGGGCAGGACAAGAAGCCATGGGTGAAAACTAACCAAGGAGAGAAGCAAACTAAAACTAAGGAGAAATTTCCTGACAGTTAGATCAATTAATCGGTGGAGTTTTAAAGAAGAGATTGGGCAACCATTTGTCTGGAATGGTGTAGGGTTTCCTGAGCGGTGGGACAGCAGATTTTCTGAGCAGAGGATTGGGCTAGAAAAACTGCAAGGTCCCTTCCAATTCTGTTGTTATTCTGAAGGATCTTAGATTAGAAGAAGGAATGGCTTTACTTACCGAATTGGCTTTCGCTACTGATTTATAACTTGGAATTGTTGGTCTCTGACTCTGGTAATGTGTGTGCCTGAAAGTGGAAGAATTACTTTAAAAGCTACTCTGGAATCACAGGGTAGAGTGGGCTGTAAATTTCATGAATGAATGTCCTGCAAAGTCCATTTGCAATTAGACACTAAGATTTAGACTGGAATGAGGACTATTATTCCTCACTCCCCGTTGCAGTATTTCCGTATATACTACTAAAACTCTCTTGGTCGTGACCTTTAACTGGGAGAAATAGTGCATCACAGGGGATTAAGTTTTGAACCAGAGTACCTTAAATGGGCTAATTTATAGTGTGTGTCCAAAATTGGGCATCTCTGATGCCCAAGAAAATGAAATTTGGGGATGTTGTGGCTGTTACTGATGGCTGCTACACCGCTGAGATGCTGCAGATATTTCATTTTCATTTTCAATGTTCTGTGACAGTTTCCCAGCCACTCTCACAATCCCTCCCTTCCTCCTCCATGTAGCCGCCGCCGCCATTTGCATGCCAGCTGGGAAGGGAAGGGAAATGGAAAGGGAAAGGGTATAGAGATAGCTGGTGTGTTGTAGCCTAAATAACATTCTTTCCCCTGGGAATCAAGGGCATTCGTGTAGGTGTTCGAGAGGTCACCTAGCAACTGAACCACATGCTGATTGGACCATGTGACTGGGGACTCTTGGGGGGAAGTGACAAACATTTACTTTTAATTGGGTGTAAAACTGGCGGGAACCTAGCAATAGCAACAGCACTTAGACTTACAAACCACTGTATAGCGCTTTACAGCCCCCACTTAAGCGATTTAAAGAGTCAGCATATTCCCCCAACAATCTGGGCTCTCATTTTACCCACCTTGGAAGGATGGAAAGCTGAGTCAACCTTGAGCCTGGTGAGATCTGAACTGCCAAATTGCAGGCAGCTGGCAATCAGCAGAAGTAGCCTGCAGTACTGCACTCTAACCACTGCGCCACCACGGCTCGACTTAGAGCCAGTTTTCCACCAAGTCTGTGCCAATTTGGGATGTCCCAATAAAATTTTCTTTGAGGTATGTGCTTGCCTCAGAATTCTCATTGAAGGGGATGTATTACCTTGACACTTTGCATCTTACAAAGCAGATAAAATTGTATTATTCTAAGCACAGCTCTGGTAGGTTCACTGAACGCTTGTCTTTGCTTAGCAACCAGAAATGTTCAGCTCCATTGTGACCATAAGTTTGCCTGTCTAGGGCAGGTCAGAAACTGCCCACGCTATACAGGGCAGACTCCAGAAAAGATTCTTTAGTTAAGCTAAGGGGGAGATATACATCTCTCAAACCACAGTTCTCCCCTCCCTCACCCATGCGCGTTCTTAGAATGAGAGTCATAGGGTGAAACTGATTGACAGCTTGTTGAGCAGAGGCAAAAAGGAAGAGCTGCATTGCAGAGTACTTGATGAACATAAGGAAGCCATTACCATGGAAGTTTGCTAATGGGTAGCAGCTCAGAGGACTTTAAAAATAGACTGTGGAAAGGCCTGGAGGTATTCCCTGTCACCCATAACAAACTCTTGTCTTGACTTATAATTGTCCAATTGTCAGGCTGTGGACACAAACCCTGAGAACTTAGTGTGTTTCCATGACGTGAGACTAGGGAGCTTCCTTGGTGCCCTGAAGGAAGCGTGGCCAAGTGTACAAAGCCCTGCTGAGAAGCATCCAAATTAAATCAAAGTTGTTGAGAGATGTATTCCGGGTGGAATGTGGTAATAAATTCAGCTTAATGGATTCGTCGTCCCCCACCCCCCCATTTCTAAGAGGATGGGAGGGAGGGAGGGTGGAAAGAAAGAAAGAAAGAAAGAAAGAAAGAAAGAAAGAAAGAAAGAA
>NW_020769308.1:48047307-48063221 GCF_900518735.1 Pseudonaja textilis | reverse complement strand
AGATGGACGAATGGATGGAAGGAAGGAAGGAAGGAATATGACAAAGGGAAGGAAGAGAAAGAAGAGGGAAGAATGGATGAATGGATGGAAGGAAGGAAGAAGGAATATGAGAAAGGGAAGGAAGAGAAAGAAGAGGGAAGAATGGATGGATGGATGGATGGATGGATGGATGGTGTCAGCGTTCCAGCAAACCTCCATTCCAATCAGTAACTCTGAGGCAAACATATCTCAAAAGTACCTTTATTAGAATAGCACCTGGCAACATCTGTGGAAACCCGAATCTAAAAGTTTTTTCGGGCTTGCCACAATTTCCCAAACTACAAATCCACCCTCCCTTGGTCGTCATCGCATCACATGGCCCAATCACAGTCCATCCAAAAGTAAGATCCTTATTTCATCCTGCGCCATACTCAATGACCTTGGACTAACAAAAGAATTTTATTTTGTCTACTTAGAGCTACTTAATTGAAATCACACACCCGCTTCCACTCTTCCAGGCTATGTGGCAGCATGGAATGCGGCTTCCAAAGCTGATAGATGGATGGAGGGTGGGAGGAGGAAAAGAAGGAAGGAAGGAATATGAAAAAATTAAGGAAGGGAAAGAAGATGGAGGGAGAGAAGAATGAAGGAAGGAATAAAAAAAGAATGAAGGAAGGGAAAGAAGAAGGAGGGGTGGAAGGAAGAAGGAAGCAAGGAATATGAGAAAGGAAAAGAAGAGGAAGGGAGGGAGGGATGGAAGGAGCGAGGGAGGGAGGGAGGGAGGGAGGAAGGAAGGAAGGAAGGAAGGAAGGAAGGAAGGAAGGAAGGAAGGAAGGAAGGAAGGAAGGAATCTGCACTTTTTAAACACTGGTAGAAATACCATCTTGGTAGAAATAATCCATTTCATTCATGCTCACATGATTCTTAATTGCAGATTAGCCAAATTATAGTTAAATCTATCTATTGTGCTTTTCTAGCCAAGCCATCCAAACCAGAGAGAGAGGGAGACCCCTGGGAATGGCTGAACATAGGCCCAATTGTTCAACATGATGTTGTATCCTGACACTCCTGGTACTTCCAAGCCTCTATGGGTTCCTCCACAGACTTCCTAACCTGGGACAGTCCATGGCTTGAAACTATGCGTGGACGTAGCTCCTTCAATCAGAAGCTCACATACAGTACATGGGTTGGAGACCATTATGTTTAGGAGTTGTAAGGTTGCATCACTGTGCCAGTCTTTCTTTCATTTTGTGCACACGGATCCAGAGAATGAGGATTAAATTAGCAGGCAGAGAAATCAGCAAGGAACCAGAAAAGGGAAATAGACAGTGTAGCCCTCAGGAGTTGAACTTGGCTTAAGGGAACCTTGCTGGTAAGAAACACAATCTTAGTTGGGTATTTTAAACACAGAGGTGAATATTCAGCAGGTTCTGACCAGTTCTGGAGAACCGGTAGTGGAAATTTTTAGTAATTCGGAGAACGGGCAAATCCCACCTCTGATTGGCCCCGCCCCCATCTATTCTCTGCCTCCCAGCTGATCAGCTGGATCTCCTTTTGTTGCCCTGCACAAGAGAACAGAGCTGGAAAGCAGGTTAGTGGAGTGCGGGGGGAATGGGATTTTGCGGTAACCTTCCCCTGCTATGCCCACCCACCAAGCCACGCCCACAGAACCGTTAGTAAAAAAAATTTTTGAATCCCACCACTGTTTAAACACCAAGCTCTCCTACAATGAACAGAATTGGGTTTCTCTCATTTCAGCCACAATGTTTCTTGAAAACTGGAAGCGTTTGCAGATGAGGTTGTGTTATTTCTGGGATCTCACAGGATTGGAGGAAGAAGAAGTAAGTGCTTTCGAAACCGTTCAAACATTTCTTTTGCTCATGTGCACCTAGACTTTTTAGCCGTTCAATTCTTCAAATTGATCCGATGATTTCATTTCCCCAAAACCAAATGCAAGTAATTCAGTTCTTAGAACTGAATGGCCAAGGCAAATGCAATTAGGCTCTTGGCTTGCAAATTCAAATCTGATTTTGGCTGGTCCCTGTATCCGATACCTTGAATTGGCAAGCCAGTCAATTAGAATAACAATATTATTATGTAATCCAACAATGAAAAGTTGAATGGCATAAAAATTGCATACGTTTAAAAAAAAAATTCAAAGACTGTGTAATTAGAAGGTAGATTGGTTTACCTAAGATGAAAACCAGAACAAGTCATTATAATGAGAATGGAAGATCAACTTATGATGATTAGGGGACTGGAGGCTAAAACATATGAAGACCAGTTGCAGAAATCGAGTATGTCTAGTTTAATGAAAAGAAAGACCAGGGGTGACATGATAGCAGTCTTCCAATATTTGAGGGACTGCTACAAAGAAGAGGGGGTTAACGTATTCTCAAAAGCACCAAAGGGCAGGACAGGAAGCAATGGATGGAAACTATGAAGGAGAGAATCAACCTAGAACTTAGAAAAAATTTCCTGACAGTGAGAACAATTAATCGGTGGAATGGCTTCTCTCCAGAAATTGTGGCTGCTCTATCACTCAAGGTTTTTAAGAGGAGATTGAACAGCCATTTGTCTGAAGTGGTGTAGGTCTCCTGTTTGAGCAGTGGGTTAAAGACATCCAAGATCCCTCCTGTTATTCTGTTATTCCTGGTAGATTACTTGTAGAATATTAGCTTTATATTCCCAGGGATTGTGTTTCCAGAATCCCTTATACTCATGTACCCTTAGTCTGTATTTTAAAGCATTTACTTGCAATGTGTTCTTTCACCCTCTCTGCTACCCAAATTCGCCAAGGAGCATCTAAAGGTTTGACTTCTTGTTCCATTCAAACCATCATAACTCTTATGTCACAAGCATCTCCTACCAGTATGCTTGCTCATGTTCATATGTGCAGGAGCCCAGGCCAGAAATAAACACAAAGTCACTACCTTATTAAGATGGGAAAAGATGTGAAATCTCAATACCCCGTTCAGATGTATAATAACATATTACAGTACAATCCATCTCTTGCGTATTACACTCAGCAAAGCATTACAGTCAGTGTTGGATGTATATTTTGTGTATATTCGTAGATATTGTACTCTCAAATTGCAAATGGAGACGTGGGTACTCCATCTTTCTTATCTTCATTTTAAAGTGCTTTGGTTTTATTGTATTGCGAACAGTTGCTGGGGTGCATCCACAGTTTCATTGTACTTGTACAATGACAATAAAGTTGTTCTTCTTAAAATGGTATAGGGTCTCCTGCTTGAGACTAGAAGACCTCCAAGGTCCCTTCTGTTATTCTGTTATTCCTAGTAGATTACTTGTAGAATATTAGCTTTATATTCCCAGGGATTGTGTTTCCAGAATCCATTATACTCTTGCACCCTTAGTCTGTATTTTAAAGCATTTACTTGCAACGTGTTCTTCCACCCTTTCTGCTACCCAAATACAACAAGGAGAATCTATCAGTTTGGCTTCTTGTTCCATTCAAACCCTCATAACTCTTATGTCACAAGCATCTCTTACCAGTGTTCTTGCTCATGTTCAAGTGTGCGGGAGCCAAGATCTCAGTAGTACTTGGATGTTATTGTTGTTTTTTATGTGGCTTGTTGCTCAGATGTTAAATTCACTCCACATTTTTTTTTAAATTTGATTTAGGAACATCCCAGGCCAGAGTATGAAACAAGATTATTACAGAAGAAAGCCAGAATGGAAAATACCAAAATCGTGACTCAGGATGAGGTAGGACACCAAAGTTTCTGTGATCCTTTTCATTCCCGTTTTATGATTCTACTACAGCTGCATGCTGTAATAAAATATTGTGTAATATTCATAACTAACATCTATTTGACTCACTTTTTTACTGATAAATTTTAATCAAAGAAATGTGGATGGGTTAAGAATTAAAGTACCATTGCCTTTTGCAATTCTGAAATTCTGGTAATTGTGGCATTTCTTCTTTATATGTTCCTTTCCTTTAAAAAAAAAAACTGTTGAGTTTTCAATATGATGGACATTTATTTACATATATTTTAAATTAATTGACTGAGGATACACAAGGGAAGTGGTTGATTGATTAAAGCAGAAATTTCATATAAACTATCGGAAGGAGTGATCTTTGAGAATTTAGCCTGGTTCACAGTTTAACTGACCTAATTCACATTTCTTGTCTTACACGATTGTTCTCCATACTTGACGATGTATTTATTGCCTGAAACAAAGTACCAAAATGCATGCAAAATTATGCATTTTCAAATTAAAACTGAGGAACATTGAGCTGTAGCTTGGAAGCCTTCTCAAAAAATTATTTTGCGAGCCACTTGTTCCAAAGATGCTTTTTCAAGAAGCAACTGAACTTTCTTTGTTTGCCCTTAAATTTTCACATATTCACACTTTCATGTTTCACTTCGCATCCAAGAAGCTTCTTCAATTCAATCATGGAAAAGCACCTTTGGGACAAACATAGCCTGGAAGATGGAGAATCTCCATAGACATTGTATACCACTTCCACCTCTACCTGGACTAGCAGACTACCAATGTTCACTGATGATTTGGTTGCCTCCTTCATGGACTATTGCAATGCAGTGAAGTTGGGGCTACCTTTGAAGGCCATTCATCAGCTGCAGCTGGGTCAGATTGAACCAGCATGGACAACGATGGAAAGATTTCATTGTGCCCTTCTTGTTGTGGTTCGCCGGCAGCTGGTGCAGATGGTAGCAGAATTGGACAGTGGGAAAGAACGGGGACCAGTCAGGGAGTCTGGCGAGGACTCGGGCAAGGATCCTTTATCCAATGCAGAGATGGGGCCAGGACCATCTTGGAGTGGGGTGCTGCCTTCAGAGCCTTCAGAGTCTGGCAGCAGCAAGGCAGAGGACTCAGGGGAGCCTGTTCCCAGTGCGCATATGTGCAGAGCTGCTAGAAGGCGAGAGCAGCTGAAACAAAAGGGGCAACTCGGGAGTGAGGCTGGGAGGTGATTGCCCCTCCCATAAGGTATAAAAGTCAGACCAAGATGATGAAACCTTTGCAGGAAGCAAAGTAGTTCGACCAGTTCCGAGTTATCCTTGAAGCTCTTTGTACTTTGGTTGGTTTTTCTTGTACTTCGGTTGGTTTCTTTTCTAGTTAATTTGATACTTCTGTTTTGGGCAGCACTTCACAGAACTGAAAAGTGTGTTTACCTTGGGAGACTGTTTGAAATGAATTCTGGCTGGGAATGAAAACAATTCCCAGCGTTGCAATAAAATAGGTTTTGTTTTTAAAACAAGTTTGTGGATAATTATGGTTTATGAAGCCTAGGTCAGAATACTTTTAGGACACAATGGTCTACTTTGATTACTGTTAGATTCTCAGTAGGTGGCGCGATGGCTCAGTGGTTAAAAGCACCGAGTTTGTCAGCTGGAAAGAGATCTGAGCACTACATGATGGAGTGAACTCCCGTTGCTTGCCAGTTCCTGCCCCTAGCAGTTTGAAAGCATGCAAATGCGAGTAAATTAATAGGTACCACTTCGGTGGGAAGGTAACAGAGTTCTGTGCACCTTTGGCATATAGTCATGCTGGCCACATGATCATGTCTTAGGATAACATTTGCTCCCTCAGCTCAGAAATAGAGATGATCACCACCCTCTAGAGCATGGGTGTCAAACTCACCACGTCACGTTGCCATCACATGACGTATCACAAAGTTTTTTCCCTTCACGGAGCTGGGGTGGGCATAGACTGTGAGCGACGTATCTGGTCCATGGGCTGCCAGTTTAACACCCCTGCTCTAAGAGTTAGACACAACTCAATAGGGGAACCCTTTACCCTTACCTAGATTCTGAGTGCTGTTACTGACTATAAAGGCCTTCATGGGTAGGGCCTTATTATCTAAGGCAGAGGTGTCAAACTTGATTTCATTGAGGGCCACATCAAGGTTGTGTTTGACCTTAGGGGGCTGAAGGGGGCATGTCCAGCTTGACGTCACTCATGTTGAGGGCACCTGTGGTGGCCCGGAAGGGGCTGGGGGGATCAACTTTTGCTAGTAGTTTGTTCTGCTAGTGCTCTGCCAGTGAAAATGGAGCTTGGAGGACTGCGCGTGGCCCTCCCAGGTTCCATTTTTGGCTGCAACAGCCTCCTGCAGCCTTCTGTCAGCTAAAATGGAGCTCGGGGGGCAATGGTGGGATCAAAACTTTTTACTATCGGTTCTGTGGGCGTGGCTTGGTGGGTGTGGCAGGGGAAGGTTATTGCAAAATCCCATTCCCTCCCCACCCCACTAATCTGTTTTCCAGCTGCGTTCTCCTGTGCAGGCCAACCAAAGAAGACCCAGCCGATCAACTGGGACTCAATGGGAGGCAGAGAATAGATGGGGGCAGGGCCAGTCAGAGGTGGGATTGGCCGGTTCTCTGAACCACTCCAAATTTCTGCTACCGGTTCTCCAGAACTGGTCAGAACCTGCAGAAGACCACCTCTGCCATGACCCCATTTTCAGTGAAGATTTGGGATAGGAATCTGTTAATAGACCTGACCTAATAGATTAGCATTCCTGAAATTCTTCCTGCTGTGTCTATTTCTTGACTGGGCCTTTTTGGAAAGCTGATGCCATGACCCTTCCTCCAACCAAGTTTTAAGATCCAAAAAGGGGGTTAGACAATTTTTCAAAACACCAAAAGGCAAGAGGAGAAACAATGGATGAAAACTGGTCAAAGAGAGAAGCAACCTAGAACTAAGGAGAAACTTCCTAACTGTGAGAACAATGAACCAGTGGAACAGGCTGCCTTCAGAAGTTGTGGATGCTCCATCATTGGAGGCTTTCAAGAAGAGACTGGACAGCCATTTATCTGAAATGGTATAGTGTCTCCTCCTGGAGCAGGTGATTGGACTAGAAGACCTCCAAGGTCCCTTCCAGCTTTATTCTTCTATCTTCTAACCCACCTGGAGTTATAGAGCCCTCAGAACAGCAGCCCTTGATGGAATCAATCTGAATCCTGAAGGCCCATGAATTCCATCCTAAGCAAAATAATTGAGAGAATTTTGGAGATAGCCATACCTCTGGTAAACATCACTAGAAGCTTCAGGTTCCACCACAGTTAACAAACTGTCTGGGAGCAGGAAATGCCCACCAAATCCCCCAGTCTTTCGTGAAGTTCGCTTAGTAAAATTTAACAGTTTGGAAGTATGAAGCAAAGTAGTGGAAGAACTTTGACAGATGTCAAAACCGTTTCAGAGAAGACTAAGGAGGGTGTGTACCAAGTCTACGGCATGACGAGTTACAAATATATAATACTGGGGAAGAATGGAGTTCCATACTAAGGAAGTAATGACAATTTGCTCCCTGGGTTGTTGTTTCACCATAAAAGGCAAGGAAAGTCAAATAAAACTTATAGAGTCTTGCATTATCTTTGCTAGTGCTCAGACTGTTACGGTGCGTTAAAAATATATGGATTGGAATATGCTTTTTAGGCATACTTGGCAGATGTTCTAAGGAAGTACACAGATTAGCCTACTTTCTCCAGCAGAATTTTCTCTTTTGGAGAAACATGTTTCTTTATTTAATCAAATGACATAGCTGCCCATCAACCCAAGAAACTTCTAGCTCAGAAGGCCTATTTAATACAGGTAGTCATTGTCTTATGACCACAACTAAGCGCTAACTATCTGTTGCTAACAGTGGTGGGATTCTACCAGTTTCCCTATCGGTTCGGTGATAGTGCTTTCCGGATTCCAGCAGTTACCCTCATGAGTCTCGAACCAAACTTCCAAAACTTAAAAAGGATTTATTGAGAGTTAACATGCCAGCACTGCCTGGGGGCAGCCGACTTGATAATTTTTGATGATCTTTATCCAAAAAATTAGGGCTCATTGCAACAGTTTAGTAAGATTTCAGATTATTCACTCAACCAGAAGAAGTCTAACATATTTCCCATAAGCTGTATGATATCTGTGGGAATCTGTAAATTTTGGTATTTTAAATATAGTTTGAATATCCTAGGAAGACCTCTTCAGTGACAAACATATCCAACTATTTAACTGGAGATGTTGATATTAACTGATGATTTAAAATGCCTATCGGTCTTCGGGAAAGATTTTTTTTACAAAATTAGTGTCACTCCTAAAGTGATGTCAGTTTGCCTGTATCTCTGTCTGCCTGCCTGCCAAACTGCCAAACTGCAGGCCAGTCTACCTACTCTGTCTGTCTATCCATCAATCCCTCCTGTCTGCCTGTCTGTCCATCCGTCCATCCATCTAGCTATCGAGCTATCTAGGTATCATCTATCTGTGTCTATATCTGCAGGCCAGCCTACCTACCTACCTCTATCTATCTGTCTATCCATCCATCCCTCTCACTATCCCTCCCTCTCTCCCTCCCTCCATTCATCCATCTAGCTATCACCTGTCTATGTCTATATGTATCATCTGTCTGTCTATCATCTATCTATCTATCATCTATATCATCTCTCTCATCATCAGGATATCCATGTTAATACCTACTACATTATTTAAACAAATTGATAGGATTCAGAGCAGGTTTTTATGATAGGTTTTCTCTTTTCAAATTCTGATTTCATATGAAGAAGGGGTTTTAACTTCCTGGCATTTCAGCTTCATCATTAGCTTAAGTTGGTTTTTGGGGATTTAAATGTTTCTTCTTAAAAAAATTGTGGGTGTAATTGGATAGATATTATTTGTCCCTTGCCATTTTAGTTATTGCTACACTAAACCTGGTTGTATTTCTTTTGCATTTAAAGCAGAAAGTTATATGTGAACATTGCTGGAGGCTTAAATTTGATTCCTGAGAGAAATTGATATTCTGGGATAACCACAATTTGAGATTTGCAGAATTTTTTTTTCTGGAACTGTGGGTGAAACGATACCTTAGATAAGCTTATTTTTCATCAGTCTTTTAGGGCTACAACAAGAATTTGCATTGTCCATAACTACTGAAGGGCAAACCATCAGTTTAAATATCTTTTGACTATACAATTTGATCTGGGCTTGGTAGCGGCCCCTCACATGCCTTTGATAATCCTAAAACTACATTTCCCCCCCCCTTTTTTTAATAGAGGGCATTAACTGCATGTTTCTTTGTAATCAGAGTCACCTATGTGAGTCTCATAAAACAGGAGATTCCATTGCAGTTAATGGCAGCAATTTAGGTATTGCAATACAGTTAAAGCGAAGCACAGGTTTTGCCATTAACGTAATGAACTTCATGTTGCTGTAAATATTTTATCAGTTGCCTTGAATGTAGGTAAAAGAACTTGTCAGGCGAAGAAATCCAATACAAAAAGGTAAATGGTAATTTATCGCCAGAAGGGTGCCCCAAAAGTGCTAATATTTTAGAAGAATGATTTTTGCTAAAATTGTAGAGAGAGCTGTAACACTCACAATGGGCACGTGAGGAGAACCCGCAAAACAAACAGAATAATTATAAATAATTATCTGTACCGGAAAAGAGGCAACAGGTAACAGATTCTAAGAAACTGATTTGGAAAATATTTGGATAAACATGCATAATTCTGATTAAGAGCCTTTCTGTTAAAAACAATACCATTTTTTTTTTTGCCTGGTTAGGACATAGAAATATCCTTATGCACAAATTCACCGGCAAAAAAATATTAAGTGTGTATTCCAGAGGTTTTCTTCAGATGGTTCTGACCAATTCTGGAGAACCAGTAGCAGAAATTTTGATTAGCTCGAAGAACCAGCAAATACCATCTCTGACTGGCCCCGCCCCCATCTATTCTCCGCCTCCTGAGTTCCAGCTGATTGGCTGGGTCTTCTTTGGTTGCCCTGCACAGGAGAACAGAGCTGGAAAGCAGGTTAGTGGGGTGGGGAGGGAATGGGGATTTTACAGTAATCTTCCCCCAGGAGTAAGGTGGGAATGGAGATTTTGCAGTATCCTTCCCCAGCCACGCCCACAAAGCCACACCCACCAAGCCACACCCACCAAGCCACACCCACAGAACCGATAGTAAAAAATTTGGAATCCCACTACTGGTGTATTCACTCTCTTTTTCAAGAAGCTGATATACAAGTCTTGATTCAATGTATGTATCTACAGGTAATCCTTGACTTACGACCACAATGAAGCCCAAAATTTCTAATGAGATGTTTTGCCCCATTTAACCTTTCTTGCTTCGGTTGTTCAGTGAATCACTGCAGTTGATAAGTTGGTAACCCGGTTGCTAAGTGAATCTGGCTTCCCCATTGGTTTTGATTGTCAGAAGGTCGCAAAAAGGGGAATCACATGACCTGGGGATACGGAAACAGTCATAAATATGAACCTGTTGCCAAGCATCTGAATTTGGATCACGTAATCATGAGGGTGCTGCAAAGGTCGTAAAAAACAATCCTAACTCACTGTTTTCAGTGCTGTTGTAACTTTGAACGATCACTAAATGAAGTTGTAAGTTGTTGGAAGTCAAGGACTACCTGTATTCTGAGAACTATTTTTTTTTGGCCACAGGTCTTTAGTCTGGCTCATGTTTGCTTTATAGTTCCTCCCATATATTCTTTTTTAAAAAACAAGTTTTATTCAGTTTTCCACATTTAACATCTCTTTCTAGTGAACAGCATGATTACAGGTTTCACATATACATACAGATATGACCATAGTTTCATATTCAATTTTTGTATACAATTTCTTATCTTAACAATGCTTTTATACATTTTCTATTTTATTGTGTTATTCAAAATACTTATCTTATTATTTAATTCACTTGTGTTAACTTCATGATCATTATACTTTAATACTTTTAACTGTCACATTTGTTTACTTCCTCTTAAATTGTAGTTTTAAAAAACCACTCCTTCTATAAATTGATTTCCCCCCTGAAATATCAATATAACTGAGCCACCTCTTACATATTCATTAATTATCACCCCTATTGAATCCCATTAAGTATTTAGCATTATTACTTAAAACATTAAAATTTATAATCCCTTTATAGCTACATAGGATATATAAATCAGATTCTGTGTAGTTTCCCCCCTTTTTAATTTCATAAAATTTTTACAATTTCAAAAGAAAAGGACACGTTAATCTACTCCCTCCCATTTATTCTTCTACATCCTACTGGAATCTGAAAAACATGCAACAGATGATTCCTGATGACTGATCCAACATCGATGTTTTAAAAAAGAATGATTTTCTTTTCTGGTGCTCTCTGAGCTTGCTTTGTTTTCTTGCAGACGTTTCATTACCCAACTAGGTAACATCATTAGCGCTAATAAGGAGTGTGGTTTGCTGTATGATTATATTAACCTTCTGTGTGGATGGGAACAGAGGTGGGATTCAGCCAGTTTGGACTGGGTTGGGCAAACCGGATGTTAAATTTACATATGGTTTGTCAATCCCACCCCTGGATGAGAGCGGTCTTAGGGATTCTTTGATTGGGCTGTTTACTGATGGCTCTTTGGCGGTTTCTTGGTTAAGGTGTTGTTTACTTGATGGTTGGTGTGAAGTTAAACCTTGGAGTTAATCTATGCTAATCTGGGTGCCGATTCCTGGTGGAGGTGTGCTGGAGTCTTTTTGTTCCTTTTTGGGCTGGTTGATTGTCTCTTTTGCATAGTCTATAGATGTTGTTAATGTCTATGTGTCTATTTCCTACTTCCCTAATCATCTGATGGTAACCACAGTGCAATTGGTAGAAGTTTTATCCATTGCATGACAATGTCGTGGTATATATGATATAACTTCCTCCTCATGTGCCCTGAAGAGTCCCATGGTTTTATGCAGGTAAGCTATAGGGTGGAAGAGTCCATTGAGTCAAATTGCCTATGTTGTTGTTATTGTAATCATTTAATCCTGTCCGACTCTTGGCAACTTTATAGGTAAAAACATTGGAGAGTTCAGCCTCAATTCTTGACTCTTGACATAACACCTATTTCCAGTTTGCTGATCTGGGAAATGGATTCACCAAATTAGCCATCTAGCCCATAATTTGCTAGACTTTGCTCAAATCAAGATATATTATTCCCCCAGCACTCCTGATTTTCCAGTCTAAAAATGAAATGAGATTGATCTGACGTGTTTTCATGTCACCGAATAATTTGAGTGACTTAATTGCAACGTTTCCAGATCAATTTCTGTATGATGTTGCTTGGAATATTCTGATCTATTCAGGTCAGACTGGCTGGCTTGTGATTTTTCAGGGTTTCCCTTCCGAATCTTTTTTTTAAAGTTAAGGGATAAAATGCGCCCTCCACAGTCATCTGTCACATTGCCCTTTGTCCGTGTGCTCTCCAAATTCTTTTTCAAAGATTTTCATGAACAAACTGGATGCAAATCACCTTGTCTTGAAGATTTGAATTCCTTGAAGGGAATGAGGTATTCCCAGAGCATTTATTAGCCTCAGGATAAATTCTATCCCTTCTTCTTACTTTAGACAATCATAAAAGAGCAATGGGTATCTCCAGGGGTGGCTTCAGAAAAGTTAGCAACAGGTTCTGTGCCTGGTTGCTTGGTGGGCGTGGCCATGGTGGGCGTGGCCATGGTGGGCGTGGCCTAGTCAGCCTCCTGCACCATGGTAAAGGGGGACATTTTTGTTAACTCAGGAATTCTGGGAGTTGAAGTCCATGTCTTAAACTTGCCAAGTTTGAAGACCCTTGCTGTTAAATCTCCATTCCCACCCCACTCCAGGAGAAGGATACTGCAAAATCTCCATTCCCAACAGGGGTGGGATTCAAATTATTTTACTACTGGTTTGACGGGCGTGGCTTGGTGGGCGTGGCAGGTAAGGATACTGCAAAATCTCCAGTCAGAGGTGGTATTTACCTGGACTACTCAAAATTTCCGCTACCGGTTCTCCAGAACTGGTCAGAACCTGCTGAATACCACCTCTGATTCCCATCCCACTCCAGAGGATGGTTACTGTAAAATCTCCATTTCCTCCCCACTCCTGGGAGAAGGATATTGTAAAATTCCCATTCCTCCTCACCCTACTAACCTGCTTTTCAGCTCCGTTCTCCTCTGCAGGGCAACCAAAGAAGACCCAGCCAATCAGCTGGGACTCAGGAAGCAGAGAATAGATGGGGGTGGGGCCAGTCAGAGTGGGGCCAGTGGTATTTGCTGGTTCTCCAAACTACTCAAAATGTCCGCTACTGGTTTTCCAGAACTGATCAGAACCTGCTGAATACCACCTCTGCCTATACCCTTTCAGACAAGTGGCTGTCCAGTCTCTTCTTAAAAGCCTCCAGCGAAGGAGCACCACAACTTCTGAAGGCAAGACCTTCCACTACTTAATTGTCTTCACAGTTAGGAAATTTATCCTTAGTTCTAGGTTGCTTCCCTCCATTGTCTCTTCTCTTGCCTTCTGGTGCTTTGGCGAATAGGTTGACCCACTCTCTTCTTTGGGGAAGCCACTCAAATATTGGAACACTAAGTCTTTGTCTTGCCTAATGGAAAGATTACCTATCAAATCTGACTGAAGAAAAGCTGATATATATCTATAGTGAATCTAGAGAAAGGGTTGTCATTGTGAGAGAACATTTGTTTATAGTTTCTCTTGTTTGTTCCTTTCGTTGCGTGTCTCCAACGACATTCCTAATAGCGCATGACTACTCCAGTGTGTCTTTCGTTGAGTGGAAACACTTGACATGAATTCTACTCAGCTCAATGTATTCTTTTGTTAAGGACTAGTTCTAGATGTCCCTTATCCCATGCCAGGTTGTGCTGTGATTTTTGTTTTTATTTTTTAAGGAAAGCTAAAGAACATCAATTTATTAATAACACATTACAGATATGTTTAACAAAAATAATTTAGCTACATGCTTGCTTTTTTTCTCAGTAAGCAACTAATTTAATATATTTACCCAGTGGCAGAATAAAATTAGGGTGAAAAAAAAATCCTAGACTTTGTCCCAAATACAAACAAACCATTGCTGGGCAGTGAGCAAATACTTAAAATTATATTTGTTGGTTTGTTTGCTTATTTTTTTAAATTAAATTTTATTTAGTTTTCAAAATTTAAAAACATAAAATAAAACTTTATACATCATTATATCAACGTCCAGACATCTTCTACATTTCCTTGTCATCTTTCTATATACACATTTCTTTCATTATACAATTTCAACTTAATATATAAATAAATATAGATAGATATGAATATAGATTTAAGTACTTACATAGTTTCTTATTCTTTACCTAATTGTCATTTTTATTTCTTTTTATTCTTAAACCATTCATACCAGGCATCCCAGACATTATATCGATTCTTCTTTGTCTCTTAATTTCATTGTTAGTCTGTCCATCTTTGCACAGTCTAATTTTTTTTTATAACATCATCCTCTGATGGTACATTTTCCTGCTTCCAAAATTGTGCATAGGAAATCAATATATTTATCTTTTTCTATTATTGCTGTAATCTTTAATCGCTCTATTGGAAACTTGGGGCTCCAGAGAGGTTTTCCTCCCTTGTCTAAACCCAAGGAACAGTGAGAAAGAAAACCCCCAAATTCGACACGTGGTGGCAGTGTCGCAATGAAGCAGGAAACTGGTCCACCAGCAAGATACATCTTGGAGACTTCTGGTGTGACAACCAGTTTGAGAAAATGTTTCAGGGTGCCAGAAACCCAAAGCAAAGGGTGGGGTGTAATCCGGACAGTATTTCTTTTTCTAGAAGGTTTGAACATTTTTTTGGCATAGATGTTAGTTCCATTAATTCCATTCCACTTCTGCATCTGTTTATGATTTTTTTTCCTTTCTTTCTTAGAAACCTAGATGAAACTTTGCATTTCTTTTAATTTCCATTTTTATGCACAACTTTTCTTTCTGCTCACACAGTAGTATTAGGTGGCTCTCTCTAATGCACTTTTTTTTCCCCTACCAGAAAAAAAACTGCATCACAAAATTGGTGGGGGGAATGGAAAAGGAAGCAGAAATTAGGTCACTTCTTATTAAAATGCAAACTCAAATGAATTTCTGCTTTATCCCTTTGGGAGAGACAAGAGAGAGAAAACAGGCAAGCTTTCTTTAGCAAATGAAGATGCTGAAGACAGCAGCAGAATTGTGGTGTCTTTATTAATGGGCTTAATATTTTAATACTGAGCAAACAAGCTATTGCTAGTGTTTTTAACAGATGTGCAAAAAAGAATCCAACAACCCTTAAACCCATTTTTTAAAAAAACTGCTTCTAGCAATATAGGTCCAGCTGCAATTGGACTCAACAAATGTTCTAAATTTTAAAGCATCCTGGATAATAAATAAGGAGAAGATGATACTAATTAAAAGTCCCTATTTAATATTTCTTCTCTGCATGACTTTGATAGGCATAATCCTTCACTAAAAAAGCATTATTAATATAGCTCTCAGCAAGAGTACCAAAACACTTGGTTGTTGTGTCTTTCCAGGATGTAATCATTCATTGGGCTGGCTACTTTTACAAATGTATCTTTTTAAGTCCTCCACCTGCAGCATCGTTAGGAGCCCCTCCTGAAAAGCCCAGATGGTTTAGCTCCTGCTGTTTTCTCACCAGCTGATTCTGCTGCAAATTCTTTTGAGCTCCTGGGGTTATTGTTTGATTAGTGGCAGATTTAGAAAAAAAAAATGAGTGTCAGTTCTATCTGATATTATGCTTTTAGGCTGTTAGTCTTTGCTAGACATCCAGCACTGCTATAGAAAGATGAGCATCTGTATACATTATATGTCTGCCTGCCTGCCTGCCTGCCTGCCTGCCTGCCTGTCTGCCTATCTATCTATCTATCTATCTATCTATCTATCTATCTATCTATCTATCTATCTATCTATCGTCATCATCATTTCTCTCTCTCTCTCATCTCTCTCTCTATTATCTATCTCTCTATTATCTCTCTATCTCTCTATCTCCCTATCATCTATATCTATTATCTATCTCTCTATCTATCATCTATCTCTCTATCTATCATCTATATCTATCTATCTATCTATCTATCTATCTATCTATCTATCTATCTATCTATCTATCTATCTATCTATCTATCTATCTATC
>NW_020769308.1:48021373-48047297 GCF_900518735.1 Pseudonaja textilis | reverse complement strand
ATCTATCTATCTATCTATCTATCTATCTATCTATCTATCTATCTATCCTTCCTTCCATCCATCCATCCATCCATTTTTGCTCTGCATGATTTTTGCAGATGTATAATCTACAAAAATAATCCAGAGCAGAAACATTAAATAGACTTTTAGTTGGTATTATGTATGAAATCACACACGTTTACGAAAATACGTACAGTCCCAATTTTTGTTCATTTCTTCTCTTGTGTTTCTTTTATCACCTATTTATCTTGCCCTTTAATTCTGTTTTTTTAAAAGTTTTGTCATTTCATTTTTGAAAGATGCTTACACCACATATATTTTTTTATTAAGAAGTAAAAATCTTGTGCTCCTGGATATTCTCAAGTTTTATCAGAAATTTCCCAATATGGGATTTAGGTAAAATGATTTCTGCACAAATCTCTTGCCTTGGATTTCTCAAACTGGATATAAATATAGTTCGACAAATAGCATGTAAAGACATTTCTCTAGGACATCTACATTTTCTTATAAAAAGATTTCAGAGCCCACTGGTTATAAAATAGTTTTCTAACTTCTGAACTCCAAAATATCAATCCCACAATGATTGATTTTCTGATTACTTGCCTTTTAAAAAAAAAAAAAAGTCTACCCCAATTGCAAATTAATAGCAATAGACTTCTTGGTAGTATTTTCCTAGCCTGTAGCACATCTTGAGGCAAAATGGAAATATCCCTTAATAAGATTACAATGAAATTTTGGCAAAACATACATCATCAGTGACATTTTCATTATTCTCCATTCAAAAATGAAAGCAGGGAGAGAAAGAGTATTCATTCCACGAATTTTGGTAAATGAAGGAGGTCTTGAGCCAGCGGAGAGGCTGAGTAAGGAAGGAGTCACTGGGGTCATATATTAAAGGTCAAAAAAAAAATTTTTTTTTTAAAGAGGCTTGCAGCTGTTTGTGAATTCCAAAATCAGGATGAATTGATTCCTTTCCTCCTTGGATGCGTTCATTTCGATGCCAGCTCTGTGACATTTTCACAACAACAAATCTATAGATTGGGGGTTATTTCAGAAGGTTGTCCTTGAAGCCTGAAACAGTCTTCAATCAATCAATCAATCAGGAAAGAGCTGGAAGGGACCTCTGAGGTCTTCTAGTCCAACTCTCTGCCAAAGAAAGGCCTGCTTAGTCCACCTTGAACAAATGTTTGTCCAATCTTTCCTTGATTATTGTTAATCTTCTCATCACTCCTTATCACCTATCCCCTCCCACTTGTGCCTGTATGACTGTAACTTTGTCGCTTGTATCCTAATGATTTATATGGACTGTTTCATCGTATGATTTGATTGCTTATTGCACCCTATGACTATTATTAAGTGTTGTACCTGATGATACTTGACTCTTGATGAATGTATCTTTTCTTTTATGTATACTGAGAGTATTTACACCAAGGCAAATTCCTTGTGTGTCCAACCACATCTGGCCAATAAAGAATTCCATTCCATTCCATATTTTCTATTCTATTCTATTCTATTCTATTCTGTTCTGTTCTGTTCTGTTCTGTTCTACTCTATACCATTCCATTCCATATTTTCTATTCTATTCTATTCTATTCTGTTCTATTCTATTCTATTCTATTCTATTCTATTCTATTCTATTCTATTCAAAACCTCCAGTAATAGAGCACATGCAACTTCTGGAGGCACATTGTTCCACTGATTAATTGTTCTCACTGTCAGGAAATTTCTCCTTAGTTCTAGGTTGCTTCTCTCCTTGATTAGTTTCCACCCATTGCTTCTTGTCCTGCCCTCTGGTGCTTTGGAGAATAGCTTGACTCCCTCTTCTTTGTGGCAGCCCCTGAGATATTGGAAGACTGCTATCGTGCCACTCCTAGTCCTTCTTTTCTCTAGAGTAGTCATACTCAATTCCTGCAACTTTGAAAGAGAGGTTCTCCCCGTCAAAAGGCAGAGAGGGGATTTCCACCCACTATCCACCTTCCCAGCATCAATAATAATGATGATGATGATGGTGGTGGTGGTGGTGGTTTTTGCTCAAGCCATGCTACTACTCTGGTTTAAGTACCAAACGAATACTTCAAGAAAGGAAGAGAGGAACGTAAGCAGCCACACAGCTAGGATAATAAATCACCCTCCACCTGGGATATTGAAGGCATTTCTTCATTGTTTTGAGTGCTGCCTTTGACTAGGAGAACGCCCCCTCCCCCTCTGAAAATGAGTAGAGACCTGCAGGCCTCCTTCCCTTCCTCTACACCTTGTAGATCCAACGTTGTGGCCTGTCAACTGCCGGCCCCTTCAGCAGCAGAATCGAAGAAAAAGGAGGAACCATGGGAGTTAGGGTCAGCATTAAGGCAACCTGGGAGCTCTGAGGGAGAAGAGCAGTGGTGGGATTCAAAAAAAAAATTACTACCAGTTCTGTGGGCGTGGCTTGGTAGGCGTGGTGTGGCTTAGTGGGCAAGGCAGGGGAAGGATACTGTAAAATCCCCATTCCCTCCCCACGCCACTAACCTGCTTTCCAGCTCCATTCTCCTGTGCAGGGTAACCATAGAAGACCCAGCCAATCAGCTGGGACTCAATGGGAGGCAGAGAACAGATGGGGGTGGGGCCAGTCAGAGGTGGCATTTGCCAGTTTTCTGAACTACTCAAAATTTCCTCTACTGGTTCTCCAGAACTGGTCAGAACCTGCTAAATACCACCTCTGGAGAAGAGGGAATGGAGCTGGTAGAGAAAGAGAGAGAGAGAGAGAGAGACAGAGGGGGAGCCTGGGCAATCCATCAGCCCTCAGATGGAGAGTCAACAGCCCCCAGGTCTGGAGGTAACTGATGAAAAAGAGGAGGACCCAACCCATTTGATGGCTTCCCCACAAGAGAGCCTGGAGAGCTATTGAAGGTATGATGACCTGGGGCACAAAAATAACAAAGTCACCAAAGTAGAATAAATTCCTTTTAATGCCTCCAACTTGGCCCCAATGTCCAATTATCCTCGGCTGGATAACAAACTCTTCCAAAAACAGTCTATGAAGGGCAGAAATGCAGTCCAAACCCAAAGTAAAGATAATTAGAAATAAAAAAACCAACATAAACCACACTGAAGTAATTAACACGGCAGGCCAGGATGATAAATTGCAGGCTTTAAAAGGATAACGCAGCACCCACAGTTGGGAGGATGCCAAAACTTCAGATAAGGCTCAACCAAGATAATGCACGCTTTGCTTCTAGCAAGGAGCTGTGTGCAAATGCCCCACTTATATCCTGTTCTCCCAGCTGCAACTCATGAAAGGGATCAAGGCCTTCTTCTCTCTCATAAGCCTTGTTGCTCCCTTCTCTGTTCCTCCCTGCGTGCCCTAGGATGAAGAGGGGATGGCCCTGGGTCTTCCTCTGAATGCCAAGCCAGACTGTGCCCTTCCCCCCATTTCTTCCACAGCCACTGGAGCCACACTCCCACTCCCTGTCAGCTGCTCAATCTCCCCCTCAGAATCAGACTCCAACAAGGGCATGACTGAAGGATTGACTTTATGTTCTATTAGCACCTTCTCCATTTTGCTAGGAAAATGGACAGAATTGAAAATAATAATATAATGACAGAAGAGACTTTGAGGTCTTCTAGTCTAACCCTCTACTTCCCCCTCCCCACATCACACCCTTCCCACCCCGCAGGTATAAAAACTGACCATGCACCTTGCCAAAAAAGACTGTAGAAGGAAACCATTCCCTGCCAAACTCAGACATTTCTTTATTAATTAGTTTTACTTTCTGCCTATCTCACTGGTGCAGTAACTCTGGGCAGCTTACAAATAGTAAACGGTTAAATATAAAAACAATTATTTAAAAAAAAACAACTATGTAAAAAATTAGAACCAAGTTGTAACAGAAGGGGTGGCATGGAATTAAAAAGGGAGATTTCCAAAGGACCTGAGGGCAGGAGAAGAAGTAACAGATGGAAACCTATCAAGGAGAAATCTGACCTAGAACTATGGAGAAATTTACTTGCCTCCAGAAGTTGTGGATACTCCATCACTGGAGGCTTTTAAGAAGAGATTGGGCAGCCATTTGAGGAAGCTGGTACGAGGTCTCTCGTTTTGAGCAGGGGGTTGGACTAGAAGACCTCCAAGGTCCCTTCCAACCCTTATTCTTCACCAACAAAGGAGAATATTTGTAGCTCAGGGTTGAAATGATGGCTCCTTAGTGCTCTCTGAGCACACTTGTTTTCTTGCAGACATTCTATTACCCAGACTACGTAACTAGCACTGAGGATATTACCTAGTTTGGGTTAGGAAACATCTGCAAGAAAGCAAGAAGCTCAGAGAACACCAAGGACCCCACAGTCCTCCTTCTCCTCCCCCTCCTCTTCTTCTTCTTCCCCCCACTTCCTCCTCCTCCTCCATTCCCCAAACCCTACTCTCTTACTAGCACTGATGGTATCACCTAGTTAGGGTAATGAAACATCTGCAAGAAAACAAGCACGCTCAGAAAGCACTCTCTTATTCTGTAAACAGAAAACTCCTGAAAGGCTATGATCAGATCTGTGACAGACTAACTCGTGTGCCTTTTGCGAGATCCACCCTTGGCTGCTGATTTAAAATCCCAAGGAAAACAAGGGATAGATTTGGAATTCCTCAAGGACCCTTCCTCATCCCGTTTGCATAGTTGCTTCCCTCTGACCATCTGGACAGAAAAGTCAACGTCAGGGATAAGAATCTTGGAGAACTTATTAATTATGTTTATCAGAAGGAAGATTAAATCACAAAACAAGAATCCACAGAACTGCTCTGTTTGCAGATGAAAAGCCTATAATCCTCATGATTTTTGTTTTTGTTTTTATTGTTGTTATTACTATTGTTTTTACTACTACTACTACTATAATAATACACAAAAATGACAGTATACACAGCAAACGAGATAACTATGCTGAGTTTCGTATCACAAATCACTAATCAAACACTTCCCAAGCATTTAGGACTGTGTGATTATTATTATTGTTATTATTGTTATTATTATTGTTATTATTAGTATTAGTATTATTAATCGCAGAGTCAGCCAAATGTTCAGACTGGGTTTGGCATTTTTGTCTGGCTATCAAGTCAAGATAGGCAAATCTGGATGTTTGATGGTGTTACAGATATTGCCGCAGGGATGGAAGCTGTTCCAAGTAAAGTTGCCTTCTGCAATTGACTGATGGCAAATTTGTCAATGCCTATGGTGTTCAATGGGACGTGGTGGCTCAGTGGCTAAGATGTTGAGCTTGTCGATCAGAAAGGTTGGCAGTTCAGCAGTTCGAATCCCTGGCGCTGCGTAACAGAGTGAGCTCCCATTACTTTTCCCAGTTTCTGCCAACCTAGCAGTTCGAAAGCAGGTAAAAAAATGCAAGTAGAGAAACAGGGACCAATTTGGTGGGGAGGGAACAGAGTTCTGTGCGCCTTCAGCGTTTAGTCATGCTGGCCACATGACCATGAAGACATCTTCGGACTAGCTTTTCGGCTTTGTAACGGAGATGAGCACCGCCCCCTAGAGCTGGAAACGACTAGCACGTATGTGCGAGGGGACCCTTTACCCTTTACCTTTATGGTGTTCAAGTGGTGGTCCAGTGGTTTTGGGACACAGCCAAGGCGCCTATTACTATTGGTACTACCCTTGCTTGCCTTTGCCATAGTCGTTCTATTTCTATTTGTAAGTCAGTATTTTGTTATAGTATTTTGTTATCTTCTCCAGTTCTTTCTCTTCTCTTCTGCTGTTTCCAGGCACTGCCACATCCACTATCCAGACTTTTTTTGTCTTTCTTATCGACAACTGCTAAGTCCGGGGTATTATGTGGGCAAGTGCCTGTCTGTCTGGATTCTGAAATCCCAGAGCAATTTAACTTTTTCATTTTCTATGACTTTTTTCTATTTTATGGTCCCACCAGTTCTTGCTTAGAGGGAAATGATATTTCTTGCAGATCTTCCAATGCACCATTGTTGCTACTTTGTCATGCTGCTGCTTGTAAGTCAGTTTGTGCAATCTCCTTGCAGCAGCTCACCAAATGGTCCACTGTCTCTTCAGCTTCTTTGCAGAGGCGGCACTTACTCTCTATTCCTGTCTTCTCAATTCTGGCTTTGTATACATTTGTCCTTAAGATTTGGTCTTGCTCAGCCAGAATGAATCCCTCGGCCTCTTTCTTTAACTTTCCTGCTCTTAGCCATTATTATTATTATTATTACTATTATTATTATTATTATTATTATTATTATTATTATTATTATTATTCAGAAGGGAGGCAGAAAAAGAAACAGGATCAGTTCATAGTTTGGTGGTTTATCTGTCATGAGATCTAATTCTCATGTTACTTTCCAATCTTCCCCCCTCTCTCCCAAATTAAGGTACAGCTAACAGGGAAAACATACATATTTACCAGATACAAAATAGGACATAGCATTATCCTCAGGGGAATGTTAACTATTTTTTTTTTAAAAAAAGAAGTTTTATTCCCAGAAAAGGACGTCAAGTGATCATAAGAATGAAGTGGGCAGTGGAAGCCAAGGTTGGTGGTCACTTGGAACTGCTTCCCAATAAGCACATGCTTTGAAATGACCCCAAAGTGTTAATAGGCTTCAGGCCTCTTTGTATATGTCAGTAGCCCTCCAACTGGAAGGAAATTTAAGACAATGATCCAAGTCTTTCTACATCATTTTGATGATCTAGCTAGGTATGGATATAGCTAGAATTGCTTAAAAATCATTTTCAGAATGACGGGCAAGGAACCAAATACATTATAATTTTTATCTCGAGGAATACATTGGAATGGAATGGAATAGAATCAGAGGTGGTATTCAGTAGGTTCTGACCAGTTCTGGAGAACCGGTAGTGGAAATTTTGAGTAGTTTGGAGAACCGGCAAATCCCACTAGCCCCACCCCATCTATGCTCCGCCTCCCATTGAGTCCGAGCTGATCGGCTGGCTCTTCTTTGGTTGCCCTGCACAGGAGAACAGAGCTGGAAAGCAGGTTATTGGGGTTGGGAGGGAATGGGGATTTTGCAGTATATCCTTCCACTGGAGTAAGGTGGGAATGGAGATTTTACAGTATCCTACCCACAGAACCAGTAGTAAAAAATTTTGAATCCCACCACAGAATAGAATAGAATAGAATAGAATAGAATAGAATAGGAGAGGAGAGGAGAGGAGAGGAGAGGAGAGGAGAGGAATTGGAAGGGGCCTTGGAGGTCTTCTAGTCCAACTCAGGCAGGAAACCCTATACCCATGATGGCAAACCTATGGCACCCGTGCCACAGGTGGCACACAGAGCCATTTGTGCCTGCACGCGAGCTGCAGGCAAACTTATCTCACTGGGCATGTGTACACCTCACAGCTGATTTTCGGCCAGTTTGAGGCCTTTTTCAGCCTCCCAAAGGCTTGAGGAAGGTTTCTGCAGGCTTTGCAGGCTGAAAACTAGCGCCGTTTCATCACTTCCAGCATTTTTGGAAAAACAGGAAGTGACGAAACAGGGCTAGTTTTCGGCCTGCAAAGCCTGCAGGGGATGCACGCAATGACTTCTGGGTGCTGGCACGCGAGTGCACGCATGCTAACGCGTGCACAATTTTTGGCACTGGAGCCCCAAAAGGTTAGCCACTACTGCCCTATACTGTTCCCAACAAATGGTTGTCCAATCTCTTCTTAAAAACTTCCAGTGTTGGAGCATTCACAATTTTTGGAGGCAAGTTGTTCCATCGATTAATTGTTCTCAGTGTCAGGAAATTTCTCCTTAGTTCTAAGTTGCTTCTCTCCTTGATTAGTTTCCACCCATTGCTTCTTGTCCTGCCCTCAGGTGATTTGAACTTGACTCCCTCTTCTTTGTGGCAGCCCCTGAGATATTAGAATGCTGCTATCATGTCTCCCCTAGTCCTTCTCTTCATCAGACTAGACATACCCAGTTCCAGCAACCGTTCTTCATATGTTTTAGCCTCCAGACACCTAATCATCTTTGTTGCTCTTCTCTGTACTCTTTCCGGACTCTCAACATCTTTTTTACATCCTGGCAACCAAAACCAGATGCAATATTCCAAGTGTGGCCTTACCAAGGCGTTATAAAGTGACATTAAACACTTCACGTGATCTTGATTCTATCCCTAAAGTTCAGGTAGTTTAGTGAACATTCAAAGCTACAATGGCACTGAAATATAAATGATTTACAACCATTGCAGCATCCTCACAGTCGCGTGATCAACATTCAGATGCTTATCCACGGATTCATATTTATGACGGTTGCAGTGTCCCGGTGTCTTTCAATCACCTTTTGCAACAAGCAAATTCAATGGGGAAAACTAAATTTGTTTTACAACAACTGCAAGAGGTTCGGTTAAGAGAGATTGTTAAATGAGGCAAATCTCACTTTACAACTGCCTCACTTAGCCACAGAAATTTGGGGCTGAATAGCGGTTGTAAGTCGAGCACTACCTGCATATCATTCAGAATTTATTTATTTAATTATTTACTTGTTTATGTATTTATTTATGCCTTTATTTATTGTAAGAGCTTTCTTTTGCATGATGATCTGAATAGTTCTGGATTTGCCCTATTTTTGTACCGCATACGCATCTGTTTCCACGACGCCTGAGCACCAGATGGTCTAAAGAGATTTTCACAGTCCGTGCCGGATTCTAGGGGTTTTAGAGGCCCTGGTGCCTGCAGAGATGTATTCGCGGAGTCCTTATATGGCCTTGCAAGTAACCCGAATATTATGAAGGCAGGGTCCTTGGTGCTCTCCGAGCTTGGTTGTTTTCTTGCAGACATTTCATTAACCTAACTGGGTGACATCATCAAGGCTAGACGGGAGTAGGGTTTGTGGAGAGGAGGAGGAGGAGGAAGAGAAGGAGGAGGAGAAGGAGGACTGTGGGGTCCTTGGTGCTCTCTGAGCTTGGTTGTTTTCATGCAGCCAATTTGTTACCCTAACTAGGTGACATCATCAGTGCTAGAAGGGGGTGGGGATTGTGGAAAGGAAGAGGAGGAAGAGGAGAAAGAGAAAGATAAGGAGAAAGAGGAGGAGGAGGAGGAGGGCTGTAGGGTCCTTGCTGCTCTCTGAGTTTGCTTGTTTTCATGCAGACATTTCATTACCAAACTGGGTAACATCATCAGTGCTAATAAGAAGTGGGGTTTGCTGTGAGTTTATATTCTTGTGACTTGCCTGTCTGTGTGGGTAGGGACGGTCTTAGAGATTCTTTGATTGGGCTGTCTGCTGCTGTTGGCTCTTTGGCAGTTTCTTGACTGGGGTATTGCTTACTTGATTGTTGGTCTGATGTTAACCTTGGAGTTAATCTATGCTGATCTGGGTGCTGATTTCTGATGGGGAGGTGATGAAGGTTTTTTTTGGGGGGGGGTTCTCTTTTGGGCTGGTAGTTTGAGTCTATACATGTTGTTAATGTCCACGTGTCTATTGATGGCTGATTTGTCAGAGTGCCAGGCTTCTAGAAATTCCCTGGCATTTTTGGACACGGCCTGGTCTAGGATGGTGACATTTTCCCTGCTGAAGGCAGTTAGACCCTCGCAAAGAATGAAATGTGACGTGTCGTAAAGATAAATTGAACCAATGCTGGAAAAATAGCTAAAATTAAGCTGATGCCTTTGGTGCCGGCAAATCATGTTTCAATGACTGAAGTTGGAGAAAAATTCCGAGAAAGTAACGGCTTTTTAGGGTTGGTGGTTGATACCTGGAGAGGCTCAAGGCCTAAAGAAATTGTCTCTTTGTTACTAACCCTAATTCAGACACTCAGATAGTTCTCCACTTACGACCACAATTGGGAACAGAATTTCTACTGCTAAGCAAAGGGGTTGTAAGCTCAGTCGTACCCATTTTTGCAACTGTTTGCAAGATTGTTAAGTGAATCATGAAGACATTAAGTGAATCCAGGTCCTCCCATCGACTTTACTTTGTCAGAAGACAGGTAGGAAGGTTGCAAATAGTGATCATGTGACCCTGGGTCGTTTTACTAGTATTCTTGCCACAGACGTTAAGTGATTCACTTGCAGTTGTCAAGTTAGTCACTTGGTCGTTAAGTGAATCTGGCTTTCCCCCATGACTTTACTTGTCAGAAGGTGTCATGCCCTTGTTGGAATCTGATTCTGAGGCTGAGATTGAGCAGCTGACAGGGAGTGGGAGTGTGGCTCCGGTGGCTGTGGAGGAAACTGGGGAAGGGCACAGTCCGTCTGAGCATTCAGAGGAAGACTCAGGGCCATCCCCTCTTCATCCTAGAGGGTACAGGAAGGAACGGAGAAGGGAGCAAAGGGGCTTACGAGAGAGAAGAAGGCCCTGATCCCTTTTATTAGTTGCAGCTGGGAGAACAGGATATAAGTGGGGCATTTGCACACAGCTCCTTGCTAGAAGCAAAGTGTGCATTATCTTGGTCGAGCCTTATCTGGGTTTTGGCGTCCTCCCAACTGTGGGTGATGCGTTATCCTTTCAAAGCCTGCAATTTGTCATCCTGGCCTGCCATGTTAATTACTTCAGTGTGGTTTGTGTTGGTTTTTTTTAAATTTCTAATTATCTTTACTTTGGGTCTGGACTGCATTTACTCCCTTCATAGACTGTTTTTCAAAGAGTTTGATCTCCAGCCAAGGATAATTGGACATTGGGACCGAGTTGGAGGCATTAAAGGGAATTTATTCTACTTTGATGACTTTGTTATTTTTGTCTCATGTCCCGGGTCATCACATTAGATCACAAAAGGGGACCACGTGACCCTGGGGACACTGCGACCATCATAACCACGAATCAGTTGCCAAGTGTCAGAATTTTCATCGTGTGATCCTGGGGATGTTGCAATAGTTGTAAGCCTGAGAAAGATAAGTCGCTTTTTTTCAGCACTGTTGTGACTTCGAACCCTCACTAAGCAAATGGTTCTAAAGTGAGGACTTCCTGTATTCTCATTTTATTTCCTCAGATGCGTGAAGTTTAGAGCAGGGGCCTCCAACCTTGGCAACTGTAAGCTTGGCGGACTTCAACTCCCAGAATTCCCCAGGGCTATGATCGCCAACCAGTGGGCTGGGGACCACTGGTGGTCCATGAGAAAATGTTGGTGGTCTTCAGAGAAAGGTCACCCCAAAGCAATTAATCCAGGCTGTGCGGGAACACAAGGCTGTGCTGCCCACATGGGCCCCGGGAATAAAGGGCTTGCGTCACTTGCATTGTGAACAACACGAGGTAGAGAGGGGAGGGGGAAAGGGGGGGAGAGGGGAAACTTACCCCACTCGCCCCACACACCTGCCTGGCCACCGGCCTGCTTCTTTCTGCTTCTTTCTTCTTCTGCTTTTAGCTGCACACAAGGAAAGCAGCAAAAACCTCTCTTTCTCTCCCACAAACTCCGCCATAAATGAGTCTTTGGGACCCTGCAAGGCATCCTGCTCCAAGAGGCTGCACCGGCATGACAAGTCTCACAACGACTTATTTCTGGCAGAGTTTGGGGCAGAGAAAGAAAGACTTCTGCCGCTTCTGCTGCTTTCCTTGCATGAAGCCAAAAGTCTCTCTCTCTCTCCCCCTGAAAATGGAGCTGGAGATGGTATCCTGCGATCCCAAATAAAGAATGATGGATTGGTAGGAAAATAGGGTGGGGAATTTTCCTGCAGACTTTTCTGAGGATTTTCCCAGGATCTCTGGTCTGCAGGTTTAAAATTGTGAGTTTGGTGGTCCCTGAGGTTGGCGACCCCTTGTTTAGAGGGAGGGAAGGAATCATTAAAGGCTACAAAATCCATGTTGTTGTTTTTTAAATTCACGGTCATGAAGCAAACTGTTATAAGTCAAGGACAACCCGTACTTTAAAACAAAAAAAACCCCAAACCTCTGATTCTTAGCCAGAAACTTGGTCATTTACATCATGCATGGAAAATCTAGCAATTGCATCCCAGGTGCTGCTTTGACAGATTCCACCGATGGAGAAGCTGCACGCATCACCAGTCTGGCCTTAAAAACCAGCAGCCAGAATAGACACCCAAATCTTAAAGCTTGGGGACCCTGCTCGTAAAACTCGTGTGTTTTCTTCCTTAACCTTCTGCTGAACAATATCCGATTTATTAAAGGCGATCGGAATAAAGTACTGGGGGGGGAAATGGAGAAGAAAGATCATGACACCAATCTGAAAAATAGGGGTTTTTTCTCCCCCCCCCCTCTTGTTTTAAAGATGAGAATCCCAATTAATCCCAGAGGCCTTTGGTGCATGATGAAAGATAAACTCATAAGTGATTTTAAAGGAGTGAGACTTTGAATGTCTGGAATTCCTGTGAATTCCTACCCACTTTGTTCTCTTTCCAGAAAGCAAAGTGAATTGCCTAATGCATTTTCCCTTCTGAAAAGCTATCTAACAGGCTTCCAAAATCTCTTGTATACTTTGTGCTGTAAGACACTTGAGGGGATCTGTCGTCGTTCTGTTCTTATGGCTAATCAGATTTTTTGCTTTTTAACGAACAGGACAAAATATTGCTTCCCCTACAGTGTGGCGTATCGGAGTAGCATCAAGAGGAGCTGATACTAGATTTATCTTCTTTTTTAAAAAACTATTTTAAAGAAGGCAAGCTCAAGATCAGAGGTGGTATTCAGCAGGTTCTGACCAGTTCTGGAGAACCGGTAGCAGAAATGTTGAGTAGTTCAGAGAACCAGCAAATCCCACCTCTGACTGACCCCGCCCCCATCTCTTTTCTGCCTCCCATTGAGTCCCAGCTGATTGGCTGGGTCTTCTTTGGTTGCCCTGCACAGGAGAACGGAGCTGGAAAGCAGGTTAGTGGGGTGGGGAGGGAGTGGAGATTTTGTAGTAACCTTCCCCCAGGAGTAGGGCAAGAATGGAGATTTTACAGTATTCTTCCCCTGCCATGCCCACCAAGCTGAGCCCACAGAACTGGTAGTAGAACCAGTAGTTCTGTACTGGAAGTGATGAAACGGGCCTACTATTCGTCCTGCAAAGCCTGTAGAGGCTTTTTTTCAAGCGTCTGGGAGGCCGAAAAAGACTTCAAACCAGCTGAAAAATCAGCTGGGGGGGGCCGGGGCGGGTAAGGGGGCAGCGGGGGGGGGGTGCACGTGCATGCGCAAGGGGTGTGGGGGCACATGCACATTGCCTTCTGGGTTCTGGCATGCACAAAATGTTTGACACTGGAGCCCAAATGGTTAGCCACCACTGGTATAGGGTTTCCAGCTCAAGCAGAGGGTTGGTCTAGAAGACCTCTGAGGTCCCTTCCAAACTCTATCATTCTATGTTCTTTGGCTACTCTATATCTAAGAAAGTGGCCCTTTTGATCCTTATTTTAGCTACATGTGTTCCACTCCCCCAAAAACTTTTAAAGTGTTTTGCCAAATGTGTATAACATAAACTAGTTCAGGTAGGCACTATGACATAACATCTCCCTAAATCTCATTCTTGGAGGTGAAAGTAATGTCCTTTCAAAAATACCGTGAAATTAGGAGAAAGACAGTGATGGCCTTTCTAGAAGACTTTCATCACCAACGTTTAATGAGGCGTATAACATAGTTCTTTGCAAGTTGGGTCAGAATTCTATTACGCATTCTGCTGTATAATTTTTCTTGGAAAACAGATTTCTTCTCTGATCCATAGATGAAAGCTTGTGAACTTCCAACTACTATGAATCCAGTCCAGGTTGGATCTATGTGGGTCATCATCAAGATTCTGACCTTATTTGGTTTCTTATCAATTTAATTTGCAATATAGACTGAATCTCTTTTGTGTTTTCGAAGTTGGAAAAGATAATATTTAGATAATATTTGAAGCTTCTGAAAGCCTCTTGAGAAGGGCATTATTTATTTGGTCTCTGGAACTTAAGTATTAATGAAAGGTATGGGCCCTCTCTTATTATTATTTTGTAAGTGCATTATCGTGTTCATAAGAATGCCCAGTCTCTCGTTTTATTTTTATTATCTTCCTGTAGCATAGTGAAAAAATTTAGGAATATTGAAGTAAATGGGAATAAAGCATAAAATGCTGTTTTATATAGTTTGATGCCATTATTTTATGGATGTGGCAGAAACCTTATCCCTAATCTTATTTCTTTGATATCATGTCTGGTTATTCTGTAAATTGAGGACAAATCAAACTTGAGTCTCTGTTAGGATCCTTTTGTCTAGAGGGTTAGAAGAATTACCAGAAATCTTTCTCACTTGCTTTGTTTATAATAATCTCCAGCTGAATTACAAATGCAGAAAGATCTGGCCAGCGTCTAGAATACACCTGAATATCTGGCACAATAAAAGTACAATTAGTAGATCTATTTAATTGTTTGCCTTGACTCTCTTAAATACATTTCAGCTTTCTACTTTCCAGTCTTGTTATTTGGTGTATGGGGAGGTGGGGAAAACTGGATTTTTTTCAGTTTTCAGGAATTTTTTCAGATTTCCTGGAAATTCCCTGTTCTTTACTGTCAGGTGCAAACGACCAGATCCAGACAGGTAGAGTTCTAACCAATTGCAGGTAGTCCTCAACTTACAACAGTTCTGTTGTGGCCTGTCGGCCACCGGCCCCTCCAACAGCTGGATCAGAGGAGGAGGCGGTGGTGTGGGCCAGCATCAAGGCAACCTGGGAGCTCCAAGGGGGAAGAGGGAATGGAGCTGGCAGAGAGAGAGATACAGAGACAGAGGCAGAGCCTGGGTTGTCTGTCAGCCCTCAGATGGAGAGTCAACAACCCCCAGGTCTGGAAGTGGTTGATGAGGAAGAGGAAGGACAGCTGGGTCCAGTACCTGACGCGCGAATGCACAGAAGGGAGAGGAGAGCAGTGGAAATCTATGGGACGGTCTTTGGGATGGAAGAGACTGAGCGCATGCTCACCAAACCGATTGTTACACTGGTTGAATTGCACCACTGCATATAACTCAAATCTCCTTATGGCTCCTTTTAGAACAAGTAAATGGATATCAAGAAGTGGAAATCTGTTCAGTTCAGACAATGCTTTCTTTATGAAATTATTGCGAGAGGCTTGCAGGAAGTTCTCAATATAAAAGATGAAACTCGGCAATGGGCAAAATCTTGCAGACCCGTGTTCCTTTTTCGATTCACATTTCACATATATATGTATGGATATCTGATATCTGATATCTGATATATATCAGCTCAAATCCCCCAGCAACTAAGACTAACCTGAACACAACCAAGCCCCCACCTGAACAGAACACACCCCCACCCAATCAGAACACAGCCAACCCCCCACCCAATCAGAACACAGCCAAGCCCCCACCCAATCAAGTCACACCCCCACTAGCAGTTAAAAGGAAGAAGCAGCTGCAAGCTCACATTACTCCGAGAAGCACAAAGCCGAAGACACAAGCCTGAAGATGATGAATGAGGCTTCATCGAAACGTCGCCTAGATACTTCCAATTTTAAGATCCATACATACATACATACATACATACATACATACATACATATATATATATATGAACATTCCATCTTCCATTAAACAGTGTGTCATTCAGATACAAATATCTCTGTGCAATAACAATCAAAATTTATCACTGGATACATTGTATTGGTATTAATTTTCTTATCTTACAATAATAATATTGTTTATAGTAAACCTATTCATTTCTCCCTCTTAACATGTCTTCTGATAAGAATATAATAATAATATTAAGCATAGCAAACCTAATAGTCATATCAATTACAGTCATCATATTGTATACATCTCTATCTTGACATACTTTCTATATTTCACTGATCTCCTTTTATTTCTAGCTTCCATTTTTCTTCTCTAACCATCAATAAAATAATCCCCATCATATAATATTCAGTTTGTTCTTTCTCCTTAATTTCAAGTGTTCATCTGTTCATTTCTGCACATTCTAATATTTTTCTAATCACATTCTCATCAGTCGGCACCTCTTCACTTTTCCAATTTTGTGCAAATACAAAAGTACAAAAATACTAGCTGCAATTAACCTACAGATTATTAACTATGTATTCCCTTTACTATAAGTTTCAGGTAAGATCCCCAACAAGAATATTTCTGGTTTTAAGTCAATATGCTGCTTTATCATCTCTTCCAACCACTTGTGTATTTCTGTCCAATATTTTTTTTGTTTCTACACATGTCCACCACATCATGGGTGGGATAGAAATACTTTTACTACTGGTTCTGTGGGCATGGCTAAGTGGGAGTGACTAGGTGGGTGTGGCCATGTGATGGGGTGGGCGTGGCTTCTTTTTTGTGCAGCACCCACCCCATCCCCTGGGCTCCGTTTCTTTTGCCTCCTGGGAGGCCATTTTTGTTCCCAGGAGGCTTCCCTGAGGCCCAGGAGGCAAAACACAGAGCACGTGGGGCGCGGACACAGCACACACACACCCCAAGTGCCCCTTTGCACCTCCTGGTCCTCAGGGAAGCTTCCTGGATGAAGCAGCAACACAGCGAGGGAGATCCCAGCACAGCTGATCGTCAGAACAGCTAATCAACGGGAGGGAAAAAATAGTAAGAAATACAGGTTAGGCCGAACTGGTAGATGTTCTTTTTACTACAGTTTGGCCAAATGGTAGCATTTTTTTTTACTACCAGATTGCCCAAACCGGTAGAATACCACCACTGCACCACATATGATAATAAAGACCCAGGTATCTGGTGGCACTTCCAACATTTAGGTGACTTATCTTTAAACATCTTTGCCAATCTCACCGGTGCAAAATGCCAAGTATAAAACATTTTATACAAGTTTTCTTTATAGGTTTCGATTCACATTTCGATGACATTAAATCTTCCTCTCTGCATCGAGCATTAAAGGGAGGGCGTATTCGGGGGTGGGCTTAAAAATTTTTAGTAACGGGTTTTCTGCCCGGTTGCTGGGTGGGCTTGGCCATGGTGGGTGTGGCCTAATTGGCCTCCTGCACCATGGCAGAGGGGTGTTTTTGCCCTCCCCAGGCTCCAGTGGCTTTCCTTGAGCCTCCAAGGGGGTGAAAATGGCCTCTCTGGGCTCTGGAGTCTCTCTGGAAGTTGGAAAGAGGCGCAGCCTTCCTGAACTTCTGGGAGGTCCATTTTTCACCCACTCACCCCAAGCCTCCGTGCATGCCCCGCCCTTACCTGTATCCAACACGGGCCACGTGGAGACTCCTGGGAGGGGAGGGGAGAGGTGGGCGGGGCCAGCCAGGAGTGGGATTTGGGGGTTGTCCAAACTGTGCAGAATCTTAGCTAGAGGATCTCTCGAACCCCTGCGAACCCCCAGCAGCCCATCCCTGGGCATATTGTACCATTAATGAAAACCTTATTAAAGGATAGCTGCAGATGTGCATTTATTCTTGATGACATCATCATTCCAGAGTGCTCTTTTTCTTTTTTTTCTTGTTTCCTTTTTGAAGAGCAATTTGTGGATAAAATATTGCTGGGTGCTTAAGATCCTCAGCAGAGATTCCTCCAGAGGTTAATGGTCCCTCTTGGCGGTGGCTTATGCAACAGCCTAATGACAGAGGAAATTGAAAGGAGGCATTTAAAGTGAAAACCCAGAGCTCCCGTAATATAGAGAAGATTGAGTGCTGTGGTTAGAGGAAATTGAAAGCCTGCAACTCAGAGGAAAAAATGGTATTGCTTCAATGTTTCATACAAGGTGCCCTGATAAGACTTTTACAGCCACTGGTGTGGTAGATGAATTCGCTTCCTGATGGGCTATTTCAGAATATATGGAGAATGCAGTTTCATCCGATAATATGTAGGCATGTTCCATGACAAATCTTGCAGAGGTGAGAAGATAACAGAGTATACTTTGGAACAGAATGTCCATGTTGTTGAAGAGGATAATTGGTTTCAATTAGCTCCTTATTCTAAAAGAATAACAGAGTTGGAAGGGGCCTTGGAGGTCTTCTAGTCCAACCCCCTGCTCAAGCAGGAATCCCGATGCCACTCCAGACAAATGGCTGTCCAGTATCTTCATAAAAGCCTCCCGCAATGGACCACTCACAACTCCTGAAGGCAACCCATTCCACTGGTTAATTGTCCTCACTATTAGGAAATTTCTCCTTAGTTCTAGGTTGGTTCTCTCCTTGATGAGTTTCCATCTGTTGCTTCTTGTCCTGCCTTCTGGTGCTTTGGAGTCCCCCTCTTCTTTGTGGCAGCCCCTCAAATACTTCCCATCTGATTCTACAGCAACGCCTTTTTCATAACTCTAGAAAAAGTGCAAACTCTAGAGAGAGTGCAGAGAAGAGCAACCAGGATGATTAGGGGATGATCGGAGGCTAAAACATATGAAGAACGGTTACAGGAACTGGGCTTGGCTAGTCTAGGGAAGAGAAGGACCAGGGGAGACATGATAGCAGTCTTCCAATATTTGAGGGGATGCCACAGAGAGGAAGGGGTCAATCTATTTTCTAAAGCACCTGAAGACCAGAAAAGGAACAATGAATGGAAACTGAACAAGGAGAGATTCAACCTAGAAATAAGGAGAAATTTTCTGACAACCCATGGAGCAGAAGTTGCCTTCGGAAGTTGTGGGAGCTTCATCACTGGAGGCTTTCAAGAAGAGACTGGACTGCCATTTGTCAGAAATGGTGTGGGGTCTCCTGCTTGGGCAGGGGGTTGGACTAGATGACCTACACAGTCCCTTCCAACTCTGTTAATCTGTTAATCTTTCAATAAGCACCAGCCAGCAGGCATGGAAAATCCTCAAAACATTCAACAACCCCTCCTGGAGTTCTGGAAAGTTCTCCTTGAGCTCTTGAACTCTGTAGCAGAAGGGCAGGTAGTAGCTCAGCCCCTGGTCTGCTTTTTTTTTTCCCCTTTTGCATTCCTCTAGTAATTTCTCATTAGCAAAGAACACCTGGAGGAGAAGGAGGTCCCTGGTAGAGCAGGAGAACAAGTCCTTTCCCAGGCCTGAGGCTGCCTATCGGCTCTGCTGGGAATTCCTGATGGCAGTAAGCAAGCCAAAAACAGAATGTCCTGATGGCAAGAAATAGAGCGGCAGGAGTTAGTTTCCCAGAATGAAATGCAAAGGCCAATTCCCATGAAATAACAACTTTTCACCATCTTCCTGGGAACTGCTGCTCTGACCAGGGACCCTGAAGGAAGAAGGAGAGTATCATGAAACCCCTTGGCCAGTCAAAGGCTATTTATACTATAGAATATAGAACAACAGAGTTGGAAGGGACCTTGGAGGTCTTCTAGTCCAACCCCAGTTAAGGCAGGAAACCCTACACCATTTCAGACAAATGGTTGTCCCATCCCTTCTTAAAAACTTCCAGTATTGGAGAATTCACAACTTTTGGAGGCAAGTTGTTCCACTGGTTAATTGTGGAATTTCTCCTTAGTTCTAGGTTGCTTTTCTCCTTGATTTTTTGAGAGTCTCAACATCTTTTTTTTACATCATGTTAATCTGTTAATCTTCTCATCACTCCTTATCACTCATCCCTCCCACTTGTGACTGTATGACTGTAACATTGTTGCTTGTATCCTAATGATTTATATTGACTGTTTCCTAGTATAATTTGATTGCTTCATGTACCCTATGACTATCATCAAGTGTTGTACCTGATGCTTCTTGACTCTTGACAAATGTATCTTTTATTTTATGTATACTGAGAGCATCTGCACCAAGACAAATTCCTTGTGTGTCCAGTCACACTTGGCCAATAAAGAATTCTATTCTATTCTATGGCGACCAAAACTGGATGTAGAATTCCAAGTGTGGTCTGTGGAGATTCTCAGTCATCCAAGTCATGGTTGTCCTAAAGGTGCTTTTTTCAGGAGGCAACTGAACTTTCTTGTTTTTTCTTTGAAGTTGTTCCATTATCATCCAAGAAGCTTCTTCAGCTCTGACTGGGTGGTGAGGAATGGAAGAATTGATATTCCTTGCAGACAGCTGGTCATTTGCATTCTTTTTAAAGAGACATTGAGGCCACTTGGAGGTTTATCTGTGTCCTCAGGGTCACCTGAGTAGTGCAATTTTTCCTCTGGAAATCCACTCCTACTCCCACACGTATACAATTTGGGATGAACTCCCTTTGAATGGTGTGGGAGTACAAACAGGTTAACAGCCGTGGTGGCACAGTCATTAGAATGCAGTACTGCAGGCTACTTCTGCTGACTGCCAGCTGCCAACACTTTGGAAGTTAGAATCTCACTGGCTCAAGGTTGACTTAGCCTTCCATCCTTCCGAGGTGGGTAAAATGAGGACCCAGATTGTTGGAGGCAATAGGCTGGCTCTGTAAACCACTTAGAGAGGCTGTAAAGCCCTTTGAAGTGGTATATAAGTCTAAGTGCTATTGCTGTCTCTGCCATGATGGCACAGTGGTTAGAATGTAGTATTGCAGGCAAACTCTACCCACAACCTGGAGTTCGATCCTGACCGGCTCAAGGTTGACTCAGCCTCCATCCTTCAGAGGTCGGTAAAATGAGGACCTAGATTGTTGGAGACAATTACACTGGCTGTAAAGCACTGTGAAGTGGTATATAAGTCTAAGTGCTATTGCAATTGCAATTAAGGCACCAAAATGTTAGGACTCGACTGAAAAAAAAAATCCTGTCAAATGAAGCCACTTCAGGGTTCAGTGCAATGATATGTCTCCAAACCATCCCAATTAAATTGGGGCCCCAAGCTGCTTTGTAGTTGTCGGAATTAATAATTAAAGAATCCAAGTCCAGGGGAAATTTGTTCAAGGGCAAGGCAGCGTAATTTGAACTTCATCCTCCCTGCCTCCCCTCCCGTGGGGAATAGAGCATTCCGAGACTGAGTGGAATCCCGAATCCAGTTCCAGCCTTCAGCGCTCGGTGCCATTCTGAATCTCCTCCTTTCCAAAACGTAGAACAAATCATTCATTTTCTTAGACAAACAAATAACGGGCTCTTTCTCAGGTTTTCCAGAATTTGATCGAGTTCATCTGTGACGAGCAAAATATTATGAAATAATAAGTCTTCAAGAACAACACATATTTTCCTCATAACAATAATGAGGAGGACACACATTTTAGGAAAATTAATGTAAAAGTTTCCAGATGCCCTATTTGTTCACTTAATTAGACACCGATGAAGCTAGATTAGCGCGGTGGTCCCTTTGGCAGGCAGAGGCCATTGGCTTTTTTGAGCAAGCTTTGAGAAGAACATGACTTTGGCCCAGGGGTGGGATTCAATTTTTTTAACAACCAGTTCTGTGGGCGTGGTTAGATGGGTGTGGTCATGTGACTGGGTGGGTATGGCTCTTTTTTTGCAGGAAACCCCCCCCCCCATTTCTTTTGCCCTGTGGCCCTCAGGAAAGCCTCTTGGGGGGGGTGTTTTTGCTCCCAGAAGGCTTCCCTAGGGCCCAGGAAGGCAAAAAACGGAGCATGGGGTGGATGTGCAGCACTCCCACCCCAACCCCCGCACGTCCCTTTTTGCCTCCTGGGCCTCGAGGAAGCATCCTGGGTGAAGCAGTAAGACAGTGAGGGGGGTCCCGGCACAGATGATCATGGGAACAGCTGATTGTCGGGAAGAGGAAAAAAAGAAATACCTCAAGGAGTGACTGGGCATGGGAGAATGCAGTCAGCTATGTCGGGCATGTGCGTGATGTCGTGCATGCATGATAAGGACTGACTGGGCGGGGAGGAGAGGGGCAGGCAGAGAGGGGTCGGGCCAGTGAGAAGCACGATTTGCTGGTTCTTCGAACTGCGCAGAATCATAACAACCGGATCTATAGAACCAGTCCAAACCGGTAGAATACCACCTCTGCTTTGGCCTAATGTAGAGGTGTTGCTCTTGATGATTAGGAGAATGATTATAAAATAGGGTGAGGTTAGAGGTGGGGAGCAGGGGCTGGAGCAGGTTAGAAGCGGGGAGCAGGGCCTGAAAATGGGGCGAGGCTAGGGGAGGGGAAGGTCACCAATCATGTCCAACCCAGAATGGCAATTACTGCTATTGTCACTAGAAGACGTTGCTCAGAAATTTTGGTTCCTCCTAACCGGAGCTGATAACGTCTTGTTTAACAATGTGGGAATCCATAAATATGAACTCCATGTCCTGGCTCCCAGGCTCTTAATCCATGCTTTCTCAAACGTGGCTGCTTTAAGAGATGTTGAGTTTGTCTCGTTGCCATAATGGTGGTCTGCGTGCAATGTTGAGATAAAAGGCATGTAGAGGGAAGCATGTATATTGAATAACATGGGCTCTTCTGAGCCCACGGAGCCGTAGTGGTGCAGTGGTTAGAATGAGGTATTGCAGGCTATTCCAGTTCACTGCCAGGAGTTCGATTCTGACTGGCTCAAAGTTGACTCAGCCTCCCGTCCTTCTGAGGTCGGTAAAATGAGGACCCAGATTATTGGGGGCGATAGGCTGACTCCGTAAACCACTTAGGGCTGGAAAGCACTGTGAAGTGATATATAAGTGCTACTTCTATTGCTATTCTGCCAACTGTAGATCAAAGCATCAATCTTCAAATGCAGTATTGGGTACTTTGACCATGTCATCAAAGCAGCCTTCTTTTTAATATGCTTTGGGGCACATTAATCTCCTCTCCTGCTAGCTACTATCCAGCAAATGTTGGATATGGTTAAGCTACACAGTTAAGCAGAGGCAAGGTATTGGAAGAATTGATGTATCGTGATATATCCACATTCTGCCGCCAATTTCTTTCTGAAGGAGAATGCTTCCCTCCACGAAAGACCTTGGCAGAGACGGTATACCCTTTGCTGTTTGGTTTTTTTATTGTTATTATTTTGAAGTGTTCTATGGGAAACCCATGACCCAAAAAGCATGACTTCTGTATTGAAATCTATGGATTATTGATAGCAGATGGAGTTTTGGGAGAATCCTGTAATGATAGAAATGCCCCAAAATAACTTTTGATTGATGCTGCTTTGGACTGAATTATTGCTGTCTTGTTTAATGAAGCTGAATTATTACCAATAGAAGAAATTATTTGTAGCTCAGGGTTGAACTGTGAGCTCCTTGGGACTTCTGAGCTTGGTGACTTTCTTGCAGACATTTCATTACCAAACTAGTTAATAACATCAGTGCTCGAAAGAAGTGGGGTTTGCTCTTATTTTTACATACTAGTGGCTTTTCCTGTCATTTTTGCTGGGAGTATCCTTGGCTGTTCCTTGATTAATTATTATTTAAGTATTATGATTCATCACAAAGTCAGCCAGATGTTCAAATTGGATTTGACACCTTTGTTGACCTATTGAGTCCCTTCCTGGGATAGACAGAAATGGATGTTTGATGGTGTTACAGATATCGTCACAGGATGTAAGTTGTTCCAAGCAAAGCTGCCTTCTGCAATTGACGGATGGGGAATGTGTCAATGCCAATGGTGTTCAAGTGGTGCTCCAGTTTTGGGATTGTTCCCAAAATGCCTAGTACTATTAAGCCTGCCTTTGCTTTTTTATTATTATGTTATTGATTATTACCTAAGTGTCTTTTTGCTTATTTAACACAGTATAGTTTTGCAGCTTCCATTTTCAACCTTTTATCTTGTTCCAGGAGGAAGAGGAAAAACTCACCTGGAAAGACCGCACACCTGGCTACTTAGTGAACTGTGCTTCCATCTTGTTTATGGTAACTCTCTTTGTCTTCTTTTCCTTGAGGTTTATAGAAAACTTGCACTGACACCTTCAAGTTTCCTTCAACTGTCTTTTCCCACATAAATCTTCCGCCTGAAACACCCCTCTCAGAGAGATAGATTACTTTGGCATTCCTTCCAGCCCCTGTCAGCCAAATCCAAAGTATGACTTAATCTCTGGTGCAGAGTTTGACATTTGATCAATAAAACGTGACTGATAGATTGAAGTATTTGGAATGGGCCAGTAATGCCCATGGTAAGTTCTTCATGTCAGCTGGTGATAATGGCTTCCTGGGTGTCTTAGATGCGATGGTTCCTGGCAACCAGTCCCAAAAATGTTGGGGGGGGGGAGGTGGTGGTGGTGGGTGAGGAGAAGGGAGGAGGCATGTCATGAAAACTGTGAGATCATTACACAATGGACATGAATTTTGTGCAATGGCTTCCTTGTACATAGTGGGCCGTTGCTGCTTCTTTTGTGGTCACTATACTACCAAAAAGTTGTTGAGACTTTGGAAAAAGTTCAAAGAAGAGCAACTCAGATGATCTAAGGCCTGGAGACTAAAACATATGAAGAACAGTTGCAGGATTTGGGTTTGTCTAATTTAGAAAATTGAAAATAAGGACTAGTGGGGACATGATAGCAGTATTCCAGTATTTGAGGGACTGCCACAAAGAAGAGGGGGGATGGGAAAATCATCCATTCCATTCTATTCTATTCTATTCTATTCTATTCTATTCTATTCTATTCTATTCTATTCTATTCTACCATACGTTGCATCCTTCAAGAGTTCCTGCAAAGTGGGCAGCGGTCAAACTGGCAAACTGGTCCAGAGTTTGACAACAACGAATGGAGGATCTTCCCCTCAATTGTGCAAAATTGACCTTCTCAAAGCACTGGAGATGACTTTTCTCCTGCCAAGTCTAATGTAGACTTTTGATTGACTGATTGGTTGACTGACAGATGGATTGATTGAACTGTTTTATTTATGTGACCTCCCATCTCAGATACGGGACTCTTAGTGGCTAACAGTGATTGAAAACAAGATAGAAACATTATAGCAAATAAATACCGTGTACGGTAGCCAAGATAAAAGACCAACCAACACAACAAGTAACACAACTGGGATATGTGCTCAACCATTCACCTGGAGCCCGAGGCTCAGTAAGAAAACAAGACATAATAGCAGTGTTCCAATATCTTAGGGCAGGGGCCTTCAAACTTGGCAAGTGTAAGACTTGTGGACTTCAACTCCCAGAATTCCTCCTCCAATCATGGTAGCTCAGGAATTCTGGGAGTTGAAGTCCACAAGTCTTACACTTGCCAAGTTTGAAGATCCTTGTCTTAGGGCAGGGGCCTTCAATCTTGACAGCTTTAAGACATGTGGACTTCAACTCCCAGAATTCCTCCTCCAGTCATGATAACTCAGGAATTCTGGGAGTTGAAGTCCACAAGTCTTGAACTTGCCAAGTTTGAAGATCCTTGTCTTAGGGATTGCCACAAAGAAGAGGCAATCAAGCTACTGTCCAAAGCACCTGAAAGCAGGAAAAGAAGCCATGGATAGAATCAAATCAAGTAGAGAAGCAACCTGGAACAAGGGAGAAATTTCCTGACAGTGAGAACAATTAACCAGTGGAACAACTTGCCTCCAGAAGTTGTGGATGCTCCAACCATGGAAGTTTTTAAGAAGAGATTGGACAATCATTTGTCTGAAATGGTACAGGGTTTCCTGCAGAGCAAGGGGTTGGACTAGAAGACCTCCAAGGTCCCTTCCAACATTCTGTTAAAAGAAGGTCTTCAAGGCCTTATGAAAGACCAGCGGGGTTAGGACAAGTCTAGTCTCTGAGGCAATAATGTTCCATAGGGCAAGGTCACCAACAAGAAAGCCCTCTCTTCCTAGATCCACCAGAGGACACTCCCTGGTGGACAGGATGTGGAGCATACCTGACAGGATGGGGAGATACAGACAGGGAGAGGCTGCAAATAACCCTGCCAACTACTGATAATGGAGCAGGCCTTTTCACTCTCATGGCCTCATACTCTGCACAGTCTTTCCTAGCTGCCTTCCCTAACATCCTGCCTGCAAACATGGCGCCCTTTAGTCTTCCTCTATGTCCCTCCCAGGAATGGGGGGTCTTTACTGAATTCCAAGCATCCCCAAATGATTTCTAGAAGTTCTTATTAAAAATAGATAGGTATGATCAAAAGGCAAAGGTCAGACAAGGCCAGCCACACAAAGGCTCAGCTTTACTCCTGGTCTAAAAGAGGGATGTCAAACTCGATTTCATTGAGGGCCACACCAGGATTGTGTTTGTCTTTGGGGTGGGTGTGGCCAGCTCGATGTCACTCATGTTGGGAGACGCCTGTGGGGGCCCGGGCACTCTGCCAGCGAAAACGGGCTCCCAAGCTCCGTTTTCATCTGCGTCGGCCTCCTGCAACCCTCTGCCAGCCAAAATGGATCTCGGGAGGGCTGC
>NW_020769308.1:47986169-48020682 GCF_900518735.1 Pseudonaja textilis | reverse complement strand
AAGCTCTCGAGGGTTGGATCCGGTTGGTCAACTCTCTGGGCACTGTCGTCCGAGTTTGGGCTGACCGGAACGACCGCTGGCGCAGACTGGTCACTGGGTGCGGTGTGGCTGGGTGGCGGATGAGACGGTTCCCCTTCGACTGGAGACTCTGGATTCTTGTTTGCGAGGTTGCTGAGGCGCCTTCTGAGTTGGTCTATGTGTCTCCTCCAGACGCGACCATCCTCCAGCCTTACTCTATACGATCTCGGCCCGGTGACGGCGATGACCTCGCCCGGAATCCAAAGTGGGTCCCCAGCGAAATTCCTTGCGAATATCGGCTCCTGTAACACAAAATGTCTAACCCCCGAAGTGGAAGCGAGGGGAGAGTCAGGGCAGTATTGTGGGTGCAGTCTATCTAATACAGTCCTCAGGCGCCGGCCCATCAGAAGTTCCGCAGGTGACTTATTGGTGACTGTACAGGGGGTTGAGTGCTGGCTCATCAGGAACCGTGAGAGTTTGTGGTGCCAGTCATCTCTGCCAAACCTAGCGAGGGCCTCTTTGGTGGTCCTGACGGCCCTTTCAGCCAACCCATTACTCGCAGGGTGAAATGGGGCTGTGAAAATGTGGCGAATGCCTAGGTTGGCTGCAAAACGGCTGAATTCTACTGATGCGAACTGTGGGCCATTATCGGAGACCAAGGAGTCGGGTAGTCCATGTGTAACGAACAGGCGCGTTAACACGTTGGTGATTGCTAGTGTGGTGGTCGTGGATAGCTGCGCCACGTCTATCCACTTGGAATAAGCGTCCACGACCACTAGGAACATCTTTCCATGCACGGGGCCGGCCAGATCGATATGGATTCTAGACCAAGGGGCGCTGGCGCTCTCCCATCTAGTAGGGGTGGCGATGGGGGGAGCAGGACGGGATTCCTGGCAAATGCTGCAGGAACTTACCCAATTGACAATGTCCTCGTCTAGACCCGGCCACCACACGTAGCTGCGTGCCAACGCCTTCATTCTCACAATGCCGGGGTGTCCCTCGTGCAACGCTTCCAGGACTCGGGTACGCAGCGAGGTCGGAATGACCACTCGAGTGCCCCACAGAAGACAACCCTGCAAACTGGACAGCTCCTGCATGCGAGTCTTAAAGGGTGCGAATTTGTTATCAACATTGCCTCCCGGCCACCCCCTCCTCACCCAGTCGAGCACCTGGGCGAGCGTTTGGTCTGCCTTGGTTTTGGCGGAGATGTCAAGGGCGGTGATGGGCAGGTCCAACTGGGTGATTTCAAAAATGGCATTGACAGGAGCTGGGTCTTCAGCCGGAGCGGGTAAGGGGCAGCGACTGAGCGCGTCAGCGTGGGATAGGGTTTTGCCCGGGCGGTGGATAAGTTTGTATGAGTAGGCCGCTAGGAAAAGTGTCCATCTTGTCATCCGAGGGGAGAGGACTTGAGGTGTCTGTTTGTCGCCGGCCAGTAGGCCCAGGAGGGGCTTATGGTCGGTGACCAGTTCGAAGAAGTGGCCAAAAAGGAATTCGTGAAACTTTTTCACGGCTGCAACAGCTGCTAGGGCTTCCTTGTCTATTTGGCTGTAATTTCGCTCCGTGGCCGAGAGCGTCCTGGAGAAAAAGGCGATGGGGGCCTCGGCGCCATTGGCGAGTCGGTGACTAAGGACCGCCCCAATTCCAAAAGGGGATGCGTCTGCTGCCAGTACTAAAGGAAGGTTGGGGTCGAATTGTATGAGCACTGCCTCTGACGTAAGTAGTGATTTGACGGCGTTAAACGCCTGGTCTTCTTTGTGCCCCCAGTGCCACGGTGACTTTTTGTCTAGTAATCTGTGTAGGGGTTCGGCTACTGAGGCTTTATGGGGCAAAAAGGATGCATAAAAGTTTAGGAGCCCCAAGAAAGCTTGTAGCTCCGTTTTGGAGGTCGGTGTGGGAGCTTCGTGGATCGCCCTGACCTTGGACTCCAGGGGGTGAATGCCAGAGGCGTCAATTTTATAACCCAGAAAGTCCACCTGTCTAGTGGCAATGGCGCATTTTTCTTTTTTTAACTTGAGGCCATGCTGTCTGAACCTCTCTAACACTGCTCGCACTCTCTGGAAGAGTTGGGGTCTGTCCCTGGCCGAGACCAAGATGTCGTCGAAGTAGGGTACTACACCAGGGAGGCCCTGTAAAATCCGCTCCATGAGGGATTGAAAAATACCCGGGGCAACACTTACGCCAAATTGGAGACGCTTGCATCGGAAGGCACCCCTGTGAGTGACGATGGTCTGAAGTTCCGCTGTTTGGTTATCAACAGGGAACTGTTGATATGCTTGAGACATGTCCAATTTAGCAAAAATACTGCCCGGTTCGAATGTGTGCAATAAGTGCTGAATGACGGGCACGGGGTAGGCGCTAACTTGTAAATATTTATTGATTGTTGTCTTGTAGTCCGAGCAGATTCTCAGGCTACCATCTTTTTTGAGGGGTGTGACAATGGGCGTCTCCCACTTGGCGAAATCTGTTGGCTCAATGACCCCTTGTTTTAGTAGTTTATCCAATTCAGCGTCTAGTTTTGGTCTAATAGCAAATGGAACTCTACGTGGTTTTAATCTGATTGGGACTGCCTGGGGGTCAACGGTGAACGAGATGGGGGTTCCATTATAACACCCCAGCTCCTCGCTGAACACATCTGCGTAGTCAGCGAATAAGGAGTCAGTGTCTGAGGTTGAGACAGCATGGACTCCTGTTAACCCTAGGCCGAGGTGGGGAAACCAATTGAGCCCCAATAAGGTGGGTAGATTGCCGTTAACTACCACTAGAGGTAGGTGGCCTTTAAAAGCTCTAAAACTGACAAAGAACTTGCCTCTGCCGATCACGGGAATGGCCTTCCCCTGGTAGTCCTTCAGACCGAACTGGCATCTCTGAAGCCGGGTAGTAGATAGGCTGGGGTGGAGTCTCTTGAGGGTGTTCCACGAGATTATTGAGAGCGCTGACCCTGTGTCAACCTCCATGTGGCACGGTTTACCTTCTAGGGAAACGGAGAGAGAAATTTTACTAACAGAGTGACAAGTACGCCTGGCAAGGCGGTGCGTGCGACAGTTTAATACTTGCCTCTGTGGTCCCGAGTGCGAGGACGGGGGTCTTTGTGCAGCGCTTTGGGGGGCTTGGCAGACTCTCGCAATGTGCCCCCTCTTATGGCAGTTGTTGCAAACGGCTCTTTTAAACTTGCAGGTGGCCCTTTGATGTGATCCCCCACAGGCTAGGCACAGGGTGATGTGCTTGGGTGGACCGGTGTATTCTTGTTTGGCCCCTACCTGCGACCGTCTGTCATTGGTGAGGCGATGGACATCGTTCTCATCGTTGTGGCCTTCCTCCGCTTCCACCTCTTCGGAATGGACTGGGAACGCTGCTAGCTTGGCGCTTGGGCCCTGAATTTCGGTGGCTGAGTTCGTTGCTAGCTCGGCTGCCAGGGCCTCCTCTACCGCTTGCGCGAGGTTGAGGTCTTTTTTAGCTATCAGTCGCCTCTGTAGATTGAGATCCTTGACCCCACAAACTAATTGATCGAGGAGCATGTCCTCCAGGTATGTTCCAAACCCGCAGTGCAGGGCTGCTGTTCTGAGGGCGGCCATATATTGGTTGATGGTCTCCTTACTTGATTGCTTCCTCATTCGGAACGTGAACCTCCTGGCGATTTGTGAAGGCCTGGGAGCGTAGTGGTTTGTGAGGATCTCAAGCAACTCGGACCACGGAACGTTTTTCAATTCTCTCGGCGCCACGAGTGCTGCAGCGGTATCGTAAACGGTGGCTCCGCAGTAGATTAGGAAATAGGATTTTTTCCGATGCTCTCCCGCATCCGACAGGCCGACCGCATCGATGTAATGATTGAAACGGTTCTTATACGATTCCCACTTCTCTTCGTCTGGTTTAAACGCCGGGAATACTGGATTGGAACTCATGGTGCTGGAACGGCTGGGCTACCTGCGGAAAAAATCTCTCTGGGACTACGAACGCTCGTGAGTTACTAGTGATATCAGCTCTGGAGAGGTTTTTTTGCTACCCTCTCTTTCTCTCTCTCTGGGTTACCACGTTGGCTGCTAGCCGTTGGAGGTGTCTTGATTCGCGCCAAAAAAGTGGGCGTTAGTGACTCTCTACAGCGCTGTGCTGTGATTCCTACTGGCTCGAAATTCAAATGACACCCGTTTGAATTTCGCGCCAAGTGCAGAGCGGCTGCGGCTCGCAGCGCTTCACTTTCCCTGTAGCGGGGCTAACAAGCGGCTACAGACGCTTCTAACTATTTGACTCAGACCGCTTTCTCTGGCTGCGGATCTGCGTTTGCTCTTTTTGATCGCTCGTTTCGCTAGCTGACCGCTCTCTCTGGCTGCGGATCAGCGTTTCCCTTGTCGCCAGCCGATCGCTCTCTCTGGGCTGTAGATCAGTGGCTAGTGACTCAGCGGTTGCAAGGTGCTTCTGGTAGCCATCCCATCCTCGTCGCCAGTGTTAAGTTTGAGCAATGAGAGGCTGAACCAGAGCATGAGTGCAACAGTACTTTATTTTACAAATAAAGGGCTGACCGTGCTTGCCAAGCCTGGAACTGGCTCACAGCAATCAGCACCAGTTGGACCCCGCAGCCTGCTTTTATAGCTGGCTGCTGGGGAGAACCAACCAATGGGGAATGGGGGAATAACGCCCACACAAAGTGAGTGGACCTGAGTGAGAACTCCTTGAGTCCTCAGGACATAACAGGCTGAGCTATGTGAGGCACCTCAGGCCAGTCCTTTGCTGTTTCCAGAGCGGCCCGTGGACCAGATCTAACCACCCCATGGGCTGGATTCGGCCTGTAAGCCTTGAGTTTGACACCCCTGGTCTAACAGAAGAGCTTTTCTCTGCAAGCTGAGACCATTGTCTTTTCCAAGCTGGTTTCAACCCTTGGTCACTCTTTTTTTCCCCTCTTGGCAAGCAAGCATGCACACACCACCTCTTTCGAAGTGCCTTTTTGTTCCACTTCACCTTACCTGAGTTGGCAATTCCCAAGAATAAAAATGATGGACGTCCCCCTGAAAGCCACATATGGGATCGTTTTAAACAGGGCTTTAAAAAAATAATAAAGGCTCCAGATTTATTTTTCTTGTGTCGCCCCATCACCTGCGTTGAATAAGCAGGAGACTTGCTGAAGTTATGGGACTTTACCTTTTGACCAATAGAGGAGCAAGGGCCATAAATTATATTCTCACATAAAATGTCCTGGTGTGAACATAAACAGTTCCCTTCAGCTTCGGCTTCGGCCCAAATATTATGGCAAGGCTAAGAGGGTAGGCTTCTGGCTGATTGATTATATTACCATTAATCCAAAGGAAACAATCTGTTCTTTTCACTTTCAGGTGTTTGAATAAATACCTTTAAATCACCTGGACAGCCATTAGTAGCCTCAAGATTGCGCACGGGAAAAGCCACAGCCTCTTGAACAAACCTTAACCAGCCAGGGTGGATCTCTCAGCAGTAGAAAGCAAGAAGATCATTGAAGCTAGTTGGGTGGGATCCTAATTGTGGAGGGGGTTTCTTTTTTTGGGGGGGGGGGGAAATCACAATTTTGTTGTGGTTATTATTGCTGTTAATTTGTGAGATGTTCCGTCCATCTAAACAGGTTGTGCCAAAGTTAGATTGTGCCTTTGTATTCTCTACTGAGACATGGAGCATTTTCTCCATGGTGGATGGAACTGGGTGGTGCTGGATCTTCTGCTTTTATTTTGCGAGTTGCTTCTTCGCTCTGCCCATGTATCATCATCATTTAACCACCCCATAATCCCTTGTGGGGTGGAGTCTGAGCAACTGAATGGAGCTAGCGGAGTGTTTAGAATAGGATAGAATAGAATTCCTTATTGGCCAAGTGTGATTGGACACACAAGGAATTTGTCTTGGTGCAAATGCTCTCAGTGTACATAAAAGAAAAGATACATTCATCAGGAGTCGAGAATCATAAGGTACGACACCTAATGATAGTCATAGGGTACAGTAAGCAATGAAATCATACTAGGAAATGCCCTTCCTGTCACCAATGTGGAGTTTTGTTCAGCAGACATATTCCCAGTGTGCCCAGAGAGAGAAATATCTGCCTCTACCTAGGATCGAACTCACAGCCTTCTGATAGAGTCTCCACCTCTAGGCCATCCCACCACTTCTTTCTGCCCACATATGGGGTTATCTATTTGCCACTTAGTAACATCAAAAAAGGGGGTCTGTCTGAAATAAATTGGTAATCATAATAAATATGATCTGGTGTAACCCTTTGGGAGGAGTTGCTCAATGTAATAATTTTTGCCCTGCTAATCAACCTTTAAAAATCCTTGTTTAATAGCTACCCAACTAGGCTTCAGGTTTTCACTCTATCCAATGGGCAAATATTTGTTATACCCATATTCAGAAGGATAACCCTGTTTGTTTAGGAGCTGTGGTTAGAATGCAGTATTTGCAGGTTAACTCTGCTCACTGCCAGCAGTTTCGATCCTGATTGGCTCAAGATTGGCTCAGCGTTCCTCCCTCCCTCCCTTCTTCTTTTATTCCCTTTATATTCTCCTCCCTGGTGGTGCAGTGGTTAGAATGCAGTATTTCTAACTCTGCCACTGCCAGGAGTTCAATCCTGATTGGCTCAAAGTTGACTCAGCCAGCCTTCCTTCCTTCCTTCCTCTTTTATTCCCTTTCTCATTCTCCTTCCTGGTGGTGCGGTGATTAGAATACAGTATTACAGGCTAACTCTGCCCACTTCCAGGAGTTCGATCCTGACTGACTCAAGGTTGACTCAGCCTTCCATCCTTCCGAAGTTGGTAAAATGAGGACTCAGATTGTTGGGGGCAATAGGCTGACGTTGTAAACTGCCCAGGGAGTGCTGTAAAGCACTATGGGATGGTATGTAAGTAAGTGCTATTGCTGTTGTTTAGGAAAATGGATAAGCTCTGTAGTAGGAATATTACCAATAGAGTCTCTGCTTCTGGAGCAAAACAAATGGACAATGGATTTGGTCAAATGGAAGACAAAGGAAAAGTTACAGATGCAGAAGATTTTGAGTGAAGGTCTGTGTCCTATGAATATTATGGTAGCAAGCAGAAAATTGTAATTAGCTAGCTAATAAAGAGGCATCTTTCTATAGTCTACTTACAAGGCACCCTAACACAAGCAAGAGCATTTTCTATTGCTGAAGAATATAAGAAGCTGCGGAACTGATCATGGAATCTTCCAGGAATAATGTTTTTCCTCTTTCTTTAACCCCATCATTATTCAGCCATGATCACTGAGCTCCATAAGAACATCTATATCAGTGATGGCTAACCGTTTCAGCTTGGTGTGTCGAAAATCGGGAAAAAGTGTAGCCTTCCTCGGGTCGTGTGTCACTTCAAGAAATATCAATAATTTGGTAATATTTGCAGCCCTAATAAAGAAAGAGTTATATTTTTAATATTTTTATTATATTTATTAGTTCAGAAAGCTAAAAGTTTTGGAGATTTTTTTTGGAGGGTTTGCATGGTGCTCTGTGAGGATGGTGAGAAGCAAGAACTGCAAGAGCTGCTATGGAGGCAATTAAAGCTGAGAGGAGCTGGAGAGGGGCTGAATGCTGCAGACTAGACATCCAAGCGTTTTACAGTGGGAGAGAAGAAGGGAGAGCCACAAAGACAGAAATGCAGATTTTAGTATTAATTGCACTTACAGGACAGCCACCCGATGCTGCTTATCGTGAGCACTGTGTCTGGTTGTTGTGGTGCAGTCCTCCTGCGATGTTTATGACGGACTGGGCTGGGGTGATCACACAGGGCTGTGAAACTCGTCTCCCTGGTCTCAGGGCTGCAGGTGCAGGATGTGGGGATCGGAAGGCCACCTTACAGGGCTGTGAACCTCATGGATCTCCTTTCCTCCTGTAGCATTCCTGAGGTAATGAAACTGACAAACCTCAATTTATGGCGGTTAAAACTGGTTCTCTGCTGCAAAGATCTCGCGGCAGCGGTGGCACCACGCCTCCACACAACAAGCAGAGAGCAGGGATTGGAGCAGAGCACAGGCAGCCTCTAAATGTGCAGGTTTTCCCCACACCAACAGGCGTGTCAGTCAAAGTGCCTCGGCATGTCACGAGTGACACACGTGTCATAGGTTAGCCATCACTGATCTATATAGTACATACATCATTCTATTAATATTTCCTTTCTTTTCCAGATTTCACTGACTTTTTCCATAGTCTTTGGTGTGATTGCATACCGGATAACCTTAGCGGCCGCACTCTCCATGAGCACCAATGGGTCATCCAAGTCCAACGTGAGAGTCACCGTGACAGCGACAGCAGTCATCATAAACCTCGTGGTGATTCTAATCCTAGATGAGATTTACGGAGTTGTTGCCAAAAAATTGACCGAAATGGGTAATGCTTTTTTTTTTTTTCTGGGCATAAAGCAACCTATCATAAGCAAATGTTTTCCTTCCAAGATGTTCTTTTTTACCTGATCTTATTGGTGCACCCATTTGCACTTACTAAGTTCTTGAGCATCTAATGGAGATTCTCAGTCTTCCAGGTCATGGTTGTCCCAAAGGTGCTTTTTCAAGAGGCAACTGGACTTTCTGGTTTTTCTTTGAAGACCTTTCGCTTCCCATCCAAGAAGCGTCTGATTTTCTGAGCTGAAGAAGCTTCTTGGATGAGAAGCAAAATGCCTTCAAAGAAAAACCAGAAAGTCCAGTTGCCTCTTGAAAAGAACACCTTTGGGACAGCTAAGTTTTTAAAATAGAAATGCTTGGGCAACCAAAAGGGTTCAGGGTGGCCTCCATTGAACTCTTCTTCCCCAATCTTGTTGCCAAAGTTGAGTGGTCCTCAGTCCTGACGTATACCAGTAACTGTCTGGGGGAAAGACCAGGTCCATACATGAAGGTCCAATTAAATTGATTGATTGATTGATTGATTTAATTTATATTGCCACCTATTCGCCCATGGCGACTCGAAGTGGCTTACACATGGAAACCATATTTAAAACAAAAAATAAAAAATAAAAAAACAATAAAAAGTAACAAAAGGAATCAAATAAATTAATAAAATACAATAGAACAACTCCCAACTCCCATCCCCCACCCCGATGACAGCAGATCACATGAGCCATTTGATGGGCTCCATCCCGCTCTGGGTTCCCCAGGCCCGCTGGCAGAACCAGGTCTTCAGTGCCTTCCGGAAGAGTATTAGAGCGGGGGCCATTCTAATCTCTGGGGGCATGATGTTCCAGAGAGAGGGAGTCACCACAGAGAAGGCCCTTCTTCTGGGTCCCACCAGGTGTATCTCCCTTAGGGATAGGACCTGCAGCATTCCCTGCCTCCCCGCTCTGATGGGTCAGGTAGATGTGACCGGCAAGAGATGTTCCCTCAGATAACCCGGTCCCAAGCCATGAAGGGCTTTAAAGGTGACAACCAGCACCTTGAATTGCACCTGGAAGCAAATTGGCAACCAATGCAGCTCCTGCAGGAGAGACGAAACATGTGAACACCGGGATCTGCACAAAACCATGCGGCCCGCTGCATTTTGCACCAACTGGAGTGTCCGGATGCTCTTCAAGGGCAGCCCCATGTATTTGTAGAACACATTGCAATAATCAAAATGGGAAATGACTAGGGCATGAGTGAGTGTCAGTAATTGCTACTCATGCACAGGAATCATCTCATCTCACCTTAGCACCTGTTTAGAGTTTGATAAGGGTCAATAAAATTCAAGGGAAGTTGGCCTTGGTCCACTTATAGGGATGCTAGGCTGGTTCCTCTTTTCAATACAGCCCCCAGATTCTGCCACACGTTCTCCTAGTGGCAAAACCCATCTTTTGTCCCTTCACATCCGAGCCTTTGCTGCTGCATCGCCTTCTGCCTTCCATTTTTGCCAGCTAATTTTCTCTCTCTTTGTGCTTTCTTCCTCTTCTCTTTGCTTTGGTCTTTTCCTTGCTTGCTTGAAATCTATTTTGAGTTTGTTCAGGTACTTCTTTTCTAAGGTGTGGGAAAAGAAGGAAAAGTTGCTGCCTGGGGATCTTGAGGATGTCATGTTCCCATGGAATGTCCCTTGTTCAGCACGTGGTCACATAGCTTCTCATCAATCAGGATCCTACTGTTGTGGCCTGTCCACCATTGGCCCCTCCAGCAGCTGAATCAGAGGAAGAGGAAGAGGTGTGGGAGTCAGAGTCAGCATCAGGGCAACCTGGGAGCTCCGAGGGGGAAGAGGGAATGGAATTGGCAGAGAGATAGATAGAGGTGAAGCCTGGGTCATCTGTCAGCCCTCAGATGGAGACTCAACAGCCCCCAGGTCTGGAGGTGGCTGATGTGGAAGAGGAGGAACAGTTGGGTCCAGTACCTGACGGACGGCTGCACAGAAGGCAGAGGAGAGGAGAACAGTGGAAATCTATGGGCCGGTCCTTGGGACAGAAGAGCCAGGTCTGGAGGTGGCTGATGAGGAAGAGGAGGAACAGTTGGGTCCAGTACCTGATGCATGGCTGCACAGAAGGCAGAGGAGAGGAGAGCAGTGGAAATCTATAGGCTGGTCCTTGGGACAGAAAAGCCATTGCTACTAGTGAGGCTCCACCTTAGCTCTGGGCATAAAAGGCAGGGGAAAGAGATGAACAGGTGTGGCAAACAATTATTCGTCTTCCAGCCAGACGGACTTGTTAGCCTGTGAGAGAAACATTTTGCCAGGGCTGCAGGCATTCCTAATTAAAGGAATCTTTTGAGTTCACGTCAAAGGGTGTGTTATGTTTGTGGAGCTCGGTCAGAACACCTTCCAGCAGACTGCTGGGAATAGTACCTTTAGTGAAGATATTTGTGACTGTGAGAGAGAAAGAGAGCAGCAAAATGGGCAAATACAAGCCAGTAAATTAACAGAAGGCCTTCATCTGACACTAAAGATGAATTAATTGTACCTCACACAAGAAAAACTAATAATTCTTCTTTATTAAGATGCTTCTATAATTTTGTAAATTTTAATCCATGGATTCTGTAAAGGGGAAGTTTTAAATAGAGTAATTTATACTCCATAGTGGGTTTTTTTTAATGAAATCAGTCTCTTTAAAAAATAATAATAATTACATTTTACTTCAGCTGAAGGGGAGATGCAGTCCTTCCCTACCCTGTTTCAGACACCCACAGCATGAAAATTCTTGGAAAAAATAATGTCGAGAGTGGGGTTTAACTTATTAGTAAATATTTGTGGCTAACACGTAAATTAAAGGCTATTGCAACGGTCTGTTAAATTATTCCTTTAAAAACCTATCATTTGTGTACATAATTGGAATGCTTTGGGAAGAAAATTATGAGAACATTTCCCAATCATGCTTTAATAAGCATGAAAATAAAATTGCCAGTGTTTTTTTTTTCTTTTGGTTTTCCCAAGAAGCAGATTGCAACAATGTGCTTCTGCTCATGCAGATCCCCTTATAGGACTAGATCTTGGTGATTAGTTTTAGACAGAACAAAAAGGAAGGAATCACTTCAACTTCTCCCAATCTTCTCTGGTCCAACCATAAAAAAGTGGAGAGAGGCTGATCTAAGATGCTTCACCCCAAGGTGTCCTTATAAATGTTCCTCAATGCACCAGACATCCCTTCTGCCATATATTCTCATTCTTTTCCTCTCTTCATTGTTCCTTCTCATTCTTCCACTAATGGAATTCTCACTCTAAAAACCTGGGTCATAGAACCATGGAATCATGGAATCTTAGAATCATAGAACCATAGAATCATGGAATGTTAGAATCATGGAATCATGCCCCAAGAACATGGGTAGAGCAGGGCCCTCAACTGAGAAGGAGCAACCATGTCTTTGTTGGAGGTTGTTGTGGAGCTGAAGAAGAGAGATGTTGGACTTCTCCCAATCTCCTCTGGTCCAACTAAATGAAAGGGAGGAGGAAGGCTGATATAAGCTACTTCACCCTTATGAGTATTCCCCAATGCACCAGGCATCTCTCTTGCCATATATTCTCCTTCTTTTCTTCTCTTCATTGTTTCTTCTCATACTACTTCCACTAATGAATGAAAGGAATTCTCACTCTGGAAACGTGGGTCATAGAATCATAGAGCTGGAAGGGACTTTGGTGGTCTTCTAGTCCAACTCCCTCTCTAAACAGAAGTCCTTAGTTATGCCATCCTGGACCAATGATTATCCAATATTTTCTTCAGAGTAAGGCCAAAAAACAAACACGATCACATGAACATATGTGGAGCAGGGCCCTCAACTGAGAAGGAGCAATTATGTCTTTGTTGAAGGTTGTCATGGAGCTGAAGAACTAGGAAAGATGTTTGACTTGGAAACAGAAGCATCCCTGTCTGAAATTGGGGGTGGGGGGGGGAGCAGCAGAGAAACAGACACACCTCACATAAGATGAATTTAGGTACCACCACTTAATCCTAGGGCCACAGAGGTCCTGAGGATTTTCTGGGTTTTCCAATGTCATACATACAGAATCATGTGTGCCCGTTTGGTCTAGTGGTTAAGGTGCTAGGCTAGAAATCAGGAGACTGTGAGTTCAAGTCCTGCCTTAGGCCTGCAAGCCATCTAGATCAGTGACCCCCAACCTTTTTTGTGCCACGGCCCGGTACCGGCATCACAAAATGATCCGCGGCCCGGTACCGGCATCAGCACGCATGACAAGGCAAGGCGAGCCGAGTGACTGGCCAGCCAGCCATCCCCCGCTTCTCCTCGCCACCTTCAACTCCTCCTTTGTACCTTTTTTGTGCTTTCTTAATCTCCTCCGCCATCGGGATGGCTCTTCATTTGAAGCCGCCCCCCCCCCCTTCGATGAAACTAAGGCGCGAGGATTCCTTCAGGACCCAAACGCCTCTTTCCAACCGGAAAAGCTCACCCGGAAGCACTTTCTCGTCGAAACAAGATGGCGGTGCCCAGTAAACCAGCGGCCCGGTAGAAAATGATCCACGGACCGGTACCAGTCCGGGGCCCGGTGGTTGGGGACCCCTGATCTAGATGACTTTGGGGCAGTCACTCTCTCACAGCCCAACTCAACCCACAGGGTTGTTATTGGGGGAAAATAAGAAGGAGAATAGAATGGAATAGAATGGAATAGACAAGACTAGAATTCTTTTTTGGCCAAGTGTGATTGGACACACAAGGAATTTGTCTTGGTGTAAATACTCTCAGTATACATAAAGAATTCATTTGTCAAGAGTCAAAAATCATAATGTACAACACTTAATAATAGTCATAGGGTACAATAAGCAATCAAATCATATTAGGAAATAATCAATATAAATCGTAAGGTTACAAGCAACAAAGTTACAGCCATACAGTCACAAGTGGAAGGGGATGGGTGATAAGGAGTGATGAGAAGATTAATAGTAAAAGTATTCCAGGGTTTGTAAATAGTTGTACAGTGTTGAGGGAATTATTCGTTTAGCAGAGTGATGGCGTTTGGGAAAAAACTGTCCTTGTGTCTAGTTGTTCTGGTGTGCAGTGCTCTATAACGTCGTTTTGAGGGAAGGAGTTGAAACAGTTTATGTCCAGGATGTGAGGGGTCTGTAGATATTTTCACAGTCCTTTTTTCATTCTTTATGTTTGCCACCTTGACTTATACAGTAATAAAGGTGGGAAATAGTAAAATAAAAAACAAATAAAATAAAAACAAAATAAAATAATAAAATAAAATAAAAAAATAAGTGTTTAGTTTGTGCAAACTAAGTGTGAAGCCAGCAATTAATCTTGTATAGCTTGTAAAAGCACATGCCATGTCTTGTTGGAGCCTGGTATCGAGACACCTTCATTCCCTGCAAAATCTTTTCTTTTCCAGAATAAAATGAAATTAGGATTCTTTAAATGACAGTATATAGCTTGACTAAATCAGAGTATGACTTTTCGAAATCCAGACTCTGTATTTTCCTGGAAACTGCAAAACTATCATTGCTTTGTTTGTATCACTGGCATGAGTAACGCTTAACAAGTTTTCTTTCCTTCATGTTTTCTTCATGGCAGAGGTTCCCAAAACAGAAAAAACATTTGAGGAGAGGTTAATTCTGAAGGCTTTCCTGCTGAAATTCGTAAATTCCTACGCGCCCATTTTTTACGTGGCATTTTTTAAGGGAAGGTAAGTTGGATCAGATTTAATAGAATTTGGTTTTAATACATGGCCCCAGTTTGGCTTGTTATTGTTGTGATAGTTTTACTATGTGATGCTCATGGGCAGAGGTGGGATTCTACCTGGTCAGTCCGGTTCTATAGAACCAGTTGTTATGATTCTGCGCAGTTCAGAGAACCGGCAAATTGCTCCACTGGCTGGCCCCGCCCCACCCTGCCCCACCCTGCCCCACCCCGCCCACTCACTCCTTACCTGGCATGAGCACCATTCAACTTGCCTGCTATTTTTCCTTTATTTTCCCCGACCATCAGCTGTTTTGCTGTACCGGGAGATTTAGATTTAAATCATTGGATTTCTTGCTTTCTAGCTAATCTAAAACTAGAGCTGAGCCTTCCTTAGGACTGAAGCTCTATTTTTCAGTGCAGACTCAGGTAGCAAATTGCAGAATGGTAGACCTCTGGGTGAATCTGTGATTCTGTGAGCAATTCACTCTGTCTGTCTGCTTTGCCTGATTTTGGGTAAAAGTTGCTCTTTTTTTATAAAAAGTTCATTATTTACATACATGGTATGTTGTGAGTTAATTTTGTGAATTTGCTTGTAAGCAAATTATATATATGACAGACTCAGGCAATAGAATGCAGAATGGTAGATCTCTGAGGGAATCTGTGATTCTGGGAGCGACTCAATCTGCCTGCCTGCTTTGCCTGGTTTTGAGTAAAAGCTGCTCTTTCTTTTATAAAAAAAATTCAATATTTACATCAATATTTATAATATATACATACAAGCCACGCCCAGCCAGTCACATGACTACCAAGCCAACCCACAAATTAGGCCATGCCCACAGAACCGGTTGTTAAGAAATTTGAATCCCACCCCTACTCATGGGGTTGTAGATTTTAACTGCATTTATAGTCCTAGGCTTACGACCACAAATGAGCCCAAAATTTCCACTGCTAAGCAAAGACAGTTGTTAAGTGAGCTTTGCTCAATTTTAAGACCTTTTTCCCCACAGCTGTTAAGCAAATCACTGCAGTTGTTAAGTGATGCGTGTGGATATTAAAAGAATCTGGATTCCACCATTGATGTTGCTTGTCAGGAGCCAGCTGGGAAAGTTATAAAGAGTGATGACCTGACAGGCAGCTGTCATAATTACAGGCACCTGATTTTTTTTATCCCATGACTGTAGGGAGTTGTCACAATTCTAAGTGTGAAAAACCAGTCATACATCACCTTTTTTTCCTGTGCCATTGTAACTTTCACCAGGCCAAAAGTCTGTGGAGATTCTCAGTCATCCAGGACAGGTCATGGTTGTCCCAAAGTGTTTTTCAAGAGGCAGCTGGACTTTCTGGTTTTTTCTTTTGAAGATGTTTTGCTTCTCATCCAAGAAGCTTCTTCAGCTCTGACAGAATAGCTGGGAATGGAAGGATTTATATTCCTTGCAGACAGCTGGCCATTTGCATCCTTCCCTCTAAAAGGAAGGAATATAGGAATATAAAGGAATATAAATATATAAAGAAAGGAATATAGGAATATAAAGGAATATAAATATATATATACACTGCTCAAAAAAATAAAGGGAACATTTAAACAACACAATGTAACTCCAAGTCAATCACACTTTTGTGAAATCCAGCTGTCTACTTAGGTAGCAACACTGATTGACAATCAATTTCACATGCAGTTGTGCAAATAGAATAGAAAACAGGTAGAAAGCAGAGGCAGTTAGCAAGACATCCCCAATAAAGGAGTGGTTCTGCAGGTGGTGACCACAGACCACTTCTCAGTTCCTATGTTTTCTGGCTGATGGTTTGGTCACTTTTGAATGCTGGCGGTGCTTTCACTCTAGTGGTAGCATGAGACGGAATCTACAACCCACACAAGTGGCTCAGGTAGTACAGCTCATCCAGGATGGCACATCAATGAGAGCTGTGGCAAGGTTTGCTGTATCTGTCAGCGTAGTGTCCAGAGCATGGAGGCACTACCAGGAGACAGACCAGTACATCAGGAGACTTGGAGGAGGCCGTAGGAGGGCAACAACCCAGCATCAGGCCCGCTATCTCCGCCTTTGTGCAAGGAGGGACAGGAGGAACACTGCCAGAGTCCTGCAAAATGACCTCCAAATGTGCATGTGGCTGCTCAAATGGTCAGAAACAGACTCCATGAGGGTGGTATGAGGGCTCGACATCCACAGGTGGGGGTTGTGCTTACAGCCCAACACTGTGCAGGACGTTTGGCATTTGCCAGAGAACACCAAGATTAGAAAATTCGCCACTGGTGCCCTGTGCTCTTCACAGATGAAAGCAGGTTCACACTGAGCACATGTGATAGACGTGACAGGGTCTGGAGACGCCATGGAGAACGTTCTGCTGCCTGCAACATCCTCCAGCATGACCGGTTTGGCAGTGGGTCAGTAATGGTGTGGGGTGGCATTTCTTTAGGGGGCCGCACAGCCCTCCGTGTGATCACCAGAGGTAGCCTGACTGCCATTAGGTACTGAGATGAGATCCTCAGACCCCTTGTGAGACCATATGCTGGTGCGGTTGGCCCTGGGTTCCTCCTAATGCACGACAATGCTAGACCTCATGTGGCTGGAGTGTGTCAGCAGTTCCTGCAAGACGAAGGCATTGATGCTATGGACTGGACTGCCCGTTCCCCAGACCTGAATCCAGTTGAGCACATCTGGGACATCATGTCTCACTCCATCCACCAATGCCACATTGCACCACAGACTGTCCAGGAGTTGGGGGATGCTTTAGTCCAAGTATGGGAGGAGATCCCTCAGGAGACCATCCGCCACCTCATCAGGAGCATGCCCAGGCGTTGTAGGGAGGTCATATAGGCAGGTGGAGGCCACACACACTACTGAGCCTCATTTTGACTTGTTTTAAGGACATTACATCAAAGTTGGATCAGCCTGTAGTGTTTTTTTCCACTTTAATTTTGAGTGTCACTCCAAATCCAGACTTCCATGGGTTGCTAAATTTGATTTCCATTGATAATTTTTGTGTGATTTTGTTGTCAGCACATTCAACTATGTAATGAACAAAGTGTTTAATGAGAATATTTCATTCATTCAGATCTAGGATGTCTTATTTTTGTGTTCCCTTTATTTTTTTTGAGCAGTGTTTAATATATATAATATATATAAATACATAAAAGAATATAAATTCTTCCATTCCCCACTATTATGCCAGAGCTGAAGAAGCTTCTTGGATGAGAAGCAAAATTTCTTCAAAAAACAAACAAACTAGGAAGTCCAGTTACCATCTGAAAAAAGCACCTTTGAGACAACCATGAAACTGAGTGACTGAGAATCTCTACAGACTTTTAGCTATACAATTTGGGATGGACACCCTTGGAATGGTGTGGGAGTAGGAATGGATTTCCAGAGGGGAAAAAAATTGCAGACTACAGAAACCATTTATACCACTCAGGTGAGACCCTGAGGACACAGATAAACCTCCAAGTGGCCTCATTGACTCTCTAAAAGTATGTAAATGACCATCTATCTGCAAGGAGTATAAATCCTTCCATTCCACACCACCCAGTCAGAGCTGAATAAGCTTCTTGAATGAGAAGTGAAAGTTCTTCAACAGAAAAACAAAAGGAAAGTCCAGTTGCCTCCTAAAAAAGCACCTTTGAGTTTCAACAGGCCACTGAATGGGTGGCTGAATACCACCTCTGCATCTGTGGGATGCAGGCGGCACACGAAACCACACCCCCTTCCGGTCAGTGGAAAAATCTCTCTCCAAGGAACCAGTCCCTGGTGCCCAAAAGGTTGGGGGCCACTGAGTAAGGCCTTGGGCCAGTCCCCTTCTCTCAGCCCTAGGAAAGTGGCAATGGCAAACCCCTTCGGGAAAAACCTTGCCAAAAAACTTGCAGAGATGGTCTGTGAATCGGACCCAACTGGACCCAAGGGGGGTTGAAAAAAACCAATTGCAAAAGTTTTAACACTGTCCATCAAACAGATCTTTGCGTATCCTGATCTTTCTTTCCCAAAGTGTCCGGTGGGGGGGGGAGAGGAGGCTGGGGAAGAAAAAAAGGGAAGAATCACACACTTGGAGGAACTGCAGTTCACCCCCAGGCATGTGCTGTTTAGTGTGTGTGTGGGGGGGGGTGTTTCTTGGATCCATCCTAGCCCGCCGGGAGAATCAGAGAAACCTTTCTCTTTCCATCCACCGAATTCCTGGCATCGTCTTCCTAAGGACATGAAATGTGCATGGGGTTTTCGTGCCGAGCAGAAAGCGGACTGCCTTTGTTTTCCATGCCAGATATCTTGGGAGGTCTGAAAATGTCACCAAATGGGCACGTGGCCATCCACAAATTCTCCTTTATTTTTTTTTTATTTTTTTATGGGCAGCCCCATTGAAAGTCTGAGCTGCAGAGCTACACCTGGGCTTTAGTTTTCAGATAACAGATAATCAGAGTTGGAAGGGAGCTTGTAGAACATCTAGTCCAACCCTCTGCCCAAGCGGGAGACCCTACGCCATTTCTGACAAATACCAGTCCAGTCTCTTCTTGAAGGTCTCAAGTGATGGCGCTCCCACAACTTCCGAGGGCAACTTCTGTTCCATTGGTTAATTTTTCTCACTGTCAGAAAGTTTCTCCTTATTTCCAGGTTGAATCTCTCCTTGTTCAGTTTCCATCCATTCTTCCTTGTCTGGCCTTTGGGGGCTTTGGAAAATAGCTTGACCCCCTCCTCTCTGTGGCAGCCCCTCAAATATTGGAAGACTGCTATCCTGTCTCCCCTGGTCCTTCTCTTTACTAGACTAGCCAAGCCCAGTTCCAGCAACCGTTCTTCATATGTTTTAGTCTTCAGTCCCCTAATCACCCTGGTTGTTCTTCTCTGACTTTTTCTAGAGTCTCAACATCTTTTTTATAATGCGGTGACCAAAACTGGATGCAGTACTCTAGGTGTGGTCTTACTAAGGCTTTATAGAGTGGTATTAGTACTTCCATTGATCTTGACTGTATCCTTCTGTTAATGCAACTTAGGATTGCATTAGCTTTTTTGGCTGTTGCTGCACACTGCTGGCTCCTATTTAGCTGGTCGTCCACTAAGTCTCCAAGATCCCTCTCACAGTTACTGCTATTGAGCCTGGTTTCACCCAGTCTATATGTGTACTTTTGGTTTTTCTTGCCTAAGTGTAGGACTTTACTTTTCTCTACATTGAATTTCATTTTATTAGATAGGGCCCAGTGTTCTAGTCTGTCAAGATCCATCTGGATCTTGAGCCTATCTTCTTGGGTGTTAGCTATTCCTGCCAGCTTAGTATCATCTGCAAATTTGGTAAGTTCCCCTTCTATTCCTTCATCTGTCGTTAATGAAGATATTTTCCAGGGTGGACATCTGCTTTGGAGGATGAGGAGTTTCCTTTCCTTGCCGGAAACGCTGTGCTTAAATCAGGCTTCCAAACCATTTTAGGTTTTCCTTCTTTGGAAAACCTGTTAAAATCATCCTCTTCAACTTGCCCATTAAAGGAGCAACAGGATTTCGGCAGAATCACGGTCAGAAAAACCAGACAGGAGGCTGCAGGGGATCCTGGGAAGTGATGGATGTACCTGTAAAAAAAAGCCTAGAAACTTACATCACCGTTCCCAAAAAAATTTTCCCCAGGGTTTTCTACCTGCAGATGGCCCTGTTTCCCCACGAAGTTTGCTTGCTTGCAAAAAATTGAGGGTTTGCAGCAGGCTGCCTCCCCTAATGGAAATAGCTGCTGGGATAAACAGAAAGACTTGGCCCCACTGTTTTTAAAAAACATGTCTATGGAGATTCTCAGTTATCCTGGTCATGGTTGTCCCACAGGTTCTTTTTTTCAGGAGGCAACTGGACTTTCTGGTTTTTTTTTTCTTTGAAGACATTTCACTTCTCATCCAAGAAGCTTCTTCAGCTCTGGCAGGATAGTGGGGAAAGGAAGGATTTATTATTCCTTGCAGACAGCTGGTCATTTGCATCCTTTTAGAGGGTTGTTGAGGCCACTTGGAGATTTCTCTGTGTCCTCAGGGTCACCTGAGTGGGGCTCCTGGTTCCTGTAGTCTGCAATTTTTTCCCCTCTGGAAATCCATTCCTACTCCCACACCATTCCAAGGGTGTTCATCCCAAATTGTATGGCTAAAAGTCCGAAGAGATTCTCAGTCATCCAGGTTATAGTTGTGTCAAAAGTGCTTTTTCAGGAGGTGACTGGACTTTCTGGGTTTTTTCTTTGAAGACCTTTCGCTTCTCATCCAAGAAGCTTCTTCAGCTCTGACTGGATGGTGGGGAATGGAAGGATTTATACCTTGTGTTTATGTTTTTTAAAAAACCACTTTTCTTTTATAGAAGTATATAATCACGGGTATATTTTTCTGTTACTGATTTCTCTCATATATCTGTCTGTCCTCAGGTTTGTGGGACGCCCTGGGCAGTATGTCTACATGTTTGCTGGTTACCGAATGGAAGAGGTAATTGCTCATACAGGTAGTCTTTGACTTACAGCTGTTCATTTAGTGGCCATTCGAAGTTTGCAACGGCACTGAACAAAGTGACTCAAAACCAGAGCTGGTTATTCATCCAGTTCTGACCAGTTCTGGAGAACCAGCAGTGGAAATTTTGAGTACTTCGGAGAACCGGCAAATCCCACCTCTGACTGGCCCCACCAACCCCACTTATTCTCCACCTCCCATTGAGTCCCAGCTGATTGGCTGGGTCTTTTTTGGTTGCCCTGCAGAGGAGAACGGAGCGGGAAAGCAGGTTAGTGGGGTGGGGAGGGAATGGAGATTTGGCAGTATCCTTCCCCCGCCAGGCCCACCAAGCCATGCCATGTCCATCAAGCCGCGCCCACAGAACCGGTAGTAAAAAAATTTGAATCCCACCACTGTTTAAAACCATTTTTCACATGCAGTACCCCCGCTATCTTCACTTGATCAAAATTCAGATGCTTTGGCAATTGACTCATATTTATGACCTTTGCAGCGTCCCGGGGTTAATGTGATCCCCTTTTGCGGCCTTCTGATGAGCAAAGTCAATGGGGAAAGCCGGATACCCTTAACAGCCCTGTTAGTAACTTAACATCTTCAGTGATTCACTTCACAACTGTGGCAGGAAAGGTCGTAAAATAAGGCAATACTCACTTAGGAACTGTCCTGTTTAGCAACATAAATGTTGGGCTCAGTTGTGGTCATACGTCAAGGACTAATCTTCTACACTGAGCATTTTTTCTGTTAAAATCTATCTGAACTTTCATGGCTCTGCTGCGATCCCTGAGGTTATAATTTCCAAACCTTGTGGTTAGCATTATGTTACCAGCGTAATGTCAGAAACATCATCGGAATTAAAATTAAATTAAATTAAAATACTTGCTGAAATTGATTGACAATTGACTCAAACCCCCCAAAATTGGTCTTTTTTTTTTTTCCTTCTTCTTTTCTAGTCTTTCCAGTCATTTCTGGCTTCTCTAGAACGATTTCAGCAATAAAAACGCTACAGAAACATTAAAAATACCCAGCATTATGCATGACTTGAATCGTATCTGATCTGTTCTCCCCAACCCTATTAAGCATAATTATGGAGATTATGAGAGGCACTTGGTGGTAGTGGTTAAAACACCAGGCTAGGTACCACATAGCCACAACATGGCACAACACAGGAGAACAAAACCATCAGGATTAGATTCAGCCGTCCATCTGAATTTAAAAGACAAAGGCCACTCTGTTGAAGACAACAAGGACCACATTTTGGGCAGAGAGGACCACTGGTTTGAAAGAGGGGTCAAAGAGGTCATCAAACGCAAAAGTGCTTTTTTTCCAAGAGGCAACGGGACTTTCTTGTTTTTCTTTGAAGACATTTCACTTCTCATCCAAGAAGCTTCTTCAGCTCTGACTGGGGTTTTGGTGTCCACACCCAGACACACACTGAGCAATGTGGTATGTGCAGTGCAATGCAGTGAGCCACATGCAGAGCTGTACATTTGGGGAAACAAAACGCATGGCACAACACAGGAGAACAAACCCACCAGGACAAGATTCAGATGTCCATCTGCAGGTTTGAAAGAGGGGTCAAAGAGGCCAATCTATGTCAAAATTGGAGCCCTCTCTCCACAAAGGGGGAGGGATATGACATCTTCCATCTCCAGTCTACAACACAGTCGTGTGATGAGCCAGGGTGGGATACAAAAGCAACAAAGTCACAAAAACAGGTGAAGTCCCTTTAACTTGGCTTCAGAGCTCCAATTATCATTGACTGGAGAAAAAACTCCTCCACAAACAGTTGTGAAAAGGAAGAAATTCCATTCAAACTCAAAATACATATAAATTATAAATAGAAAAAACAACACAAACCACACTGAAGCGATTAATGAGACAAGGCAGGATAAGGGCTTGAAGAGGTCCACAGATATCAAAATACACTCACTGGGAAGGATGCCAAAACTCAGATAAGAACTGAAAAACTAGAATTATTTCACACTTTGCTTCCAGCACTGGGCCATGTGCAGTTTGTCCTTTTAAACAACCCTCAAAACTGCAGCCCATGAAGGGGATCAGGGCCCCTTCCTCCCCCGGAGACCACGCCACTCCTGTTTCTCCCTTATCCTCTCCTCCCTGCGTGCCCTAGGATGAAGAGGGGATGGGCCTGGGTCTTCTTCTGAACGCCCATCCGGCCTGTGCCCTTCCCCAGTTTCCTCCACAACATCAAGAGCCACACTCCCACTCCCTGTCGGCTGTTCCTCCTTTCCCTCGGAGTCAGACTCCAACAGGGGCATGACACAGTCCTTTCAGCAGTTCCAAGAAAGCTCCACACCCATTTGCACCACTCAGGAAATACAAATAAACCTCCAGGTGGCCTCAACAACTCTCCCAAAAGAACGCAAATGACTAGCTGTCTGCAAGGAGTATAAATCCTTCCATTCCCCACCAACCAGTCAGAACTGAAGGAGCTTCTCGGATGAGAAGCAAAATGCCTTCAAAGAAAAAAAAAAACAGAAAGCCCAGCTGCCTCTTGAAAAAGCACCTTTTGGTTAGTTTGGAATTGTGATGCTTTTAGTTAGACTTAGATGTTGCATATACACTGCCAGGAGATTGTTGTGCCTGATTCTCATGTCTCCCTGTGTGTTTCTTGTCCATTGCAGTGTGCCCCTGGGGGATGCTTGATGGAACTTTGCATCCAGCTCAGCATCATCATGTTGGGGAAACAGCTGATTCAGAATAATATCTTTGAAATAGGCGTCCCGTAAGTATTTCAGCTGCTCTCTCCCTCTCACTTTTTTCTGTGCCACAAGACTGGAAACATCAGCATGCAGTGTGGGTGGGCCTGGTGGCACAATGGTTAGAATGCAGTATTGCAGGCAAACTCTGCCCACCACCTAGAGTTCAATCCTGTCTGGCTCAAGGTTGACTCAGCCTTCCATCCCTCCGAGGTCGGTAAAATGAGGACCCAGATTGTTGGGGAGAAATAGGGTGATTCTATAAACCACTTAGAGAGGGCTGTGGAGCAGTGTGAAGCAGTCCAAAAGTCTAAATGTTATTTTCCTTCCTTCCTTCCTTCCTTCCTTCCTTCCTTCCTTCCTTCCTTCCTTCCTTTCTCATTCTTCTTCCTGGTGGCGCAGTGGTTAGAATGCAGTATTGCAGGCTGACTCTGCCCACTGCCAGGAATTTGATTCTCACCGGCTCAAGGTTGACTCAACCTTCCATCCTTCCGAGGTCGATAAAATGAGGACCCAGATTGTTGGGGGCAAGAGGCTGACTCTGCAAACCACTTAGAGAGGGCTGTGGAGCACTATGAAATGGTATACAGGTAGTCCTCAACTTACAATGGTTCACTTAGTGACCATTCAAAGTTACAATGGCACTGAAAAAAAGAGATTTACGGACGTTTTTCAGTTACAATCTTTGAAGCATCCCCATGGTCGTGGGATGAAAATTCAGATGCTTGGCTACCGGTTCACACTTATGACCGTTGCTGTGTCCCAGGGTTATATATGATTGCCTTTTATGACCTTTTGACAAGCAAAGTCAATGGGGAAGCCAGATTCACTCAACAACCAGGTTACTGACTTATCCACTGCAGTGATTCACTCAATGACTGTGGAAAGAAATGCGCTAAAATGGGTCAAAACTCCCTTAACAAACAGAAATTTTGGGCTCAACTGTGGTCATAAGTCGAGGACTACCAGTATAAGTTCAAGTGCCATTGCCATTGCCCTTTTTGTGGGTTCGGAGGCCTGGACCATTGGCTGGCCTCAATGATACAGATAGTCCTCGATTTAACAAGTGAATGATATGGTGGTTAAGCGAATTTGTTCCGGCCCAGGCTTCGTCAAACGTAACGAAACACGAGCTTGTTTGAACAGCAAAACCTATTTTAATGCAACACTGAGAATTACTTTCATTTCCAGCAGAACTAATTATAAAGAGTTCCCCAAGATAAGCCCACACTTGTCAGTGCTGGGGAATGCTGCCAAAAACAGAAGTCTCCAAAGTAATTATAACAGAACTCACTCAAAGTATCAGAAAAAAAAAAACCAGAGTACGCAGAGCTTCGAAGGACTTGGAATCTATTAAATTACTTTGCTTCCTGCAAAGAGTTTGTCATTGAGGTCTGACTTTTATCCCTTATGGGAGGGGCAATCACCTCCCAGCCTTACTCTCAAGTCACCCCTTCTGCTTCAGCTGCTCTCACCTTCTAGCAGCTCTGTGCACACACACACTGGGAGCAGGCTCCCCTGGGTCCTCTGCCTCGCTGCTGCCAGACTCCAAAGGTTCCAAAGGCAACACCCTACTCCCAGATGATCCTGGTCCCATCCCTGCATCGGACACAGGACCCTCATCCAAGTCCTCTCCAGACTCCCTGACTGGTCCCCTTTCTTCCTCACTGTCCAACTCTGCTGCCATCTGCATTGACTGCCATGAACTACAACACGAATCTGATTTGACTTAGAAGCTCCTAGGAAGGTTGCAAATGATACTCCCACTATACCCTGCAATGCTACAACCATGGTTTGCAGAGTGCCATGGTGGCATAGTGGTGAGAGTGTGATACTGCAGGCTACTTCTGCTGACTGCCGGCTGCCTGCAGTTTGGCAGTTTGAATCTCACCAGGTCAAGTTTGACTCAGCCTTCCATCCTTCCGAGGTGGGTAAAATGAGGATCCAGATTGTTGGGGGCAATATGCTGACGTTGTAAACCGCTTAGAGAGGGCTGTAAAGCCCCATAAAGCTGTATATAAATCCGAGTGCTATTGCAATTGCTATCCTAAATACTGTTCTGTCCTAGGCCTCACCCAAAAGCACTCAGTCAATTCGAAGCCCCGGCAACAACCTCTTCATTTACAATACTGTGAATTAGTTTATTCACAGTCAGCCAACGGCTTGGCACACATTCACGCAAAGGTGGACTAATTATCTCCAACTGATAGCAATCCTGGAATGCTGCCCAGTGAACAGTTCCACACTCACTCTTGGCACGGAGAACTGAGAAAATCCACAATGCTGGGACAAACACACGACCAAAACAAGCAAGTTGTTTCCTGCAAAAGGCCCCTCCCCTTTTGCTCCTCCTTTAATCCTGATGGGAGGGGGCCATTCATCATCCACCTGTGGCCTTGCTCCCAGGTCGACCCTGAATCCTTAATTGCTCCTTTCTTTTAGCAGCTCTATGCGTGCGCAGGCTGGGAACTGGTTCCAACTGCTCCCCAGCCTCACGGCTGTCTGAGCCCAAAGGCAGCTGATGACTGCCAGACTGCCCCGGCCCCATCTCTGCCTCTGATGCAGAACCCTTGTCCAAGCCTTCCTCAGCCTCCAAGACTGGCCCAGGTTCCTCCCCAACCTCCTCACTACTGTCCGACTCTGCCAACTGCCGGCGGGTCACAACAAAAACACGCCATTTGCCAGGTGCCCAAATTTGGACCACATAACTATGTGGATGCTGCAAGGGTTTTAAGTGTGAGAACCGCTCATAAATCCTTTTTTTTTTCCAGTGCCATTGTAGCTTTGAATGGCCACTAAATGAATGCTTGGTGTGATGACCTGGGGCATGGCACAAAGGCAACACAGTCAGATAATCAATAAAAGTCTCTTGATTATATCCAACTTTGCCCCCAATGTCCAGGTTACCTTCTGGCTGGAGAAAAACTCTCCCGGGAACAGCCTTTGACTGCAGAAAATTAGCTCCAAAACATTGTCAACACAAACTGTAACTTTAAGTCCAATCAAGCCAAACTGAAGTACTTAGTTTGGCAGGGAAGGAGCGAGAATTTCAGACTTGAAGGCACAGCAAAACTCACACGATTGGGAAGAGGCCAGGAACACATATAAGCTACGACAATACAGGATAAAGTCACGTTTGCTCCCAGCAGCCTGCCATATGCAGCCTTTCCACATGTAGCCTGCCACACACAGCCTGCCTTTATCAACTGTCTTCCCAGCTGCAGCTAATGAAGGGTATCAGGGCCCTTTCCTCCCCCATAAGCCACGCAACCCACGTTGCTCTCTTCTCCATTCCTCCCTGTGTGCCCTAGGATGAAGAGGGGGTGGGCCTGGGTCTTTCTCTGAACTCTCTCTTCCTTGTTCTACCTCTTCCCTGCTCTGCCCAGCCGGACTTTGCCCTTCCCCAGCCTCCTCCACAGCCAGCGGAGCCACACTCCCATTCCCTTTCAGCTGTTCATCTTCCTCCTTGGATTCAGACAGGTGCATGACAGCTTTGTAAGTCAAGGACTACCTATACATACACACCTAAATACATAGATCCCTGTGAGCTTTCTCCTGGAATTCTCAAGAGAAGGGTGGTTACCATTATTTTTAAAAAAATGGATCATTTTCATGAATTGTTCCCCTCTGAATCACCTGATTTAATTTCTCGAGATGCTTTAAAAAAATGACCGCACAAAAGGAAGCAGAGTAAAAGTGTATTATTGGAAGACTTTCAAAAGGACATCCGCGTCAGTGGATTTTAAAAGCACGCACGCACGCACGCGCGCGCACACACACACACACACAAAGAAAGAAAGCTGGGGCTTTCTAAATCACAAACGGTAAGAATTAGCCTGTATCTGTGGTGCCAGATGGCACAGAGAGAGAGAGAGTGTGAGAGAGAGAGAGGGAGAGAGAGTGCAAAGCTCTGTCGTGCACAAAGTCCCTTAAAAATAGAATGATTCCCCCGCCCTTCAATTGAGTTAATGGCATGCTGTTTTACATTTCCAGGAAATTAAAGAAACTGTTCCGTAAACTAAAAGACGACAGGTCGGAGCAGAAGGAAAGCCATTCAGATCCATCTAAGCAGCCTCAGCAATGGGAGCTGGATTACGTCTTGGAACCATACACGGGGCTGACCCCGGAGTACATGGAAATGAGTAAGATTGGGGCATCCATAAATCCCTCTTCGCTTTCCCTCAAAACCTGCTTGTCCAAGATTTAAGACATCCCCGACTTCCCTTTGTCGTAACTCCCCAGTGTCAGGCTGTCCAAAAAACGCATCCTTCGTACTGTATGTGCAATAAACGGTTCTGTTGGACACGTACCTTCTGGAGCGTGGAGGGTAGAAGCTCCTAGAGGCAGAAGGCTCAATTGATTTCATTTGATCTGATGACCTTAGATCAGGGGTGTCAAACTCAAGTCCCGTGGGCTGGATTCTGCCCATCAGGTAATTATATCTGGCCCACGGGACCAACCTGGAAATAGCAAAGGACCAGCCCGTGGTACCTCTGGCAGCCAAAATGGGCTACCAGAGGGACGTGCATGCCAGTGGTGGAATTCAAAAATTTTTTTACTAACAGTTCTGTAGACGTAGCTTGGTGGGTGTGGTGTGGCTTGGTGGGCGTGTCAGGGGAAGGATACTGCAAAATCCCATTTTGTCCCCACCCCACTAACCTGCTTTCCAGCTCCGTTCTCCTGTGCGGGGCAACCAAAGAAGAGCCAGCCAATCAGCTGGGACTCAATGGGAGGCAGAGAATAGATGGGGGCGGAGCCAGTGGTGGGATTCAGATTTTTTTACTACCAGTTCTGTGGGCGTGGCTTGGTGGGCGTGGCTTGGTTTGGTGGGCGTGGCTTGGTGGGCATGGCAGGGGAAGGTTACTGCAAAATCACCATTCCCTCCCCACCCCACTAACCAGCTTTCCAGTTCTGTTCTCCTGTGCAGGGCAACCAGAGAAGACCCAGCCGATCAGCTGGGACTCAATGGGAGGCAGAGAAGAGATTGGCCAGCCAGAGGTGGTAGTTGCCGGTTCTCCAAACTACTCAAAATTTCCACTACCGCTTCTCCAGAACTGGTCAGAACCTGCTGAATACCCCCTCTGGCACATGCCTCCCCGCTGTGTCCCATTTTCAGCCTGGATAGCCTGTAGCCCTCTGCTGGCCAGAACAGGGCATGGGGGAACACGCGAGCTGCCTCCCCCTGCCACATTCTGGGCGGCAGGGTGCTGCAGGAGGCATCCATCTCATCTCCCTCCCCTCCACTGGCCCACAGAGGAGAACTACAATGCTGATCTGGCCCTCGAAGAAATCCAGTTTGACACCCCTGCCTTAAATCAACCTTCAACATGCTGTGGAAGAAGGAGGCTGGGATCTCTGGTTCTTGTAGTAGAAGGTGGCCTTCAGATTTGGCTATTCCTTTTAAGATCAGTGTATCTCAACCTTCACAACTTGTAAGACATGTGGACTTCAACTCCCAGAATTCAGCAGAAGTCCACCCATCTTAAAGGTGAAGTCCACACATCTTAAAGCTGCAGGTGAGAAGCCTGTTTTAGATGTGTCTAACAAAGAAGAATAAACAGCCCTATGATTTTCCTTGGCTGTTTGAATGAAGGAGAGCGGTTCAGCATAACTGGGATCCATTTTGCTTCTGCACTAAAAGTATCTGTCTGTTTCTTTTCATTCTTTTTTTTTACAGAATTAAAATTCTTATTTATGGGGTCCTTGGTGCTCTCTGAGCTTGGTTGTTTTCTTGCAGATGTTTCATTACCCAATGAAGTAACATCATCAGTGCTAGAGGGAGAGGGGTTTGCTCTCAGTTTATATACCAGTGGTTTGCCCTCTCAATGTTGATGGGAGTGTTCTTGTTGGTTCCTTGATTAAGCTGTTGTTTACTGTTTGTTTGTTGCCTGAGTTGGCAGTTCCTTAATTGGATTTTTGTTTACTGCTTAATTATTGATCTAGTATTAATCTTGATGTTAAACTGCACATATCTTGTTGATTGCTGGTGAGGAAGCATTTTGGTCTTTTTGTTTCTTTTTTATTTTATTTTATTTTTATCTCTTTTGAATGATACGTAGATGTTGTTTTATCCCTATGTATCTGTTGATGGCTGATTTGTCTGAGTGCCAGGCTGCACAAGTTCTAAATATTCTGAAATATATATATATATATTCCTGAGGTACTTTTCAGAGGAAAATTACCCCTGAGGGTTTTTTAATGTCATGTTTCAGCAGCGGATGGCATTAATATAAATATAATGTAAGACTTGTTTTGACATTTTGTGAGGAACTGTCAGAAACATGTGTCTTTTTATGGCACACCTTTTCTTTCCTTTTGTGTGTGTGGCTTTTTGGCCAGAAGACAAGGAGGTGAGGTATTCTGCTGGGGATCTGTGCCAGAGCAAATAAAATCTGGCAAATGTTGCAAATGTTCTCCTTTGGAAATCCTACATATTTTAAGCATCTGGCTTTATATTGTTCTCAGGGCAAATGTCTACTAATAATCTTCCATTAATTGAGTAAAAGTTCTCTTCAGGTCAAACAGGTAGTTTATGCTGGAAGGCATTAATTCCGCTCAATAACCGTTTGAAATCAAAGTGTTAATTACCTAATTCTCCAAACTTGGGAGATAGTTTAAAGTCCATCTCACCGTTGTCAGGAAAATAGCAAGGGAAGCACCTTTTGGGAACAAGGAAGCTTCTAGCCAACACAGTACCTGCTAACCCAGTTGTCACCAACCAGTGGGCTGGGGACCATTAGTGATCAGTGAGAAAATGTTGGTGGTCTGCTTCTTTCTTCTGCTGCTTTTGGCTGCACGCAAGGAAAGCAGCAAAAGTCTTTCTTTCTCTCCCCCCAACTCCGCCAGAAATGAGTCTTTGGGACCCTGCAAGGCATCCTGCTCCAAGAGGCTGTGCTGGCATGACAAGTCTCACAAAGCCTCATTTCGGGAAAAGTTTGGGGGAGAGAAAGAAAGACTTTTGCTGCTTCTGCTGCTTTCCTTGCATAAAGCCAAAAGTCTCTCTCTCTCTGTCTCTCCCCAAGAATGGAGCTGGAGACGGTATCCTGTGATCTGAAATAAAGAATGACCAATCGGTAGGAAAATAGGGTGGGGAATTTTCCTGAAGACATTTTTTGCAATTTTCCCAGGGTCCACAGGATTTAAAATTATGAGTTTGGTGGTCCCTGCGGCCCAAAAGGTTGGCGACCCCTGTGCTTGTCAACTTGTCAACACAATCCTAGGCTGTATCAACAGAGGGTTAGCAACAAGATCACAGGAGGTGAATAGTAAGCCTCTATACCAGACTTCCCCAGTCTTTCCAGCTTTGCAAACCAGTTGGGGGTGGGGAGAGATGGTTCCCTGCCCAGCTCCATTTGCGTGAGCCACAGATAAGCATGCTCGCCACTCATACAACTGGAGCATGTGCACACATGGTTGCTCGCTGCTCACACAAGTGAGGATACACATGCACACTCGCTCACCCGCCTACCACTTCTGTGGCCCAGTTCCAAACAGTTCATGTTCAGTACACATGGGTTGGGGGCATGGGGCGCGCGCATTGCCTTCTGGGTGCTGGCACACGTGTGCGAGTGTGCAAGCATGCTCACTTTTTTTGGCACAGAAGCCCAAAAAGGTTAGCCACCACTATCCTATGCCTTTCTTCAGCATTGCCTGATATCCATAAGAAGATAAAACTCACATTCCCAATTTTCATCTTGTTTATATTAAGACCATTTTTCATAGTTACAACCTTCGCAGCCTCCCCATGATCATGTGATTAAAATTCAGACACTCAGCAACTGGTTCATATTTACGACCGTTGCTGTATCCCAAGGTCATATGATCCCCTGTTGTGACCGCCTGATCAGCAAAGTCAATTGGAAACCCAGATGCACTTAACAATCAAGTTACTGATCCATCAACCATAGTGATTCACTTAACAACTGGAGCAAGAAATGTCATAAAATGGGACATGTCTCACTTAACAACAGACATCTTGGGTTCCATGGTGATCGTAAATCGAGAACTACTCATACCACAGAAATAGACCAGGAAACCTTTGGGGGAAAACAATCAATAAAACGCAATTAATTCTTTTTTCTCTTGGAGACAGTAAGATTGTCCTTCTGATAAACATCAGGCAAAGGCAGAATTAAATTCAGTATCTCTTAATCCAACAGAATTAATTTTGAAGCTGTGGAAATGTTTTCCCCAAAGCAGGAAAAACCATCAAAACTTGCTCTACCCCCCCCCGCCCCGACGCCAACAAACTAAACGTCCTTAAAGAGACAAACCACATTCCACTCTAATCTTCATGACATTCTAGGATTTGAATGTTTTCTTTGGGGGGCAGCACGTGGAGACATGTTGTATACATTAATCAACCCCCCCCCCAAAAAAAATTACATGGGAAATCGTTGCCGGTACTAGAATTTCAAAAGGTTTCTAGGCTGCAAAATACAGGAGAGCGTTTTCTCAAGCAATTAGAAGTGATAAAACAGCGATGTGATGAAACTAAAGGCCTTGGAGCTGATAAACATGGTGTTGAACTGCCACATCTGGTCTCTAGGTCAGAAGGAGAAAAATCTCAAGAAAATGTCAGATTCCTTCACAGCTGGTTAAACAACAAGCAACTGTGTATTATCGATGACCAAATCCAAAGCTCCTTAAATTTAATCTGTATTTTATTGTTTTATAATAATAATTATAATAATATCAAATCAGGTAATAGCAATAGTATTTAGACTTACATACCACTCCATAATGCTTTACAGCAGTGGTCACCAACTAGTGGGCCGGGGGCTACTGGTGGTCCACAAGAAAATTTTGGTGGTCTGCAGAGGAATGTCACCCCCAAAGCAACTCCAAAGCAATTAATCCAGGCTGCTCAGGAACACAAGTCTGCCCCGCCCACATGGCCTGAGGGAACACAAGGCTTGCATCATTAGCATTGCAAACAACATGTGGTAGTGAGGGGAGGGGGGAAAGAGTAGAGGGGGGAACTTGACCCACTCGCCCCACATGCCTTGCCTTGCCACCAGACTGCTTCTTTCCGCTTCTTTCTTCTTCTGCTTTTGGCTGCACGCAAGGAAAGCAGCAAGTCTTTCTTTCTCTCCCCCAAATTCCGCTAGAAATGGGTCTTTGGGACCTTGCAAGGCATCCTGCTCCAAGAGGCTGTGCTGGCATGACAAGTCTCACAAAGAGCCATTTCTGGCAAAGTTTGGAAGAGAGAAAGAAAGACTTCTGCAGCTTCTGCTGCTTTCCTTGCGTGCAGCCAAAAGTCTCTCTCTCCCCCTGAGAACAGAGCTGTAATCCCAAATAAAGAATGATGGATTGGTAGGAAAACAGGGTGGGGAATTTTCCTGCAGACTTTTTGGGGGATTTTCCCAGAGTCTCTGATCCATGGGATTTAAAATTATGAGTTTGGTGGTCCCTGATGTCCAAAAGGTTGGCGACCCCTGCTTTACAGCACTCTCTAAGTCAGGGGTGTCAAGCTCAAGGTCCATGGGCTGGATCCGACCCACAGGGTACTTGGATCTGGCTTGGAAACAGCAAAGGAGCAGCTCACAGTGCCTCTGCCAGCAAAAATGGAGCTCAGGAGGGACGCGGGCAGCCTACCCCTAGGTCCGAGTCAGAGAATACACCTTCTCTAGAAGGAGATACCTGCCACCTGAAATGTTTATAGTGGTCATTTATCCCTCCTTTCACATCCCTCTCCTCCTCCTCCTTTCTTGTCTTCTAGTCATACAGTTTGGCTTTGTGACTCTCTTTGTGGCCTCCTTTCCTCTGGCTCCAGTGTTTGCCTTGTTGAACAACGTCATTGAAGTTCGACTCGATGCCAAAAAGTTTGTGGCTGAACTAAGAAGGCCCGATACTGTGAGAGCAAAGGATATAGGTATGAGGGTTGTTTATTTTTTAAAATAATAAAGATTAAGAAAACCGTGTTAAGGGAAATATGATGTAGGCAGTCCTCAAGTTACGATGGGCCACTTAACAACCGTTCTAAGTTACATCGGACCTTGAAAAAGGAATTCGAGACATGAAGGAATGGCAGTAATTCAACCTGGTTGGGAGGATTCCAGGAACGCAGATAACGAAAGTTAACACAAGATAAAGTCACATATGCTCCCAGCAAATGCCACTCTCAGCTTGCATCTCTTTTAAACTCTCTTCCCAGGTGTGCCTAATGAAGGGAATCAGGGCCCTTTCCTCCCCCATAAGCCATGCAACCCATGTTGCTCCCTTCTCTGTTCCTCTCTGCATGCCCTAGGATGAAGAGGGCCTGGGTCTCCTTCTGAACTCCCTCTCCCTTGTTCTAACTCTCCCTTGCTCTGCCCAGCTGGACTTTGCTCTTCCCCAGTTTCCTCCACAGCCAATGGAGCCACACACCCCTCTCCCTGTCAGCTGTTCAGTTTCCTCCTCGGATTCAGACTCCAACAAAGGCATGACACATTCTCCCTGTGGTCATGTGACTGCATTTTGGGCACTAGGCAACTAGTCCTCATTGATATCCATTTGCAGCTTGACTGTGGTCATGTGACTGTGATTTGCAACATTTTTGACACAAAGTGGGGGGGGGGGTTACTTCCAATTTCCAGCAAATGACGAGTCGTAACAAACAAGTTAATGATCAAGGCATTCATATAATACCTGAGATGTTCACTTAACGACTGCCACAAAAAAGGTTTTAAAATTGAGCACTGTCGCATGATGATCTACTTAATGACCATCTCCACTTATGACTTATTAGGTTTAATTATGGTTATAAGTTGAGGACTACCTGTGTTCAGAATTTGCTTAACGAGAACTTGACCAAGAGTTCTTAACAAAGTTTTATGCTTTCTTGCAGGAATTTGGTTCAATATTTTGAGTGGCATCGGAAAATTTTCAGTCATAATTAATGTAAGTATTGGCTTCAAGCTTACTGGTGCAACATAAGAAATATGACAGAGTCAGTCAAATGTAATTTTCTGTTCATTTTTCTTCTATAAAGTTGTGTGCCAGTATTCAAGTCTTTGTTGACAATTCAGCACATCATTTTTAAAAAGCTTTTCCTCATAAATCTAACCTGCGAAGATGGAGCCAAATTCTTAGGAAATTTCAATCTCCATTCTCCTCTCCCCTCTAACCCATGAAATATACAATGGGGGTTTTTATTCATAAATATAGTCGTCCATCTTTTCTTTTTTGATGGGCCAATGGACACCATATTGGTGATCTGCCAGTATGGAATGATGAAATTCTAACATATATTCGTTTCACTGTCAGAGGCATTACAAGGGGAGAGGGGAAGACGAGAAGAAAAAATAAAAGAGGAGAG
>NW_020769308.1:47970389-47986159 GCF_900518735.1 Pseudonaja textilis | reverse complement strand
AGAATAGAATAGAATAGAATAGAATAGAATAGAATAGAATAGAATAGGAAATTGAATGAGAATAGAATAAAATAGAATGAGAGTAGAATAGAATAGGAATAGAATAGAATAAAATAGGAAATTGAATGAGAATAGAATAAAATTGAATGAGAATAGAATAAAATTGAATGAGAATAGAATAGAATAGAATAGAATAGGAAATTGAATGAAAATAGAACAGAACAGAACAGAACAGAACAGAATAGAATAGAATAGAATAGAATAGAATAGAATAGAATAGAATAGAATAGAATAGAATAGAATAGTTGGATTGGACCTTGGAGATCTTCTAGTCCAAGGCCAGCATGAAGATGTTAAAAAAAAACAGGATGTTACCTCAGCTGGGATCTTGCAGTCAAAACCCAGTATGGACAATGTATATAAAATGGACAATGCATGTAAAAACTGGAAGATTTTAAGACGAGATTGGACAACCATTTATCCAGAAGGGTATAGAGTCTCCAGCTTGAGGAGGGAGTTGGACTAGAAAACCTTCAAGATCCCTTCCAACTCCATTTTTCTCTTATTTCCGTTATAAAGACCATCAAGTCTTCCTTGATCACAGTATATTTTCTAGAAATTCGTTTAAAGTAATTTGAATATGAAAACAGTTGTTTTACAAATCCAATCACCAAAACAGTAATTCTGCATCAAACCGATCAAGTCCCTCTTCCTCTTTTAATTTCTCAACTGTCTGTTGAAAATACAAACATTCTGCTTTTTTTTTTAAACTCAACTATCTAATACTTAAGGACTTTTGAGGCACAAGAGGTTTTCTATCTTCTAGCGATTCTGTACCTTTTTTCTTCTACTATATATTGAATTATCTTTCAAAAGTGACATTCCTGTTACATGAGCTAAATCAAATATTGTTTACATTCCATTCCTTACTTTTGTAGAATCACTCTACACCTCTAGAAAAGATCCGAATACTTCCAAAGTGTAACATTTTGATAAGAAATACTGCATTGCTCTTAATTATCTAATAATTATTAAGTATTCAAAAGCAACTTCCTCGGCTGATCCTGCTTTTTTTTAGATTAATCACTGATGAACCCTCAAGTCACTGACATCTAGTGGCTGTCCAATTTTTTGCATTCCAGAATGGGTCCCCGATCCAACTAAACTCCTGTAAACAGCCAAAATCCTTGGTCATCCTGCAAATTCAGATGGATGGTGCATTTATGATGGATACCACTTTATAGCTATTTAGGGCATTCTCTCCTTGACTATGTCTAGAACTTTTTTCTGACAATGTTGTGATAAACTAAAACTAAGGAGAAATTTCCTGTCAGTGGGAACAATTGGTCAAAGGAACAGCTTGCTTTCAGCAGTCGTGAGTGCTCCATCACTGAAAGCTTTTAAGAAGAGCCTGGATAGCCATTTGTCCAAAATGGTATAGGGTCCCCTGCTTGAGCAGAGGTTGAACTAGAAGACCTCCAAAATCCCTTCCAACTATATTATTGTGTTATTCAAAAGAGGTGCCTCTATATTGTGTACCTGTTGGAATTGATTGTTGGGATGTATTTTTATGCAACAACTACAGTAGTATTTAGCCAGTAGATGGCAGTGTTTACAAGTTTGGATCTATGCTATATACTGGGTGCTCTTTTGTTTTAAGTAGTTTCCTGTTTCTTGATACAGTTATATAATTGAGCAGTAAAGCACATGGTGACTGTGCTCTTTGTTTGCTCTATGTGGTGCTTTAGATAAACAGAATTTCTAACAGTACCCTTTGCAGATTCACGTGGAAAACGTTTTTGTTTTCTTCCAGGCCTTTGTCATTTCAGTCACTTCGGATTTTATTCCACGCCTTGTCTACCAATATGTGTACAGTCACAACGGAACCATGCACGGCTTCATCAATCACACCCTGTCGTATTTCAACGTCAGTGACTTTAAGGCTGGAACCCAGCCAGAAAACTCGCCATTTGAAAACGAGGTTTCATTCTGCAGGTAAAGCAGCTGCCTTTAATTTTTGTTGTGACTGTCAACCTCTGGGGAGATCAATCCAGCTGCAGATGTTCAGTCCTTCAAACAAGGGAGTCATTGTACTGCCAGTCAAAGAAGGCAGATTTAGGAACCAACATTCTTATGGTCTTGTTTTGATACAGGAAAGTCCTCAACTTACAACCACAATTGAGTGCAAACTTTCTTTTGCTAAACGTGAAGTTCTTCAGTGAGTTTTTGCCCCAATGCCCCACTTTCTTGCCACAGGTTGTTAAGTCAATCACAGCATTTAAGTTAGTAACACAGTAGTTAAGCGAACCGGGCTTCCCTATGGACTTTGCTTGTCAGAAGGTCGCAAAAGGGGACCACACGACCCCCTGGGGACACTGCAACCAGGATAAATATGAATCAAGCACCTGAAGTTTGATCATGGCAAGTCTGTAAGTTTGAAAAACAGTTATAAGTCACTTTTTTCAGTGCCTTTATAATTTTGAATTATTAAGTATTCAAAAGCAACTTCCTCAGCTGAAAAGAATAGTTGCAAGTTGAGGACTACCTGTATTCCAGAGCAGTTCTTCACCAGACTGGATAAAGAAATGCTACATTTTATTATAGAGGGTGATTTAAAGAATCTCTTGCATTTTTCCTTTTTAAAAATAAAGAAATAAATTGAGAGCCCAACATTTTTAGTGGACTATGGGGCTATATTTTTCCCTTCTGAGGCTTCCTACCTGGAACTCCTCATTTGCCTTTTAAATAGATATTGATTAGTTTTAAATTTCTAGAAACTCATATTTCCGACAACCTTACTTGGTCGGTCCACACTATGGCCACTGCAAAGAAGGCCCAACAGTGCCTGCACTTTCTGAGGTCGCTGAAAAAGAGTGGTCTGGGTGAGAAGTTGCTGGTTACTTTTTACCAGTCTACCATCAAGAGCATTTTGGCATACTGTGTAACAGTGTGGTGTGCTGGATGCTCTGCAGTGGATAAGAAGATGGTCCAAAAATTTATAAACACAGCACAGAAAATCATCGGTTGCTCTCTTCCTTCTCTGGAAGAGATTGCAAAGACCAGACTCCTCTCTAGAAGACTAAAAATCTCCACAGACTGTTCTCATCCTGGACATTCATATTTTGAACTGTTACCATCAGGGAGGCGTTATAGGTGTCTTAAAATGAGGACTAATAGATTAAGAAACAGTTTCTTTTCCAAGGCAGTAATTGTCTTGAATCAAACAGTGCATTTGTGATTTAGTCCTATTATTATTTTTATAATTATTTTAATTTTTTAAAAAAACTCTGTAGTGTGATTGTGATGTGGTGTTTGGGGTACTGTGCCGGAGTAGCTTTCAAATTTCATTGTATTCGTGGAATGCAATGACAATAAAGGTATTCTATTCTATTAAAATGTCTACCTTGAACATATCCTACCCCTTCCTCTAATGTCTCTAAGCTACGTGTGTCTTTGTGTGTCTGGAGGCAGCCATGCTCCCATGTGCAGACACGCTGTCAAGGCACGATATAGTGAACACCTGGCCATTTCATGCACAGTAGCTGGGGTGGAATTGTTTGATTTTTTAAAGAGCCAGAACATGTTAGGACAAATAGCTTTTTGCCCAAAGGGGGGAAAACCCACTCTTTGCCTTAACCCAAACAATGCAATTTAATTCAGAGTAAATGGGGGCAGGAGGGAAGACCAGTTGGAAAACAGCCTAAAGAATATACAATGGAGTTGTAATAAATGGAAAGGAAGGGTGCATTTCTAAAGTCAAAGAGAAAAGTTCCTCTATTTCAACCTTCAGCTTCCATGTGACTCCCTCAGCCTCTGGCCTGCCCAGCAACCAATTTTGGAGCAGTTCCTATCTCAACAGGAATTGGTTCCAGCCTGCTGTTCATCTGCTGTTGCAAATTTAGTTTGCTTCCAAGTAGAAGCAAAATTAATTGTATTATTTTCTTCAACCAAACCATTTAATTTAGCCCTCTCTGCTAGCGCCATCAACTTTTGAAGCCATTCATCCCCTGTGGGACTCAAAGCAGAGGTGGGTATTCATCAGGTTCTGACCAGTTCTGGAGAACTGGTAGCAGAAATTTTGAGTGGTTTGGAATCCTACCTCTGACTGGCCCCGCCCCCATCTGTTCTCCGCCTCCCATTGAGTCCCAGCTGGTCCGCTGGGTCTTCTTTGGTTGCCCTGCACAGGAGAATAGAGCTGGAAAGCAGGTTAATGGGGTGGGGAGCGAATGGGGATTTTGCAATATCCTTCCCCTGCCACGCCCACCAAGCCATGCCCACAGAACCAGTATTAAAACGTTTTTGAATCCAACCACTGACTCAAAGTGTCCTTCCATATATATTCTGTTTGTGCATACTCTTGTCGGTGTCAGCCTATACAGGTAGTCCTCGACTTACAATAGTTCATTTAGTGAGCATTCGAAGTTACAGCGGAATTCAAAAAAAGCGAGTTTGTTCCCACTTATAACTGTGGGGCATCCCCCATGTCACGTAATTTAAATTTGGATGCTTTTTTTTTTTTAGGCAAATTTTATTAATTTTAAAAACAAACAAACAAAACAAAACATCATTAGACATTAAAAACATAAAACCTCTTTCCATTATAAATCTTTACAAGGCAGGTAACACATTATTTTATATCACATTCTTCTAATTTATCCCCTTTCCATGTAGATACGTAAATTCCCTTTAACAAATTTCACATTATTTCTCTTTACTCTTATTCAGTCACATTTCTTTTCTAATTTATCTGCTATTCAATCATCACATTTATATTTTCCTCTGGCTTGTTTACAGTTATTCTCATCTGGCCTTCCTCCGAGATTTTATTAATTCTCAATTAAATACACACACATAAAGCACAAAAAACATAAAACTTCCTTTTAGAAAGTAACTTGGCCCCAGATTACCTCTTTTTGTATGGACTTCAATTAAATTCATGCTCTTCTTATATACCATTACCTATCTTGTTTACCATTCTATATCTTCTATATAACTCCTCCCCACTTTTCCCTCTTCTTAATTCTATTTTATATATTTCATCTTGCTTTAAGACAATATTTTTATATCTTTTGTCCATTTTTCCATTTACATCTATCTCATTCCCAATATAAAAAAAGGATAATTTCTCCTGAAATCACTATCAGAGTATGATGCCTTTCTATCATTCCCCTAAACTGAAGTTTGAAATAACACCTAAATCCCAATCTGATTCTGCTTAGTCTCAGAATCCTTGGGGTCATGTCATTCCCTTTTGTGACCTGTCGACAAACCAGGACAACAAGGAAGCCAGATTCGCTGAACAACCGCGATATTAATTTAACAACTTTGGTGATTCACTTAACAAACATGGCAAGAAAAGTTGTAAAATGGGGCAAAATTTACAAATTTCTCACTTAAGACCATAAGTCTTGGGCTCCATGGTGGTCATAATTTGAGATTACCTGTATAGCCTCAAAGTTCTATTTTATTTTTCTTTTATAGTTCTTTATCCATTAAGCCTAAACGAAAAATCTCTGGTTTTAGCTTTCTATTCACTTTTGAGAAGTTTCTGTTTTAAGATGTGAATCCTACTCTACTATTTCTTTGCTTTGTCATGCATCGGTGGTCAAAAGTTCCTTCTTTACATGTCCAAAATTCGTTTGAGGGAGACGTCTACATCACTCGGTGTGCAATGAATGAAAATCGTTGCATGTTGAGTATTTATGATGAGCGTTGTTGTCAATTAAAAAGATACTCCTTCGGTCTTTTTAGCTGCCGGAAAAAGGGAATCGGGGGAAACAGTGCATTCCTTAAATGCCAAGATAATCACCCTGGCAGCCCAAAGTTGTCGGAGTGCAAGAATATTACTGGAGAGCATGATTGAAGACTCTTGTGGATGGAAATGTCCCATTGGAGAATATAAATCCGGGGGGGGGGGGGGAGACCAGGGTAAAAGGGGTAATGAATGATGTATTTTAGTATTGGCTGCATCCAACTAACACCAACATGGCCACTTCTAATAAATCAATTTTATTATTTCTGAGAGATGCGGCTAGAGACTTATGATTTGAATGGGGGTGGATTTGTTGGAGTCCTGACAGCTGTCAGCGGTGGTGGGATTCAAAAATTTTTACTACCAGTTCTGTGGGCATAGCTTGGTGGGCATGGCATGGCTTGGTGGGTGTGGCTTGGTGGGCATGGTAGGGGAAGGATCCTGCAAAATCCCCATTCCCTCCCCACCCCACTAACCTGCTTTTCAGCTCCGTTCTCCTGTGCAGGGCAACCAGAGAAGACCCAGCCGATCAGCTGGGACTCGGGAGGCAGAGAATAGATGGGGGCGGAGCCAGGCAGGGATTGTATTTGCCGGTTCTCCAAACTACCCAAAATTTCTGCTACCAGTTCTCCAGAACTGGTCAGAACTTGCTGAATACCACCTTTGGTTGTCACCTGCTTTGGCCCTGTCCATGGTTTGCACCAGCTCCATCCTGAGCCCCTGAGTAGTGACCCCCCCAGAGAAGAAAAGATGCTCTGGTCTCCTTCAAATGTGTTGTAGAAAGTGAGCACCCACCCCTCTCCTAGAAGAATGAAATATTTTGAGAAATATTAAAAATGCAGAATATTATATTTTCCTGGATGAGAAATGGAGAAACGTGCTCTTGGAGACAGAAAGCAGTTTCTTCCTTTCTTAATGGCCCTCAGTAGATGCCAGCGCTTAAGAGATCAAGAGCTTATTGAGATCTAGGTAGCTCTATTCATTATTATTGAGATCTAGCTAGCTCTAAAATTCCGTGGAGCAAGGTCTAAACAAAGGATTAGACACTGGATTCGCCTCAGCCACAGTAGGAATTGCCCAACAAGCCCCTTCATTGCATCAGCAGTCCAAACTTCAACCAAACTGAGCTCAGACAAACTCCAAGGATTTGTACATGGCCCCATGGGAGTCCGACAACAGCCAATAGAATACATGTTTTTGTTTTAGTTTACTTTACTGTCATTGCACCTTGTACAATGAAATTAAATACCACCTTCAGTGTACATTATGACTATGAATATAAACACACATCCTTCACATTCTATACATTGAATTGAAAACCCCTGATATTACATTGATATTGCACTATACAGTAGAATTCAATAGAGTTACTGCCCTGGGATAGAAGCTGTTTTTCAACCTATTTGTCCTTGTTTTTATTATCCTGTACCGTCTGCCAGATGGTAATAGTTCAAAAAAAAAAAGGGTGTCCAGGATGAGATGAATCTTTGAGAATCTTTTGAACTTCCTTAAGGCAGCGGGAGCTATAAAGCTCTTCCAAAAAGGGGAGAGGGCAACCCATGATCTTCTGGGCAATGACGTTCTTGCACAGGAACAGGAAGTTCAAGGGCAAGCACCAAGAGAAGGTATAAATATCCCCACTCTCAACTCCAGGTGGTCAGCTGCCCAGAACCCATACGGTTCTGCTTCATCATTTAACCATCTTTCCAATCAGCCTCCGTGTTTCCAGTGTCTTTCTCCCGGCTTGGAACCGAACCAGATGGATATTTTTCCCCCAACAATGATCTTTCCCTACTGAGCAAAACATGCCCATCTTTGAAAACAGGCTGGGGAAATGGCGAACCCCTTTTGTTCTTAAATTTGTGTGATCTCACCCAAACCAGGCCACCCCCAGCCCAGAGATTAAACCATCTTAATCACAAAGGTTCAAACCCTCCCGACGAGGACGCATTCTTGAAATAGGCTGGATTTTACACCCTCCCTTCTCCGTGCTCTGGTATTCGGTTCTAAATAAACATTGCAGCCAGGTCTCTGTCATGTGATTAGCCATTATGGGTTTTTTTTTCCCCTCAAGGCAAACGTAAAGTAAATTTAGCTCAAAATAAGACTTCAAAGCCGTCTCTCCGTGTGCAAAGCCACTTGATCGGTGTGCAGGATGGGAAGATGGATATTTCCCCCTATTGTTGATCCCCGATGAAGCAGCTTGCCACATTTCACAAAATTCTACATCTAGTCTCCGATAGGCATGTTTCTCACAGTCTGACATTGTATTATTTAAGCCTGTGTGTAGTGTGCAGTATTTAAGTATGTGGTGTGTACCAAAGGGGCTTTTTTTCAGGAGGCAACTGGACTTTCTGGTTTTTCTTTGAAGATGTCTCGCTTCTCATCCAAGAAGCTTCTTTGGCTCTAAGCTTCTTGGATGAGAAGCAGAATGTCTTCGAAGAACAATCAGAGCTGAAAAAGCTTCTTGAACAAGAAGCGAAATGCCTTCAAAGAAAAATCAGAAAGTCCAGTGGCTTCTTGAAAAAGCACCTTTGGGACAACCATGACCTGGAGGACTGAGAACCTCCACAGAGGTGGTCTTCAGCAGGTTCTGACCAGTTCTGGAGAACCGGTAGCGGGAATTTTGAGTAGTTTGGAGAACCGGCAAATCCCACCTCTGACTGGAGATTTTACAGTATCCTTCCCCTGCCACGCCCACAGAACCGGTGGTAAAAAAAATTTGAATCCCACCACTGGTATGTAGTATTTAAGTATTGAAGCATTTCTTTTTTAAAAACATTTTTTTTGTACTTTTTCAAATTTAAAAACAAATACATATGCAATCTTCTCAGTGCTATAACATCGACATTTTCGTTTCAGTCAACATACATATTTACATTAATTTTTGTTTCTACTTTCTAACCAATTATACCACTTTTCCGAGACCGTATAGTATTCCATATCTTCTTTATCTTGCAGCTTCAATGTGAGTTTCACCATCTCTGCGCAATCCATTACTTTCTTTATTATCATACTTTTGGAGGGGGTACTATCTAGTTTCTAAATTTGTTCTTGCTGATTCTTGCCACCATCAATATTATTACACATTTGCTTCCTTTGTCAAATACTCTTCTAATTATTCCTAATAAAATCATTTCCGGTTTAAACTCAATTTGGAGACCAATAATTTCCTGCAACCAATTCCTTATTTTATTCCAATAATTTCTTCCTTTGGGGCATGACCACCACATATGGATTTATTGCCCCATCGTACGAACTTTCTTGCCACAATTGTGAAGTTTAATCCCCTCAGTTGTTAAGTTAGTAACACCATCATTAAACAAATCTGGTCATTTGTTCAGGGATTAATGACTACTTACACCATGAGAATTAAAACATTCAATAATATGTGAGCAACTAGGATTGAAAAGAGCATTGTATTCTGAATAAAAGCCAAAGAAACATTTTCAAAAAAAAATATACCAGAGCTCTGACACTGACCAGTTCTGGAGAACCGGTAGTGGAAATTTTGAGTAGTTCAGAGAACCGGCAAATACCACCTCTGACTGGCCCCGACCTCCTCTATTCTCTGCCTCCCATTGAGTCGCAGCTGATCCGGACTTTTGTTGCCCTGCACAGGAGAACGGAGCTGGAGAGCGGGTTAGTGGGGTGAGGAGGGAATGGGGATTTCGTGGTACCCTTCCCCTGGAGAGGGGAGGGAATGGAGATTTTACAGTATCTTTCCCCTGCCATGCCCACCAAGCCACACCCACCAAGCCACGTGTCAACTATAAAATGTGTATACAAAATGTAGAATGTTAACTTCAAATAAATCTTTTTTTAGTGTTGGGAGTGTGGCTCGAGGCTCATGATTTAATTGGAGTAACTGCCAGAATCCTGACACCACACCTGCAGAACCGGTAGTAAAAAATTTGAATCCCACCACTGAACTGCAGGCTTTGTGTATTGAATTTTTCAAGGGCTTCCAAAAGGGCTTTGAAAAAAACGAACTTTTCAAGGGCTTCTACAGTTGTTAAAGGAACAGGCAGGTCCACCATTTTGAATCACCCCAGGTGCCTAAGCGACATATTGAAAAATGGGCCCAATAGATCGTGACCTTCTCGTTTGGCGGATAAAGATGGCGACAGCTAAACCGTGACTTTCTATCCAGGGCTGAAATCTTCAGAGGCTGAAAATCCAAGAGATACAGAGCCAATCCCTTTTTTTTAAACATCTGCAGCCTCCCTGGGAGATCTCCTGATGAATTGCTGTTCCAGTGAAAGGAACATATTTGTCCCCTGGTGTTGATGCACCAGGATGGCTGCTATGGTCCAGTGGAACATTATGATGTTATCTAGGAATGTAACAATAGTCTCAGCTTTCCTTGTCTTTATTGTTGTTGTTTTGTTTTTCAACCATTCTGGAAACTTTCCTTCTCTTTATGTAGAACTGAACTCTCTGCCATCAGGGACATTTCAATCTCCCTCCATCTCATGGCCCGTGAGGGTTTGTTTTTTTAAAGGCTGTCACGAAACCTTGTAAGGGAAATTTTTTATTGTATTAAGCAGATGGCATTGCACAGCGTTCTCAGTACCGCTGGTCTTCATTTACCTCTGCTCATATTTATGTAATATTTTCCACTTTCTTCCTTGCCAGTGCAATCAAAGACTCATACTCTTTCTCTGGGTTACATCTGCGCCACCTGTTCACATCCGCATACCTAAGTTCTGCAAAGCCACAATAATATACACTGTGTCCTCTTTCCGCTATTGTCTTTAGGCAATGAACAAGAAAATTTCTTTTAAGCATTCGCTATTGTGTTTCCCAGGGGGTAGAATCCCAAAAGTTGTGGTTTTGGTGGCAGTCACATCAGTCAGGAAATGTCAACCTTTAAAAAAAAAAACGTGTTTCACCATCCAGATGTGTCTCTTGGCAAACATCATCTTTTCGTGTGGTGCATAATCTGTTAGCGTCTACCTTTTTTCTATATCCTTGAATATGTTGGAGCTCTTTCTGTGGTCTAAAAGTTCAGAGAACAAACCATTTTTTAAACCATGCAGAACCTCTCCATTGGTCTCAAAATCTTTGCGTTATGTAAAAAGCCAAGGCTACGTCTTCCAGCTTCTCCATAGCGTGCAAACATCTAGTGAAGATAAGATAGCCTTTATTGTCCTTTTTTTTTTACTGTAAGCACTGGCATTGGATAAGAAACTCCAAGAAAATCACAGCATTCCATTTTTATCGACTTGCCACAGAGTTGAGATTAGGATGACACGATTATGCGTTTTCCAGCAACTGTTCTGACCTTGGTTAACAGACCCTGGCTGGCGTCTGTTATCTCAATTATGTCTCTTTCCAAGATTCACCTCTGACTTTTCTGCTATCTTCAGGAGAGGTGATTCTTCTGCTAACTTGAAATTTTAGACCTAGACAACCTAGAACTACAAGGCCTTCGGTTCAATCTAAGTATAGTACATAAAATTATATATTGCAATGTCCTACCTGTCAATGAATACTTCAGCTTCAACCATAGCGACACAAGAGCACACAATAGATACAAAATCAAGGTAAACTGCAGCAAACTTGATTGCAAGAAATACGACTTCAGCAACAGAGTGGTCAATGTCTGGAATACTCTACCTGACTCTGTGATTTTTTTCCCCAAACCCCAAAAACTTTAACCTTAGACTGTCTACTATTGACCTCACCCCCTTCCTAAGAGGTCTGTAGGGGGCGTGCATAAGCGCACCAACGTGCCTACCATACCTGTCCTATTGTTTCTTTCTTTTCCTTATATGTATCCATTTCATGTATTCATAACCATGTTTATACTTGTACCTGTTATCTAATAATCGCTTGAGAAAATAAACAAACAAACAAACAAACAAACAAATAAATAAATAAATAAATAAATAATGTCTGCCCTCTACACAACCCCCAATATAGCTCCACTCAGTCCTTATGTCCAGTCTCTTCTTAAAAACCTCTAGTGATGAAGCACCCACGACTTCTAAAGGAAATCCATTCCACTGGTTAATTGTTAATTGTTAATACCACATTTATTTATATAACACTAATAAAACAAATAGAGATTGGACTGCCATTTGTCAGAAATGGTGTAAGGTCTCCCGCTTGGGCGGTGGGTTGGACTAGATGACCTATGAGGTCCCTTCCAACTCTGATTATCGGTCTCTGAAATATAATCAAACGATACTTTCAAGGATATATATTTTAATGTATGGTTTTTATTATATTAGTTTTATTAGTGTTATATAAACAAATGTGGTATTAATAATAATTAATAATTTACCCGTGGAACGGATTTCCTTTGGAAGTTGTGAGTGCTTCATCACTGGAGTTTTTAAGAAGAGACTGGGCTGCCACTTGTCTGAAATGGTATAGGTTCTCCTGCTTGAGCAGGAGGCTGGACTAGAAGACCTCCAAAGTCCCTTCCAGCTCTATTCTGATGGAATTAATGCCACAGCAACCCGAATAGAAATGTAACGAACTTTAACGGATAGTTAGGATTGCAGAAAAAAAGAAGATTTACCAGTTGTGGTTTGTAACTTGTGATTAATGATTGTAACTGTGATTTATGACCTACAACCTATTTACTTGCAGTGTTGTATGTACACTGAGAGTTTATGCACCAGAGACAAATTCCTTGTGTGTCCAATCCCACCTGGCCAATAAAGAATTCTATTCTACAGGTAGTCTTTGACTTACAATAGTACACTTAATAACCGTTGAAAGTTATAACGGCACTGAGAAAAGTTACTTATGACCATTGTTCACACTTACGACCATTGCAGCATCCCCCATGGTCAAAGAGATTTACGCTTGGATGCTTGACAACTGGCTCACATTTATGACGGTTGCCATGTCCCGGTGGGAGGGGACACGTGATCCCCTTTTGCATCCACATGATGAGCAACCTCAAGGGAGAAACCAGATTAACTTAAGAGCCGTGTTACTACTTAAAGAACTGCAGTGATTCGCTTAACAAATGCGGCAAGGAAAATCACATAAAGTCAGCCAAAATGGGCCCAAAGAGCTGAAGAAACTTCTTGGAGGAGAAGCGAAACGTCTTCAAAAGAAAAACCAGAAAGTTCAGTTGCCCCTTGAAAAAAGCACCTCTGGGACAACTGAGGACCCAGACAAACCTCCAAGTGGCGTCAAGGATTCTCTAAAAAGGATGCGAATGACCAGCTGTCCGCAAGGAGTATCAGTCCTTCCATTCCCTATCATCCAGTCAGAGCTGAAGAAGCTTCTTGGGTGAGAAGCAAAACGTCTTCAAAACAAAAAAACAAGAAAGCCCAGTTGCCTCTTGAAGAAGCACATTTGGGACAGCTGTGGCCTGGATGATTGAGAATCTCCATAGACCCAGGGGCCTGCAACCTTAAACACTCAAAAAGCCATTTGGACCCATTTCCCACAGAAAAGAAAACACCAGGAGCCACAAAACCTGGGTGGGCATGGCCAACTCTACGCCACGCCCACCCAGTCACATGACATCCACCACCACCACGCCTACCCAGGTTTTATGGCTCCCGATGTTTTCTGTGGGAAATGGGTCTCTCTCTCTCTTTCTCTCTCTCTCAATCTCCCTCTCCCTCTCTCGCTCCCTCTCCCTCTCTCTCTCCCCCTCCCTCTCATTTCTGTTTTTTTTTGTGTTTTACCTTCTCAGGCCAGGCGAGGAGTGACTGGGAGGAGAGGGTGAGGGTCGGGGCCAGCCAGTGATGGGATCACCCAACGGAGCCACAGCAGAGGGCCCAAAGAGCCACATGAGGCTCCAGAGCCGCAGATTGCTGATACCCGCCATAGACCTTGGGCCAAAATTCACTTAATTAATTTCTCACTTAGCAACATAAATTTTGGGCTTAAAAATTTGAGGACTGCCTGTATACCGACCATGGAACTGACTTTGTACTGCATTTATATGCAACTGCAGTGCTGTCTCCCCAAACCCACCCACACCAGAGGTGGTATTCAGCAGGTTCTGACCAGTTCTGGAGAACCGGTAGCGGAAATTTAGTGTAGTTTGGAGAACTGGCAAATACCACCTCTGCTTGGCCCCTTCCCCCATCTATCCTCTGCCTCCCATTGAGTCTCAGCAAAATGGCTGGGTTTTCTTTGGTTGCCCTTCACAGGAGAACAGAGCTGGAAAGCAGGTTAGTGGGGTTGGGGGGAGAATGAGGATTTTGCAGGATCCTTCTCCTGCCATGCCCACCAAGCCACGCACACAGAACCAGTAGTCAAAAAAAAAATTGAATCCCACCACTGACCCACACCCCAAGTTAAACAGCAGTGGGAGTGATTGTGGATAATCAATCACAGGGCGTGAAAGCAGGGGACTACAGCTGCCTACCACCCTTCCTTTACCCTAGAACTTAACTTATCTCAAGATAAAAGACCCTCTCATTCATATCTTGAGATAATGGGGTTTTTTTATCTGGGCAGGTCCAGGATTAGCCTAAAGCGCTTCGGTTGGTTTATCTCTTGTACATAACCTTGCCTTTTTTTTAAGGGGCACCACAAAGAATGCTAAGCACCCTGTCTCGAGAGCCACACAATATAGTCTTTGTAATCCTTGCAGTGGGGTTTCTGGAGCGCTGTTGCACAGGCTAACCAACCTAGGTTTCCTTCTATTCTAAATTTGCCTTTTAAAAAAAATATGTATTGCTAACGATTGGCCTGAAGCTTCAAGAAAGGCCTCTTTTTAAGAAAACCAGGACTGGCAAGAAAGCGTTTGATAGAAATAGTCCTCGACTTACAACGGTTCATTTAGTGACCGTTCAAAGTTACAACGGCACTGCAAAAAAGCGACTTACAGCCGTTTTTCAGCAGCATCCCTGTAGTAACATGATTTATGTTTGGATGCTTGGCCAAAGATTAATAGTTATGACGGTTGCAGCAGAGGTGGGATTCAAATAAAATTACTCCCGGTTCTTTGAACGTGGCATGTTGGCCATGGCTTGGTGGGCCTGGCAGGGGAAGGATACTGTAAAATCTCCATTCCCTCCCCACCCCACTAACCTGCTTTCCAGTTCCATTCTCCTGTGCAGGGCAACACAAGAAGACCCAGCCAATCAGCTGAGACTCAAAGGGAGGCGGAGAAGAGATGGGGGCGGGACCGGTCAGAGGTGGGATTTGCCGGTTCTTCGAGTTAGTCACAATTTCCGCTACCGGTTCTCCAGAACTGGCCAGAACCTGCTGAATCCCACCTCTGGGTTTCAGTGTCCCTGCGATCATGTGAACCTCTTGGGAGACCCTCTGATGAGCAAAATCCATGGGGAAGCCAGATTCACTTAACAACTGAGTTACTAGCTGACAACTGCAGTGATTCACTTAACAAACGTGGTGAGAACAGTAATAAAATGAGGCAAAACTCACTTAATAAGTTTCTCACTTAGCAACATAAATTTTAGGCTCATTTAAAATCAAGGATTACCTGTAGCTTGTAGATGACAGTTTTTATTTTCACTTGTTTTCAAGCTCCATGAACAAAAGCAAATATTGAGGCCCAAAGACAGGAAGCGCTGAGAATCTATGTTATCTATACACATTCTGACATGTTTTTCTTTGCAAATGTTTCTTTGGCTTTTATTCAGAACTAGCTCGATACCCATACTTCGCTACAAAACTATGTGGTCGGGCTTAAATTTTGGAGAGGAAAGTAAAGAGGAAAAAATTCTGCCTCTGCCTACCACCATCCATCGATATTCAACTAGCTAGTGTCCTGTCAGTGTGTGAGAGTTGAGGGCTGTTTGGAAACTGAAACAGTATTTGCTGTGTGGGCAAGAAGGAGACAGCAAGGAGCCTGGGCGTGGCTTAGCTCAACTGTTCTGTACTGAAGCTGCTTGCTGCTGTGAAACTGAAACTGAAACCGAAACTCCTCTCCTCTGCTTGTGTTTCGCATTTGGAACAGATTTCTTTTCAGGTGGGGAGGGGGAGTAGAACTCCTTAGCATCAGAGCGTAATAATAATAATAATAATAATAATAATAATAATAATAATAATAATAATAATAATAATA
>NW_020769308.1:47954574-47967410 GCF_900518735.1 Pseudonaja textilis | reverse complement strand
GAATAGAATAGAATAGAATAGAATAGAATAGAATAGAATAGAATAGAATAGAATAGAATCTGGAAGGGACCTTGGAGGTCTTCTAGTCCAGCCCCCTGCTCAAAGCAGGAGAAGCTATACTATTTCAGATAAGTGACTGTCCAGTTTCTTCTTAAAAGCCTCCAAGTGATGGAGCACCCATCAGATTTCTGAAGGCAAGCTGCTCCAACTGGTTGAGTGTCAGTGTTTTCCATCACCCACCCTTAGAAGTTTAAAAAAAGATTTTTCTTTTTATCTTGGGACTGACTTATGGTCCCTATTTTCTTTACTGGAAAAGGTGGGGGTGAATGTACCTTTTAGATCTCCTCCCCCCCCCCACCCACACACACACTGCAATCCCCCGACGGTTGGCTTCAATCTATTTTACAAAGGGACCTAGTTTTGACCTTTTTTTTTTTTTTTGCACAAAACCATAAACTTGTTTTGACATTTCCTCCCAGACTCAGGCTTACTTATAGGTTCGACTTTTGCTCTAAATGTCATTAGGTCACAACTTATATAACCGACTGGAACGCTAAGGGCACCATAAAAACAAGCTGTAAATGTATGTCATTCAGAACTCCTGGCAGTGTAGTTTCTCTTAAATTGGCCACAATCCCTCCATTTCCATTGTTCTATATTTTCTAAAAGGATCATCTTGGGTCAAAAATAAAATAAAATAAAAAATACAAATAAAGACGCTTTAGCCATTTATTCACACTTTCCTGCGTTAGATTACAGAGTACAGATTAACAGAGTTGGAAGGGATCTTGTAGGTCATCTAGTCCAATCGCCCCCCCCCGCCGCCCAAGCAGGAGACCCCACACTACTTCTAATAAATGGCCGCCCAATCTCTTCTTGAAAGCCTCCACTGATGAAGGTTGCAAATAACACTGCAAAATTCTGACAAGTTAGGATTAGTTACCAACCAGCCTACCCTGGAGTTAATTATCAGAGACAATCTCTTCAGAGTGGGTAGCAGGCCCGCACTAACTAATAAAGATGAGACTCTACCCGGGGGTGGGATTCAAAAATTTTAGCAATGGATTCTCTGCCCGGTTGCTGGGTGGGCGTGGCCATGGTGGGCGTGGCCTAGTTGGCCTCCTGCACCATGGCGGGGAGGGCATTTTTGCTCTCCCTGGGCTCTGGAGGCTTTTCTGGAGCCTCCGGGAAGGTGAAAAAGGGCTCCCTGGGCTCTGGAGGTTCTCTGGAAGCTGGAAACGGGCCCATTTCCAGCCTTCCTCACCTTCCAGGAGGCCTGTTTTTTGTCCTCCCCGAGCCTTCATGCGCGCCCTGCACTTACCTGGATCCAAAACGGGCCATGTGGGGACTTCTGGGAGGGGAGGGGCAGGGTAGGCGGGGCCAGCCAGGAGTGGGATTTGGGGGTTCTCCGAACTGCACAGACTCTTAGCTAGGAGCTCTCCCAAACCCCCAGCAGCCCACCTCTGTCTATACCTCTCCCTAGTACAGAATATAATGTTAGCCAGCATCTCTCGTACATAGGTGGTTTCACACTCAGAATTATGTAACCTTGACTTAGAGAATTCTGAATTTCCTCAACCTTTCGTTGGGGGCCCAGGGTTCTGCATAGATGGAGAGCATCTTCTGAGTGTGACGATGAAATAAAACTGGTTTTTAATTGAGCCTTTGGTCTCTCTACTACGACGCTATGCTATGTTCATGGACACTGCTTCTCAGCGATAGATGCAACTATTCTTCCGTTTACAGAGGTGTTTCACTCTATCGGAGCATGTGGCATCGTGTCATTCCTTACAAGGCGGAATACACAGAAATGGAGACTGAGCTTATAGGAAATAGGGGATTAATTTTTATGCACAGACATGCACAAAAACAGAGTCCAGTCTCTTTTGCTATTCACACAGCTTCTTGCGTTGTAGAAGCAATCCTCTCTTCTTGAAAGCCTCAAGTGATGGCGCTCCCACAACTTCCGAAGACAACTTCTGTTCCATGGGTTGATTGTTCTCACTGTCAGAAAGTTTCTCCTTATTTCCAGGTTGAATCTCTCCTTCTTCAGTTTCCATCTTTTATTCCTTGTCTGGCCTTCGGGTGCTTTGGAAAATAGCTTGACCCCTCCCTCCTCTCTGTGGCAGCCCCTCAAATATTGGAAGACTGCTCTCCTGTGTCCCCTGGTCCTTCTCTTCACTAGACTAGCCAGGCCCAGTTCACTGGTGGGATTCAAATATTTTTGCTACTGGTTCAGTGGGTGTGGCTTGGTGGGCGTGCTTTGTGCAAGTGCACACGCTTTGTGTACATGCGAGTGCCAAACGTGCACTTGGCGCAGAGGCATTGGCGCAGGCACAGAGGCATTCTAACTCACCTTCTGTAAGCCTGCATGATCCTGGTCACTTCAGCGGCTGCCGCACGACACAATTCTGTGCCGTGCAAAGCAGCTGTGCTTCAAATTCAGCGGATAAAGGTGAGTATGGGACCCCGGGCAAGCGGGTGGGCCTAACAGCTGACTGGTGGAGAGAAACGGTTGGGTCTCCGCTGCTCATTGCTGCTACTGGCTCGCTGGAACCAGGTCAAACTGGTAGTATACCACCACTAGCCCAGTTCCTATAACCGTTCTTCATATGTTTTAGTCTCCAGTCCCTTCATCATCCTGATTGCTCTTCTCTGTATCCTTTAATTCAGAGTTTTGCAGTGTTAATTCAGCACCAGAAAAATAAACACAGATGGCTGGTGCTTCATTTAACATCTTTATAAACATAATAAGTAGATTTCTCCAACATGAAGCAAACTCAAACAGCAGCAAACATGTTACAAGCTCAGAGCTTCAGCAGCAACTTCGGCAGCTCAGAAACAGGCATCAGTTTCACTTTAGTTCAGCAGGCAAGCAAGACACACAGCAGAGGAGAGAAGCAGTTTTATTTTCAATAGACAAACTCAGAGCGCAACACAGCTGCAGAGCTTAATATAGAGCCACCCCTAGGCTACTTCTAGTTTCAGTTTCTAAACTGTCCTCATTGGCTGATTGAGTTGCTATGCCTATTCGTTGGCTGACCTTGTTACCATGCTCATGAATATACTCTGACACCTTTCTAGAGTCAACTGCATTGATTCACTTAGCAGCTGTGGCAAGGAGGGTTGCAAAATGGGGAAAACCTCATAGCAACAGGAATTTTGGGCTCTGCTGTGATCATTAACTACCCAAGAACTTGCCAATGAGAAGAATTTGCACTGCAGAAGACACCTTTCCAAGCTTGTTACACTGGTTGAATCCTACCACTGAATAAATTGCTCTAAATTAAGGACTATCCATATTAGCATTTTACTCCATATTGATATAAAACCCTAGTGTGGGTCTCTTGCCTAAAACAAGCTGAGTACATTAAACATTTTGTGCCCTTGGTCAATAGCGTTGAAATGGCCATAAAAAGACCATTGTTTGTTCTGGCAACAGCTAATGTGTGATGACCCGGAGTATAACACAACATAACAAAATCCAAAATGTAAGTAAATGTCCTTTAATGCCTCCAACTTGGCCCCGCTGTTCAATAATTCTCAGTTGGAGATTAAACGTATTCAAAAATAGTCTTTAAAAGAAAGCAATACAGTCCAAAGTTAATGAGAGGTGAAATAAAAAACCCAAAACAAACTACAATGAAGAAATGGACCAGGATAAGTAATTACCAACTTCAAGGAGATAACAAGGCACAGTCTGTTGGAAGGACGCCAACCAAGATAACTTCAGCCCAAAATAAAACACGCTTTGCTTCTGGCAACACTGTGTTGTAATCGTCTCTCTTATATACTATTCTCCCCAGCTGCAACCAATGAGGGGGATCATGGCCACTTCCTCTCTCGTAAGCCAAGTTGTTTCCTTCGCCGTCCCTCCCTGTGTGTCCTAGGATGAGGAGAGGGTGGCCCTGATTCTTCCTTTGATTGCCCAGCCAGCCTCGGCCCTTCCCCAGCCTCCTCCACAACCTCCGGAGCCACACCTCCACTCCCTGTCGGATGTTCCTCCTCTCCCTCAGAGTCTGACTCTACCAAGGGCATGACACAGAGGGAATAAATATTGGAAGGAATATTGAGGGCTAATAACCAGAAGTTTGACGTTAATCATTGATCATTGAAGGTTTTGCTTTATGGGTGCAATAAAAGCAGTTAATGAGGGAAGAGAAGCACATGTGAGATTAAATTGAATGCTTCCACATGGAACAGACCGTAAAACAAAGATGTTCTCTTTCTTGCTTCGTGTATTTATGGATGAAAATTCACGAATTGCCTGTTCTGACATTAGAGATGGAGGTGTCAATGTGCAGTGGTGAAGCTAGTAAAACGGTCGCTAAGCGAATTTGGCTTCTCCATTGACTTTGCTTGCCAGAAGGTTGCAAAAGGGGATCATGGGAGCCCCGGGACACTGCAGCCGTCATAAATATGAGTTGTTGCAAGCATGTGAATTTTGAATTCAACCATGGGGGATGTGGCAATGGCCAGGAGTATGAAAATTGGTCATAAGCCACATTTTTCAGTGCCGCCGTAACTTCGAATGGTCATTAAACGAACGGTTGTAATTTGAGGACTTACCTCCAACTCAGTTTCCAAATCAAAGTGGACCTGGAGAAGTTCAATTTGTAATCTGCTACCTTCTCACCTGTGATTTAGGCCTACCATAGTTATTCAGAAGTTTGTGTAGCAATAAAAGGATTCCTTCATAAGAGAAGGATAGAATCAAGATCACCTGAGGTGTCAGTACTGAGTCAGGGTGATGAGTGGTTAGAGTGCAGTACTGCAGGCTACTTCTGCTGACTGCCGGCTGCCTGCAATTTGGCAGTTCAACTCTCACCAGGCTCAAGGTTGACTCGGCCCTCCAGCCTTCCAAGGTCAGTAAAATGAGGACCCATATTATTGGGGGCAATATGCTGGTTTTCTAAACTGCTCAGAGAAGGCTGTAAAAGCCCTGTGAAGCAGTGTATAAGTGCTATTGCTATCAGGTTTTAACACAAACGCCACAAACCCAGTACAATTGCTTCCCTTCTGCACTGGCATTCAATTGCAATTTTGTGAACTTGAGTCAGAATGGACAAGGAATGATTGAGGGGAGAGGAAGGGAGAGGAGGGAACAAGGAGAAGGAGAGGAGAGGGAGAAGGAAAGGGGAGAGATGAGGAGAGGGAGAAAGAAATGGGAGAGGAGAGGGAGAAGGAAAGGGGAGAGGAGAGGAGAGGGAGAAATGGGAGAGGAGAGGAGAGGGAGAAGGAAAGGGGAGAGGGAGAAAGAAAGGAGGGAGGGGAGAGGAAATTATGTGTTCCTATAACTGGAATAACCATGTGGCTCCTGGCTATAGATTATCAACCAATGAATTCTGCCCTTACTCCAAGCATGATTTCACTCTCAGCGACAAAGATGCACTTTCCTCTGTCTGAAAAGGCCTTAAGAACCTCAGAAAGTGCCCAGCGTTGTGTTTGAAGAGACAACTGGAGTTATGACCGTTTCCCATCACTTGGCTGTTTTGGACGATTCGCTTTCAGAGAAGATGTTCCTTCAATTAAAGGCCAAGTCTCCAAGTCAAGCTTTCCTGGCTAGGAGAGAGAGAGAGAGAGAGAGAGAACAAAAAAAGAACAACTGCCTTTGGCTCTGCAGCCTGATGAAGGGTGTGGAAGAGTAGACTTTTGTTATTACTGGCTTCCTTAACGGTATAAATCCCTTGGCCCCCTCCGTTCCCCAGGATCAAATCCAAAAGGTTTTCTCCAGAGCACAAATCCACCCAGCTTCTCAAAACAAAAAATATACAACAAAACAAGAAAAAAGGGAAAGCAACAGAGAGATGCAATAAAATAAGGTAAGGCGGATGCCGTATTTTAGCGGCTAATGCAATATCCTGGAGTACAACCTCAAATCAATTGCAACCTTTAGCAAACAGCTTGTCCTTCTTTTAGGATCCTGATCTGCCAGAAGGTGATTTACCAAGGTTGGCAGAATGAGAATCGTTAAGAGCAGTTTGTGAATGAAGCAGCATAGAGGCCCGAGAAATGAATCCAGGTAGTCCTCAACCACAATTGAGCTCAAAATTTCTGCTCCTGAGTGAAATGTTTGTTAAGTGAGTTTTGCCCTTTGCCTTTTACGACCATTCTTGCCACCGTTGTTAAGTGAATCACTGCAGTGGATAAGTCAGTAACATAATTGTTAAGTGCATCTGGCTTTCCCTGTCGATTTTGCTGGTCAAAAGGTCGCAAAAGGGGATCAAGTGACCTTTGGGCCCAGCAATGGTCATTAGTGTGAACCTAGTTGCCAAGCATCTGGATTTTATGAGCATGAGCATGGGATGCGACCAGAGGTGGTCTTCAGATGGTTCTGACCGGTTCTGGAGAACCAGTAGCGGAAATTTTGAGTCATTCGGAGAACTGGCAAATCCCACCTCTGACTGGCCCCGCCCCTATCTCTTCTCTGCCTCCCATTGAGTCCCAGCTGATTGGCTGGGGCTTCTTTTGTTGCCCTGCACAGGAGAACAGAGCTGCAAAGCAGGTTAGTAGGGTGGGGAGGGAATGGGATTTTGCAGTATATCCTTACCCTGCCATGTCCACCAAGCCACACCCACCAAACCAAGCCACACCCACCAAGCCACACCCGCAGAACTGGTAGTAAAAAAATCTGAATCCCACCACTGGCCCCGCCCCCATCTCTTCTCCGCCTCCCATTGAGTCCCAGCTGATTGACTGGCTCTTCTTTGGTTGCCCTGCTCAGGAGACCGGAGCTGGAAAGCAGGTTAGTGTGGTGGGGAGGGAATGAGGATTTTGCAGTAACCTTCCCCTGCCACGCCCACCAAGCCCATCAAGCCACACCCAAGAACCGGTAATAAAAAAAAATTTGAATCTCCCCACTGGATACGACAAAGGTTGTAAGTGTGGGGAAATGGTCATAAGGGGATCACGTGACCACGGGGACATTGCAACCATCATAAATGTGAGTCAGTTGTTAGGCATTCAACCATGGGGATGCCAAGCATTCAGGTATAAATCACGTGGCCATGGGGATGCTGCAACTCTCATAAAAGTGAAAAGTGGTCATCAGTCTTTTTTTCTTTTTTTTTTAGTTCCAGGGCTGTTGTAACAGCTAAATGGACTGTTGTAAGCTGAGGACTACCTGTAGTTGGATAAAGAAAGAAAGAGCTTGATTCGTTTTGATTTCAAAATTGAGAATCACTTTAGCTGCAGTCGGCGTGGGGAAGTATAAATTCCCTGCCTGCCTCTTAAGTAGAGGTGGGATTCTACCAATTCGCACCTAGAACAGGTTGTTAATATTCTAAGCAGTTTGAAGAACCGGTTGTTAGAAGAAATTACTGGCCTAATCCTGTAAGGAAGGCAGGAAGGAAACATTCTGGTGTTGCTTACAGAAACTGCCTCTCTGTTAACTCTTATTACATTCTTGGCAGGACTAGACTTCCTATCTCAGGAACTTCTCTGGAGTTTTTTTCTCCTCCTTTGCTGGTACTTTGTTTGCGTGGAGTGACCATTCAAAGTTACAATGGCACTGAAAAAAGTGACTTATGACCATTTTTCACACTTATGACTGCTGCAGCATCCCCACAGTCATGAGAGGCCAGGCGAGGAGAAGTGTGCCTCAATGTGAGTGATATTGATTTGGCCACGCCCAGCCAATAACATGACCACCAAGCCATGTCCACCCAGTCACATGACCACCAAGCCCCGCCCACCACCTAAGCACAGAACCGGTTGTTTAAAAAATTGAATCCCACCCCTGCTCTTAAGTAAATGAAATTGCAATTTAGCCATTTCTCGTTCATGCTCTCCACCTTTCTCAGGCAGGTCTGCAAATAACACACACACAACCGCCGCTTGGTTGAGCCCCGGAAAACAGGCTGTGCAAACAGAAAACGAGTATGAGTAACCTCCAAAAAGACGGAGACATCCCCAATGATTGAGTGAGCGAGCCGGAGTCAGCTGTGTTTGCCTTCGAGGACAGATAATGTAACACATCTTGACAAAGAGGCTGAAGAGCCTCCTGCTTTTGTGCAGCCTTCATTGTTCCATAGAATTGGAGAAAACCAAGCAATAGAGAAAAAAAGGGCAGGTGGCCACATTTAAAGGGGGTATCAGTTTTCACCCCTTTGCTTCAGAGAAAGCTAATGTATGTTTGTTCTATTGGGAAGCTCCCTGGAGTCCTGCCTAGGTAGGTCTCCCCCTCAGCCCCACCAGAGCTGGGAAGGGAGCAAGCAACCAGCAACCTGAGCGGCTTTGAAGGGGCTGAGGGAGTAATGGAGCTTCCCTTTGATGGCTCCTCAAAGCGCACTTTCTGTTTTTATCTCGATCCGGAAAGCTCAGCTGAAGTGAAGTCTCTGCAGATTAGCCATGGTTCTCCCCCTGAGGATTAACATTCCCACAGAAACTTTTGAGACTCTCTCTCTCTCTCTCTCTCTTTCTCTCTCTCTCTCTCTCTCATCAAATTGCCTATGAAAACTATCCTCAGATGCCTGTAATTGGAGAACAGCGGACGAAATCTTTCTGCAGCTGAAGTTACATCTTTCTTGCCAGACAGGACCTTTCTAAATCCTTATCTGAAAGCACTTTCCTTCCTCCATAATGTGGTCCAAAGTAGGATAATCCCCTTATCAGCTCAAAACTGAGAAATGACTGACAGGGAAGTTTTATTGTTCTGGTTATTGGCAGGTTATTGTGGTTGGTGGTTTTTTTTATGTTTTGTTTTCGAGGGCTCCTAAAAATCGGATCCCATAAAATACTTATCATTTTAACCGATAGGTATAATACATCTGAGACGGGGTGGGATTCGACTGGTATAACAACCGGTTTGGTGAACGCGTGTGCACAGCATTTTAAAAACAGCCATTTTCAGCTAAAACTTACCTTCTCCTGCAGCTCCAGTGAGGCACAGCAATCCACTCCGCCATGCTGATCAGCTGAGCTTCAAAACAAGAAAATAAAGGATAGACTAGGGCAGGGGTGAATGGGTGGAGCCACTCTGGGGTGGGCGGGGTCTTAATTAAGCCTTATTTGTGGGATAGGGCTTATATTGGGTGCATGTGTAAAAATCAAGCTAGGACTTACTTTTGGGGTAGGTCATATTTTGGGGGAAACAAGGTAGCAACTGAAGAGCAACAATAATAATACATCTGTTAGGGGGAACGGACATTAAGCCCACTCCATCCATCTAGAACTATAACAAGGCTAAGTAAAGATAAATGTTCCCCTCGGGCATGCATGCTAGTCATTTCCAGCTATAGGGGGTGGTGCTCATCTCTGTTACAAAGCTGAAGAGCCAGCACTGTTCAAAGACATCTCCGTGGTCATGTGGCTGGCATGACTAAACACCGAAGGCGCACGGAACTCTGTTACCTTCCCACCAAAGTGGTCCCTATTTTTCTACTTGCATTTTTTATGTGCTTTCCAACTGCTAGTTTGGTAGAAGCTGGGACAAGTAAGGGGAGCTCACTCGGTTACGCGGTGCTTGGGATTCGAACCGCGGAACTGCTGACCTTTCTGATCGACAAGCTCAGCGTCTTAGCTACCGGGCCACCGCATCCCTATAACAAGGTTAGGTAAGATCAAAGTGATTTAAATTAATTCTGTAAGGGAATAGAGTCCCACGCAATTCAGATGATATAACTTCCGCTTCCTTCAAGAGTAGGTTCCACCATTAAGTCTGCAAATTAAGTCAGTAAAGAACACTAAAATCTTGAAGAAGTTCTTGAATTCTTCATCTTGATGCTGATCATCATCTTATCATCTAACGCTTTCCCAGCATTCAAACCCTCTCCAGAGAGCTGTTTCTTTCCATAATGTCTCCGAAGTAGAAGGATTTGATCCTGGTCATTTGTGCCTCAAGGGAGAACCCTGGATTGATTTATTGGATGATCCATTGGTTTGTTTTATTTATACAGAGACATAATTTAACAAAGTGTAGTGTTACTCATCTTTGGCTCAAAGTGGATGACCGCTGCCAACACATTAGCAATTCTGAATGCATGATGGGTGCCAAATACAGTTGTCTGTTAATGTATTTTGTAAGGACGGGTGATGAATTTATTCCATTATATAACCCCCCAAAAGAAGTAGATGCAAATGGTTGGTTTCATGAATGCATGTTGCATTCTTTTGCTTAAATTCTTGTTAAGCACCTTCACTGGAAAGGGAGTGTTATTTAGCAGCAGCAGTTAGACTTATATACCGCTTCATAGTGCACTACAGCCCTCTTTAAGTGGTTTACAGAATCACCCTATTTCCCCTAACAATCTGGGTCCTTGTTTTACCGACCTGGGAAGGATGGAAGGCTGAGTCAACCTTGAGCCAATCAAGAACGAACTGCTGTCATTCAGCAGAATTACCCTGCAATGCTGCATTCTAACCACTATGCCACCACAGCTCCTTGACTTAAGACCATTTTTTGCATTGATGGCAGGCCACTGAAGCATCCCTACAGTCACGTGATCAAAATTCAGATGCTTGGCGACTGACTCATATTTATGACAGTCGCAGCATCCTGGAGTTATGTGATCCCCTTTTGTGACCTTCTGACAAGCGAAGACAATGGGGAAGCCAGATTCACTTAATAGCAAGAGTAAGAAGAGCACCTAGACTTATATACCGCTTCCGTTAATAGATTCTCTTAATAACCATATTATTAACTAAACACCTGCAGCGATTCATTTAATCAAGTGGCAAGAAAAAGTGATTGCAAAAAGGGGGGGAAATTATTTAACAACTGACTCACTTAGCAACAGAAGTGTTGGGCTCAATTGTGGTGGTAAGTCAAGGACTAATTGTATTCCCCTAATAATGGGAACAGATTACGGAATGGTATGGAACGGCATCAGAGGTGGTATTCAGCAGGTTCTGAATCCAGTTCTGGAGAACCAGTAGCGGAAATTTTGAGTAGTTTGGAGAACTGGCAAATATCACCTCTGACTGGCCCCGCCCCCATCTCTTCTCAGCCTCCCATTGAGTCCCAGCTGATCGGCTGGGTCTCCTTTGGTTGCCCTGCACAGGAGAACGGAGCTGTAAAGCAGGTTAGTGGGGTGGGGAGGAAATGGGATTTTGCAGTAATCTTCCCCTGCCATGCCCACCAATCCATGCCCACCAATCCATGCCATACCTACCCAGCGATGCCCATAGAACCTGTAATAAAATAATTTGAATCCCACCACTGAACAGCATGGCATGTCTTGATATACGGCCACAGATCATCTACGTTATTAGACATTTGTGAGAGTGTAAAGATTCTAGGCTGATTCCTCTCTTGATTCTGCCCTTCTGCTATAAACATCCCTTCAATTGTTTCTATTCAAAACTTGTCATCAGTTGATATTTCAACTATGGGCTGTTTGCAAGAATCCAAGTAGATTATTTTCTCATCCTTTCGGTTTCTCTTTATATGAAAGATGTGTAACTATTGTATAATACTTTCAACTGTTGTTCTCACAACAAAGAAGAAGACCCAACTTTGTTATGAAATAAAACGACACTTATTTTGCTTTTCAAGCCTACGTCTACTTCCAAGACTCAAGCTAGAAGGCGAGGAGCAATATTACCCGATAGGGTGTCTCAAGCAGCATACATTTCCTTTATTAGCAAGCAAAGAAAATATCAATTACATTTTAAAAGTGACTTTCTTTCTTTCCTCACTCCACTTTAAAAAAAGATAGAGCACCTTGCAAGGTTTCCTTTGAGGGTTAGTAGTGGCTGATATTTAAGGGGAAAAAAACCAAAAATGCTTGGTAGAGTTTCAGAATGATTTAGCGCTATTTACGCCCACCCAGTCACATGACCACCTAGCCACACCCACCCAGTCACATGAACACCTAGCTACGCCCACCCAGTCACATGACCACCTACGCCCACCCAGTCACATGACCACCACAGAAGCTGTTGTTAAATTATTTGAATCCTACCACTGTATGAAGGTGTTCAAAAAGTCCTTTCTCTATACGAATATTCTCAAATTGCCCTTGCCAAAACTTTTTAACAGCTACACTAAAAACCATCAGAAAAACCAAGACGTTCTTAAAATCCTAAACCTACCAACAAAACTGTTGATTGAACTGTCCAAACTTTTATCCCTCTCTAAGTTTCCAGCATCAAGGCTGCACTGGTATAAATTTTTTCCTTTGTGGTCTGGAATTCTTCTGTTTCTTAATCTGTTTTAGTCATCTCTGCGCTCATGTTACCTTTTCTTCTTCTTATGTGAAAGCTGCCTCTTTTTTTCCTTTGCATTTTATTAAAACTCGCATTGACTTGCCTCTATTTTCTTCCTGTCCTGTATCTGCCACCCCATCTCTTTCTCTCTTCACCCTATACCTACAATCTCTGCCTTCCACACATTTGTCCTTTTTAAATTCTAGTCTTCATTCTCGGAAAAGATTATCTTCTTTTGATATTTCTTTCCCTCTCAAACTGACTATTTAAACACTCACCTTTCATTCTATGGTCGGTTATGGTAGCTGATAACATTTAACATTCAGTTTTCCACTCCTTCTCAATTCTCTTTGGTTTTATTGACATGGTAGATTTTAAGGAGAGGTCAATGAATTTAAGATCAAAGTTATGGGGGCAGGGGGAAATCTCTCCATCAGAAATCTTAAGATGGTGCTTTTTTAAAAAAGCATGTTATTAAATTTTATTATTGTAATATAAAGTACGGTGAAAATATAAATTAGAAAAAGAGGAAAAAGAAAGGGTGCAAGGAAAAAGGAAAGGAGACAGAAAAAGAAAGAAAGAAAGAAAGAAAGAAAGAAAGAAAGAAAGAAAGAAAGAAAGAAAGAAAGAAAGAAAGAAAAAAAGAAAGGAAGGAAGGAAGGAAGGAAGGAAGGAAGGAAGGAAGGAAG
>NW_020769308.1:47933208-47954564 GCF_900518735.1 Pseudonaja textilis | reverse complement strand
AAGGAAGGAAGGAAGGAAGGAAGGAAGGAAGGAAGGAAGGAAGAAAGAAAGAAAGAAAGAAAGAAAGAAAAAGAAAAGCATTGACTAGCAACTTTTTCTTTTTAGAAATAAAATACAAATGACATTGGTAGCCTCAACTCTGCATTACATTTCCTGTAAGTCCTACAATCCACTTGTACAATTTACTCAGTTATTCAATCTTCAAACTAAAGCCTAAGTTTTTATTTTTATTCTTCTATTTTGAACATTAAAAAAAAACTCAGAAGAGATTTCTCAAATGAAAACTACGCTAGATAAAGTCTCCTCTTTGTTTAAAGCAGCTCCGTTTTTTCATCTCAACCACATTCATTTTTCCTCATTCATTTCTTCCCCATTGTGCGAAATAATGTATCTTTCCATTTACACCTTTTTTTTTTTTTACATCGGTGTCATTTATAATAACAAGAATCACAATATTCTTTCAGGCACTTTATCCATAAATCTTAAGATAGGTTTTGAAATATTCTCCCCAATTCCAAAAGGACTGTCTCAATTGATTCTGAATGTCTAATATCTCATATTAATGGTGAGAAAAGTAAGACCTTACACTTAGGCAAGGAAAACCAAATCCACAAGTGGAGAATAGATGGTACCTGACTCAGTAGCAGTAGTAGTAACTGTGTAAGGGATCTGGGCGTCGTAGTGCAGGGGTCTCCAAATCCAAAGTCCCAGCCCCAGGGGTGGGCTTCAGAAAATTTAGTAACAGTTCTCTGCCTGGTTGCTGGGTGGCTGTGGCCATGGTGGGTGTGGCCTAGTTGGCCTCCTGCACCATGGCGGGGGGGGCATTTTTGCCCTCCCGGGCTCCGGAGGCTTTCATCGAGCCTCCAAGGGGGTGAAAATGGCCCCCCGGACTCTGCGGAGGATTTGTGGAGGTCGGAAACAGGCCCCTTTCCGGCCTTCTGGAACTTCAGGGAGGCCTGTTTTTTCCCTTCCCAGGCTCTGGAGGCTTTCCTTGAGTCTCTGGGAGGCCTATTTCCCCCCTCCCCAGGCTCCCGAGGCTCTCTGGAGGCCAGAAACAGGCCCATTTCCGGCCTTTCGGAGCCTCCGCAAGGCCCATTTTTCACCTTCCCGATCATCCACACAAGCCCTGCACTTACCTGGGATCCAAAATGGGCTGTGTGGAGACTCCTGTGAGGAGCGGGGCCAGCTAGTCGCCAGAACTACCGGTTTGGTGAACCAGGTGTAAAATTATCATCTGGTTTGCCCAAACTGGTACAAACTGGTAGCAGCCCATCCCTGCACAGCCCACCACTACCGAGCCATGGCCTGTTTGAAACTGGGCTGCACAAGCAATGGGCAAGTGTGTGAAGCTCCACTCGCACACGCAGAGGGCACTTGTGCTCAGTCACAAAGCTCCACTTTTATTCATCATCATATTTATTCATGTTTGTCGGGAATGGTTTAGGATTCCCCTACTGGGGGGGTTGGACTAGAAGACCTTCAAGGTCCAGGTTGACCAATGACATTGGAAACAGAGATCGACAATGGATAATCACCATTTGTTCAGGAGGGCTATGATAAAGAGACTATATACCTAGTTTTGAATGCAATGACAGTGAGGATCATATTTGCACAGTATTGGAAAAATGAGAACACTCCTTCAGAAGAGGATGTAATTCAGAAAATATTGGACTGTGCAGATAGATTGACATTAAAAATAAAGGACAAAGAAGATACAAAATATTACTCAACATGGGACAGAGTTTATGAGTAGTTAGAGTCAAGAGGTAGAAATTAGATAAAGAAAGATGATTATTATGTATGAACTAAATATAAAGATGTTTTTTTTAACTATAAATGTACCAATATACCCAATAGAATTACAAATAAGCTAATACAAAGAGAAACTTAGTTAAAACTATTCTGTTTCACCATTACTATTGTTATTAGTAAATATGTTATTATTTCTTTTTGTTCTTTTTTTCTGTAATTAATATGCCCTGGCAATACACTGTATTCAAAATGCTTATGAATAAAAAGAGAGAGGGAGAGAAAGAAAATCACCATTTGTCCAGAAAGGTATTGAGCAGTGGTGGCTAACCTTCTTGGGCTCCTGTGCCAAAATTTGTGTGCGCACCAGCACACACACACTCGCGTGCCAACGCCCAGAATGCAATGCATGCTCCCCTCCACACATCCCCTGTGCATGTGTGCGCAATCCCCCTTTCCGCCACCCCCTTACCTGCACTGCACCTCACAGCTGATTTTTCAGCTGGTTTGAGGCCTTTCTCCGCCTCCCAGAGGCTTGGAAAAATCCTCTGCAAGGCTTTTCAGGATGAATTATAGGCCCATTTTGTCACTTCCAGTATAACAGGAAGTGACAAAATGGGCCTATAATTTGTCCTGAAAAGCCCTGCAGAGGATATTTCCAAGCCTCTGGGAGGTGAAGAAAGGCCTCAAACCAACCGGGAAAAAAATCAGCTGTGAGGCGCAGGCATGCCCAGTGGGGTAAGTTTGCCTACGGTTCGCGTGCCAGCACAAATGGCTCATGTGCCATAGGTTCGCCATCACGGGTATAGAGCCTCTTACTTGAGCAAAGGGTTGGACTAAAAGACCTCCAGGCCATTCCAGTCGTATGATTCTATGTTCTAAAACAGTATTTTTCAACCTTTTCTTCACCACGAACCCTCTTTAAATACCTTTTGTGGCCATGGACCCCAAGACTTAACTCAAGATTTAAGTCATAATATTTCTCTAAGCCATCGTGGCCTCCCAGCAGTCCCCAGGCCAGAGGTTGCTCTAAGATAACTTTGCCTGCCCTTCTTGCCAAAACCTTTTTCGTGATCTCCGTGTCCCTTGGGAATAAAAACATCGCCATCCATTGCTGACCACTAATAATAACTTCTCCACTCCCAACCACACTTTCCTGAGAGTATATAGATTCTGGTTGAAGTTCTGCCAACCCCCCTCCTCCCACCTGTCTGAGAATCTCCAAGGGATGGCAAGGCAAGGCAACGTGGAAGAGACAGACCACCTACTGCTACAACTCAGGTTGGTGAAATCTTCTGGAGAACTTCAGGCCCAACATTCCTTCCAGGCATTCCTCCACTCCCCCACCGGAAGCTGTGGGTTCAGCTCAGATGGCAATGGGGGTGGCATTCTTCCTGTTCCCATCATTAGATGCCCTCTTTGGAGAATGTAAGCAGTCAGGGCATTTAAAAAAAAAAATAGTGCCAAACTTGATAAACTCTGGATAATGTTGGCCCCCAAACGTTGCATAAAATGAGCACGTTAAAGGAGATAAGGAGATGCCATTTTGAGCAAAATATCTGAGACAATGAAATTGTTTAAATTGGCAAAATAGAGTCCACACATCCCACATCCTTTATTTTTAAAGCCAATAGCCTCTGGGTCCTTCTGCATGTCACTTCTGACGGGATTCTATTTTTAAGAAAGGGAGTTCATTTCGTCTTAAAGCAGGACTACATTTCCTTTGTTGGATCGGTGAGATCAGCGACCTTTTTGTGGGCTTAGGCGACTATTTCAAGGAGTCAAATTCTCTGCTAAGGAGGTGGTGAAAATTAAAAATAAATAAATAAGAGCATTACAACATGGGAATTGCAGTTGTTCTCTGCGGCCAATCGTGGATTACATTAAAACAGCTTGCCAGTTTTAGCTAATGTTTGGCATGGTTTTGACAGATTCTGCTCTGATGGGAAACCTGTGTCCTAGACAGAAATATTTTGGCCGTGTTTTTTTTCCTGTCGTGCCACTTTTCTCCTTTCAAGAGTCATTCGAGATGATAGCCAATCAACCTACATTTATTTGAGCATAACAGGACTTGACATCGTGTTCCGTTTTTCTGCATCTGTTAGCCTCCCGTTCGTGGAATACTTATGGCTCCGTGTCTCTTAGTTTAATTAATCTTGCCATCTCTGCTGTGAGGTAACGCTTAATTGTCTACACAGCTTCGGAACGGGAAGTCTCCCCTGTCCTTTTTCCTCAGAAGAAAGCAAACTGGCAAATCACGGTTGCCACAGGGTGATTGAAGGTGTAGAAGTCTCACAACTAGGAGCACAAAAGACTGTATGTCAACTTGTTATACAACGATTAATCCGTGGAACGACTGGCCTTCAAAAGTTGTGGGTGCTCCAGTGCTGGATGTTTTTAAAAGAAGAGATTGGACAACCATTTGTCTGGAATGGTATAGGTCTTTCTGCCTGAGAAGAGGGTTGGACTAGAAGACCTCCAATGGTCCCTTCCAGCTCTTCTCTTCTCTTCTCTTCTCTTCTCTTCTCTTCTCTTCTCTTCTCTTCTCTTCTCTTCTCTTCTCTTCTATTCTATTCTATTCTATTAGTCTATCCCATCCCATCCCATATATTTCTATTCCATTCCTATTCCGTATTCTGTATTCTATTCTATTCTATTCTATTCTATTCCATATTCCATATTCCATTCTATTCTTCTATTCCATATTCCGTATTCCGTATTCCGTATTCCGTATTCCGTATTCCGTATTCCGTATTCCATATTCCATATTCCATATTCTATTCTATTCTCTGCAGTGTTGGTTTGTAATTTTTTCCTTTGAGGTGAATTTCTCCATCTTTTTCCTCCTCCTGTCTTCCCTCCTGCCTCTTCAGATGGATGTTCTCTGTATTGATCCTCACCTGTACTTACATCAAAGTTTACCCATCTACTTCCTCTGCATTGGTGGTCTGTTCGACGCGGACTTTGATCCTGCCAACTCTTTTGTAGAATCTACTTTTTTGGGGGGTGCCCAGAACAACAACAGCCAGAATGTATTGTGCCCTTTGTATGGGATTGTGCTGCACGGAGAGGCAGGTGTGGTGTGGGCTAGATTGAAAGACACACACACATACACACACACACACAGTCTCTGCTTCTTGCATGTTCTATGTCTCCTTAGATTATGGCTTGCTTGGCTCACCCCCAGCAATTTCCCCCAGCTTTGACTGAAGTCGACATGAAAAAGATTTAGAAAAGACCAGGATCTTCCTTTCTTTTTTTTTTTTGACAACAAGCTCATAAGGTTTCATTGTCACTGAAGAAAATGAGCCATGTTTTTCCTTCTGTAGACTTTTTGTTCTTCTAATCTGCTTTCCTTTCGACTTAGGTGGGTTGGGGGGAACGAAGGCTTAAGCAAAGCACACACACACACACACACACACACACACACACACACAAAAAGCCCCCATGAAATCCAATCTGATTTCCCTCTTAGAGGGATTCAGGTTTCCATCCCTGCTGGGTGGGGTGGGGTGAATCATTAACTGCCAGGCTTCCTACGGTCCACTTGGATTAATGGCTTCTTTGCAGCCCATCCAGAGCCCTGCCGAGATAATTCACTTGGGCCATCTTGAACACTCCTGACTCCAGTTGACCGGAGCACTTATCTCAATTCAGCTGTAACATGGGTTTAATTATTGAAGGAAATGAAGAACCTGGCCCTTTGCTAGGAAAATATGACCGTGCCTACTGTACTTCTTCAAAACAAACAAACCAAGAAATAACAACAATGCAATTAATTGGGTTAAAAAAAAAGACCCACGTACTGTGGATTAAAGCATCCCCCAAAACCAAGAATCTAACTACTGATGGTCTTCTTTTCAAGACTATATATGACTTATGTACCTAATAATTCATGTAATCACAGCTGCAAGATTGGCCCATGCACAACAGTGGAAATGTAAAGAAACTCCAAGTGAAATAGAAATAATTAAGAAAAAATGGATGTGTGCAGAAATGGACAAAAGAATTAAAAAATAAAGATGAAACGGATTGTTACAAAGTTTGGGATAAGTTTGATTGTTGGTTAGAAAGGAGGAAGGATTGGGATAATAAGAAATGATTATATGTATACATTGTACTACGTATACAAAATGTAAATATGTAGCATTTTTATATGTGACTTAGCAATGTATGACAATTATGTGGGTCAGGAGGATTGCACCATGTTCACTGATTTTAATGTTCTTTTCTTTTTTGTGTTTGTTCTAATAAAATTTTAAATTAAAAAAGGAGACTATATATGACCGATGAAACCCAAGATTTGCCGAAAGGAATAACAGAAAGTGGCTGTGAGAGTTGGACCATAAGGAAGGCTGAGTGCCGAAAAATTGATGTTTTCAAATTGTGGTGTTGGGGAAGACTTTTGAGAGACCCTTGAATTGCAAGGAGATCCAATCAGTCAATCCTCAAGGAAATCAAATCTGACAGGTAATGGGGAATGGAAGGATTTATATCCTGTCAAAGCTGAGGAAGCTTCTTGGATGAGAAGCGAAACATCTTCAAAAGAAAAACAAGGAAGTCCAGTTGCTTCCTTGAAAAAGCACTTTTGGGACAACCCTGACCTGGATGATGGAGAATTTCTACAGACTACCAGGTTGATGTACTGTTATGTACATCATAAAGTTGGGATAACCAAAGACCAGCCCTTTTGGGTATTCCATATGAATTCATTGATTGAAGGAATGATTTCAAAAATTCAAGAACAGGAAAGCAGAAGACAAAAAGATTGTGTACATCTGAGGGTATTAGGAGAAACCAAAGGGGGCCTTGCAAAGAACCACCAGTGTGGCTCAGCAACCATTCCTACCCATAAGCATGGAAGATCAGCCAGGGTTTGAAGGACTCTCAGAACATTATCTGGGGCGAAGGGGGAAAAGTCAAAAGACTCTCAGAGAGAGGCTGTGTCAGAAGTCAAGTGCCAGGACAAAGAAGAGGAATTTCCTAGATCTTTCCTCTCCTCTCCTCTCCTCTCCTCTCCTCTCCTCTCCTCTCCTCTCCTTTCCTTTCCTTTTCTCTCCTCTCCTTTCCTCTCCTTCCTCTCCTTCCCTTTCCTCTCTTCTTTCCTTCCTTCCTTTTTTTATTTTCTTTCCCTTTCCTTCCTTCTTCCCTTCTGAAAATTTATATGGCTGCCCAACTTATTCTCAGTAACTTTGGGTGGTTTACAGGAATGAAATCCCAATACAAAAAACCATAAAATACAGAGACAGTCCAAATCCCTACGCCTCCTTTTTTTTTTTAAAAAAAAAAGTAATTTTACATACTACTGGCACATTATATGTACAGGCACAACACAATGGAGAAAAAATTAGGAACTGTAGGAAAGCTTATGTTTGGAAAGAGAAGAAAGGGAACTGCCCAGCCACAGAAGTCCAGTCTATTGTGAAAATGCAGCCATTGCAACATGAAACTCCAAGGAGGAGTTTTAAAGAAGTCATCTCACATCCCTCCAGTTCAATGTTTCTCAATCTTGGCAACTTGGAGAGGTGGTGACTTCAATTCCCAAGCTAGAAAGCAAGACTGGCTGGGGAATTCTGGGAGTTGAAGTGTACACATCGTCAAGCTGCCAAAGTCGAGAAACGCTACTCCGGACAGTCTATTGAACCTTATCACAAACTTTCAATAGCAAATCCTCTGTCTGCCCTGCTTGACAAGCTGGGATTCACGATTGGGAGGTCTATGGAGATTCTCTGTCATCCAGCTCAAGGTTTTCCCAAAACCTTTGCCAGACCAATTCTCGAATACAGCTTGTCCACCTGGAACCCGCAAAGTCCATGTTTTGGACAAAGAGGATGGCTGGTTTGAAAGAGCGGTGAAAGAGGCCATCTGTGTCGAAACTGAACAGCCCTCTCTCATCAGATGGGGAAGGATATGACATCCTCTACCTCCAGTCTACAACATGGTCCTTTCAACAGTTCCAAAATGCTCCACACCCATTTGCACTACTCAGGTGACCCTGAGGGCACAGATAAACCTTCAGGTGACCTTAGCAACCTGCTAAAAGGATGCAAATGACCAGCTGTCTGCAAGAAATATAAATCCTTCCATTCTCCAACATCCAATCAGAGCTGAAGAAGCTTCTTGGATGAGAAGCAAAACTTCTTCAAAGAAAAAAAAATAAGAAAGTCCAGTTGCCTCTTGAAAAAAAGCACCTTTGGGTCACAATCAGGAGCAAATTTTGTTCAAAGGAGAGTAGCAACACCTGGACCCCAAAGCTGCAAACATGCCAGCTGTCAATCTGAAGACATGAGGCTCACAAACACTGGCCCCACAATGTTATTCATGTCGCTTGCCATCCCTACTTTATAGAAGTAGGTTTGCTCAGGCTCAGAGAATATAACTCTATAGTCATGGATCTAGTTGGCTGATCATTCACCGAGGGATTAAATAAGGGCAAAGGCAAGTGTTGAAAGTTACATGAGACTCTGATGCTTTGGGGTAGGGATTACAACAATGGGTTACAGCTGAAAGGGCACTTCTCTCTCTGGGATTCGGGGGAAAAAAGACGTGGAGACTCTGGAAAGAGTGCAGAGAAGAGCAACCAAGAATGGTTGCTGGAATTGGGCATCTCTAGTGTCTTATGAAAAGAAAGACTAGGGGTTGACATGATAGCAGTGGGTTTGCCACAAAGAGGAGGTCAACCTATTCTCCAAAGCATCAGAAGGCAGGAAAAGAAGCAACAGATGGAAACTGATCAAAGAGAGAAGCAACCTAGAACTAAGGAGGAATTTCCTGAGAGTGAGAACAATTAACCGATGGAACGCCTGCAGAAGCTGTGGGTGCTCCTTCACTGGAGGCTTTTAAGAAGAGATTGGACAGCCATTTGCCTGAAATGGTATGTATTCTGTCCTCTATAATTACTGACTGAATGTATAAAGGCAGATAGATTAACTCCACAAAGCATCCATACAAAGTCTTTCTATTGGTTCATCAGGCATCCTCATATATAACTCACGGTTACGTCGAGATTCATCTCAATGTCCAACTCTTTGCATAGCTGACTTTCTGGTGTGAAAGGATAGTGATCTTTCATCCCATAGTAGTGGAGCAAACAGGAGAGACGCACCAACACGATGCTGGGGTCCGAGCAAGCAAGTAGGAATCTTCCCCAACCCACCAAGGGTCAATTCAGTGACCAATCAGGATTACAGATGTGGCCACATGACATGGACTACATTCCCAGGATACCTTAACTACATTTACCATGATGCATTCCCTTAAGGGGACAGCTCCCAATTCCTAACTAACTATACCAATTCCTCATTAACTATATACTGTCTGGACAGCACAGTATAGGCTTTTTGGGCTCCTGTGCCAAAAATTGTGCACACACTCTCTCGTGTGCGCTCACCTAGAAGGCAATCTGCGTGATCCCCACGCCCCCTGTGCTTGTGCACACGATCCCCCACACACACCCCTTATCTGCACTGCACCTCCCAGCTGATTTTTGGGCCCATTTGAGGCCTTTTTTGGCCCCCCAGAGGCTTGAGGGAAGCCTTTGCAGGCCAAAAAATAGGCCCGTTTCATCACTTTAGGAATTTCCAGAAATACAGGACGTGATGAAATGGGACTATTTTTTGCCATGCAAAGGCTGCAGAGGCTTCCCTCAAACCTCAGGGAGGCCTAAAAAGGCCCTAAAATCAGCTGGGAGCCGTATGCATGCGCAGTGAGGTAAGTTTGCCTGGGGCTCGCATGCGCGCACAAATGGCTGTGTGCCACCTGTGGCACGCATCCCATAGGTTCGCCATCACGGGTATAAGATTTCCTACCTTAGCAGGGGTTTGGACAAGAAGATCTCCAAGGTCCTTTCCAACTCTTTTATTCTGTGAGGACAGCTGAGATTCAAAATCTGGAGGTCTCCCAGAAAGCAAGTATACCATTGTGGCAACAGGCCCTGATGATGGTTTCATAGCTGGAAGCCATTGGAGTACCACCCCTTTCACCAACCAGTTATCGTAATCTTTGACTTATGACTGGTTGTTTAGCAACCATTCAAAGTTACAAGAGACCCTGCAAAAAGATACTTACAAGTTACAACCCAGTTCCAAAGTTCCAGCAACCACATACACCCTCTGGGCACATGAATGCATGTTGGTCCTTGCATTCTACAATGCTTTGCAGTATCCCACAGTCACACGATTTCAATTTATGACATTTTTGCTGAAAGCTGGCATTTCTTTGAGTTTTCAGCAAAAACATCCCACAGCGGATAACGGGAATGATTGTGGTGTTCGCTTAGCCACTGCAAAAAAAAAAAAGTTGTAAAATCAGGTCAACTCGTGTGGGTGATTTGTTTGATGACTATCATGACTTATGACCAAAATGGGCAGGATCTGTTAATAGTCATACGTCAAGGACTACCAGCAATTCCATGTGGAAGAACGTTGAGGGCTCAGAATCTGTTTTTGTCAGAAGGGAAAACAGGCAAGCGGATTTCCTTTTGCCATAGAGTTTAAACTTTATTTTAGAGTCAACCTATCCAGAATACATAAGGTTCCTTTTGAGGTCTTCTTTCCCTCCCCAATGGGTGGAAAAAAAAAATGAAGATACAGCTTTGGAGAAGAATGTCCTCTGTCCTCCTGTCATGCCCCTGGTGGAGACTGACTCTGAGGGAGAGGAGGAACAGCCAATAGGAAGAGGAAGTGTGGCTCTGGAGGTTGTGGAGGAGGCTGGGGAAGGGCACAGGCCGGCTAGGCAGTCAGAGGAGGACCCTGGCCCATCCCTTCTCCATCTTAGGGCATGCAGGGAGGAGAGGATAAGGGAGAGATGTGGTCTATAGAGGAAGAGAGGGCTTTGATTCTCTTCATGGGCTGCAGCTGTGACAACTGGATAAGAGTACAGACATGTATACGGGCGAGTGCTGGAAACAAAGCATGCAAATATCTCTAGTTTATTGTTCCTCTCTGAGTTTGGCGTCTTTCCCAGTATGTGTTCTGATATCCCTGGATGTCTTCAAGCCCTTATCTTGCCTGGTTTGTGTTTTTTTTTTTTACTCTTTATAATTTAAATGGCATTTCCTCCTCCTTGTAACTGCTTCTGTGGGAGTTTTTTGTCTCCAGTCAAGGATATTTGGAGTTTGGAAGCAAAGTGAAGAAATAAAAGGGGAAATAAAACCTGTTTTTTGTGACTGTGTTTATTTTGCATTCCACCCTGTGTCATCACACCTCCCGGACAGTGCCCTGGTGTTCAAGGGGACTCAACTGAATATGTTGTTCTGACCTAGGCTTCACAAAATCATGAAACAGTCTCCTTGTCCCAACAAAACCCCTTTTTATTAGGCTAATATGAATTCCTATCATTCACATCCAGCAGTCTTACAAGGGTGAATTATAACCACAAACCTTATCAGGCTTGGAGAGCTGCTACGCCGATAGCTTCCAAGTGCAACGCTGTACAAGAAAATACTTGGCAAGGAGTCTCTGTGAGTCATGAACAAATCTTCACACTAATTAAATGAACTAATTGTCTCCTACAAACGCCACTCCTCTTTCGCTCTTCTTTATTCCCTATGGGAGGGGTCATTCACCGTCCACCTGTGTCAGCCCTTGTTCTTTAACTGTTCCCTTCTCCTGGCAGCTCTGCGCATGTGCACATTGGAAACAGGCTCCAGCTGTTCTTCTTCCCCACTGATCTCCAACTCCAAAGGCAGATGATAACTGTCAGACGACACTGGCCCCATCTCTGCCTTTGACGCAGCGCCCTCGTCAGAGCCTTCCCCAGACTCCAGGACCGGCCCATGTTCCTCCCCAACCTCCTCATTGTCTAAGTCTGCCACCAGCTCTGCTGTCTGCTGGTGGGCCACAACATATGTGTCTCCATTTATTTAAAACAAAGGTGAGGGATTACGGTTCATTTTTGACTTGTGGACTTCAACTCCCAGAATTCCTGAGCTAGCATGTGAGCCTGGCTGACTCAGGAATTCTGGGAGTTTAAGTCCACTGGTCATAGAAAGGACCACAGTTCCCCACTCCTGGTTTAAAATGAGAAAAAGCTTTCCATTATGCCATTCAGAGATTTTGAGCAGTGAAATGCTTGGGGCGCCTTCTACAGCATGGCAGGGTGTGTGTGATGAATTTCGATCCATAATTTCTAATTTCTGCTTCTTGTCTCGTACAATCTGACATTTGCATGGGTTAGACTAAACATCGCCTGTAGTAACTTTATGGCAGCGATACGATGTTCTGTGGCTGTTTAATGTGTATCCCGGACATAAACACATGGTGATTTGTACCCCAAATTATTGGCATTCTATGTTTAATTTTGGTGCTTTCCCCACTAGTACATACTGCTCTGGTTTCCACCACTTTCTATGTTGACGTTGCCAGAACTTCTCCCCAGTCTTCTTTTCCAAGTCTTCACTGGTCTTCTGGCTTCCCTCCAAGATAATGGATGACAAAGCCTAACAGATGTTCTACACTTAACGATGCCTTTGGATGGGATCAGAATAAGGGCGAAATATTTCCTAACCCCAGTCCAGCAAAGAATGACTCAAGGCCGCCTTATTCTCAGCTGAGGCATGATGAAGGAACATCAAGGGGACTTGGCAGAAAGATGTCTCCAGAACAGAATAACAGAGTTGGAAGGGATCTTGGGGATCTTCTAGTCCACTCCCAACTCAAACAGGACATCCTATACCATTCCAGACAAATGACTGTCCAATCTCTTCCTAAAAAGCCTCCAGTGATGAAGCACCTACAACTTCTGGAGGTAAACTGTTCCACTGATTAATTGTACTCACTGTCAGGAAATGTTTCCATAGTTCTAGGTTTCTTCTCTCCTTGATTAGTCTGCATTCAGTGGTGGGATTCAAAAAAATGTACGACTGGTTCTGTGGGCATGGCTTGGTGGGCGTGGTGTGGCTTGGTGGGTGTGGCTTGGTGTGCCTGGCAGGGGAAGGATATACTGCAAAATCCCCATTCCCTCCCCACCCCACTAACCTGCTTTCCAGCTACTGTGCAGGGCAACCAAAGAAGACCCAGCCGATCAGCTGGGACTCAATGGGGGGGCAGAGAAGAGATAGGGGTGGGGCCAGTCAGAGGTGGGATTTTCCAATTCTCCAAATGACTCAAAATTTCCACTACTGGTTCTCCAGAACTGGTCAGAACCTGCTGAATACCCACCTCTGATTAGAAACATTGCTAACGGAAATTCTGTATCATTTTCTGAATAAAGTGCACTACTGTACTGTTAAGGAATAGCAACAAACCAACACACTCTCTTTCCACTGTGATTTTTTTAGAAATTCTGTATATAGCCCTACAGAATAGATAATGCACAGTCCACATGTGTTTTACAGTGGTGGGAATCAAAAAATTTTTTACTACCGGTTCTGTGGGTGTGGCTTAGTGGGCGTGGCTTGGTGGGTGTGGCATGGTGGGCATGGCAGGGGAAGGATACTGCAAAATCCCCATTCCCTCCCCACCCCACTAACCTGCTTTCCAGCTCCGTTCTCCTGTACAGGGCAACCCAAAAAGACCCGACTGATCAGCTGGGACTCAATGGGAGGAAGAGAAGAAATGGGGGCAGGGCCAGTCAGAGGTGAGATTTTCCGGTTCTCTGAACTACTCAAAATTTCCACTACTGGTTCTCCAGAACTGGTCAGAACCTGCTGAATGCCACCTCTGGTCCAATCTCTTCTTGAAAGCCTTCAGGGGCTTTGGAGAATAGCTTGACCTTTTCCTTTTTGTGATTGCAGAACTGCTCAGTGCCAGCATTGGCTCTTTGCGGGGTACTCCGTGGTTCAGATTCAGTGAACCAACCACAGAAGATTATCAACCACAGAAGATTATCAACCACAAAAATGGATCTTCCCCCTCCTTCCTTGACCACGGTTAAGAAACCTCCATGAGGTAAGGAGTAGAAGAATGGTTTCTTCTGGTTCTTGAATGGATTCCACACTTCTCCAGAACCTGGATAGGCCAGAAAAGATGATTGGTCTTCCAAGTATGTAAACACACAACTTCCATGTCTTGGTGTGATCAAGCCCAAGCAATTTTGGAATGGTTGGTGCCGGTACAAATCCAACACTGGACTAACATGGAAAAAAGATTTTGGCATCTCCAATGGATACAAGTAAGGATGTATCCCAGGCCTGTCTCTACATGCGGAGTCCTTCTTCTTTTGTAGACTAACCACTCCTGTCTCCGTGCTACCTATGATCTGCAGCTGCAGAGAGAGAGGTCGGGGGGGGGCTCTCATTATGGGATATGAGTAGCAGTTTACAACAAGGTGGTTGAAGTAGAAGTTTGTTTGCTTTTAATCCATTGTTTGCTTTGTTTTGAAACACAGGATCCCACTAGAAGCATTTCAAAACCAACCGCATAAAGGTAACAGGGTTCCACGATCTTTAGGCTCCTCATTCCAGGGGTGTAATTCGCTCCCCGAATGGGAGCAGAATTCACGCTTGTGCTTTAAGAAGTGAAAAGCAAAGGCTAAAAGGCTGCAGAGGGGATTTGCTCTGCAAAATAATCAGACCCTTATTAGGTTACAATGGATGACAGATGGAAGAATGGTGAAGCAAGCTACCTAGTAAACAAAATGGGAAAGGCCTTTCTGGAACTATTTTATGAGAACATGTACTATTCTGGATGCTGGTCACCTGACATTTTATTCGAGTTCTGTAATCAGTTCATAAATTAGATTTCTTTTGAGAAGGACTACCACAGATAAACCAATCAGCTTGATTTAGCAGAGGAAAAAAAAATATCTGAAGACTTCCTTTTATGTAAGATACTTACATTAAAAAAAAATGCAGAGAAGACAGGGGTGGGATGCCAATATTTTTACTTCTGGTTCTGTGGGGGTGGCTAGGTGGGGGTGGCCATGTGACTGGCTGGGCGTGGCTTCGTCTTTTTTTGGCAGCACCACACACACACACACACACACACACACAAACACATCCCATGCTCCATATTTTTTTTTTGCCTCCTGGGCCTCAGGGAAGCCTCCTGGAGGGGCGTTTTTGCACCCAGAAGGCTTCCCTGAGGCCCAGGAGGCCAAAAACAGAGTGTGTGTGTGTGTGTGTGTGTGTGTGTGTGTGTGCAGCATCCCACCCCTCCACACACCTCTTTTTGCCCCCTGGGTCTCAGGGAAGCCTCCTGGGTGAAGCAGTAAGACAGCGAGGGGGATCCTGACACAGTTGGTCATCAGAACAGTTGATCGTCAGGAGGAAAAAAATACAATACCTTAAGGCAGTGGTGGCTAACCTTTTTGGGCTGCTGTGTCAAAGGTTATACACGCGCTTGCATGCTCGCGCTCACGTGCCAGCACCCATAAGGCAATGTGCGTGCCCCCATGCCCCCTATGCATGCACGCGCAATCTCTCCCACCCCCCACCGTCCCCTTACCTGCACTGTGCCTCACAGCTGATTTTCAGCTGATTTGAGGCCTTTTTTGGCCTCCCAAAGCCTTGAGGAAGGCTTCTGCAGGCTTCAACAAGCTTTGTAGGCCGAAAACTAGCCCCGTTTCATCACTTCCTGTTTTTCCGGAAATACCGGAAGTTATGAAATGGGGCTAGTTTTCAGCCCACAAAGCTTGCTGAAGCCTGCAGAAGCCTTCCTCAAGCCTTTGGGAGGCTGAAAAAGGCCTCAACCCAGCTAAAAAATCAGCTGTGAGGCATGTGCATACGCAGTAAGTTTGCCTACAGCTCATGTGCCAGCACAAATGGCTCTGCGTGCCACCTGTGGCATGCGTGCCATAGGTTCGCCATAAGGAGTGACTGGAATGCAGTCAGCGATGTCAGGCATGTGCGCAATGTCGTGCATGTGTGATAAGGACTGACTGGGTGGAGAGGGGTGGGGCCAGCCAGGGGCACAATTTGCTGGTTTTCCAAACTGTGCAGAATTGTAACAACCAGTTCTATAGCACCAGTCTGAACCGGTTGAATCCTACTCCTGAGAGAAGAGCAACTAGGATGATTAAAGGCCTGGAGACTCAACTGAAACGTGCAGCACATTCAAAACTCCAGTTATAAATTGTCATTGTTTGTGATTTTTTTCCCTCCCTCCTTTTTTTTCTTTATTAATTATTATTTTAACCGATTAGGATTAGCATGTAAAAATATAAGAAAACACTGAAGGAACTGGAAAAACAACCAATAGGTTGTGATCAACATTTTAAATTCAGATTTTTCACTTATGAATCATTGAATGTTGACATGAATTCCAAGTCTTCTAAACACATTTTATTTTATTATTTAATTTTACTTTAATTTTACTTTATTTTATTTATTTTACTTTACTTTTATTTTATTATTTTATTTTAATTTATTTTTTATTTTGTTTTATTTTTTATTTTATTTTGTTTTGTTTTGTTTTATTTTATTTTATATTATTTATTTATTCATTTATTCCTTTATTATTTATTTAGGGCACTTGTTAACCACTCATGAATTTCCTCACAGAGTCCTTATTACAGGTAGTTCTCAACTTATGTACACAGTTGGGGCCCAAAATTTCCATTGCTAAGTGAGACAAGTGAATTTTGCTCCATTTGATGGCTTTTCTTGTCAAAGTTGTTAAGTGAATCACTGCAGTTGTTAAGTTAGTAACATGGTCATTATGTGAATCTGCCTTCCCTATGGATTTTGCTTGTCAGGAGGTGGCAAAACATTGACCCCAGGACTCTGTAACGATCATAAATACGAGTCACTTGCCAAACCCCTGAAGTTTGATCACATGACCATGGGGAACGCTGCAAAGGTCTTAAATAGGAAAAATGATCATAAGAAGTCACTTTTTTCAGTGGCCTTGTAACTTCAAATGGTCACTCACTAAATGAAGGATTCTAGGTCAAACCTTTAATCAATTGTGTTTCTTTTTTTCCTTCTTTCTCTGAGGTGTCTATTTTGCAATTTCCCAAATGCCTCCCGAGAATGGCAGACTTGGTGCCTCAAAAACGCCATTGAATTCCACTTGCAAGTAAATTTACATATTTCCCTCACTTCACACTAAAGGCGTTCTGCGTTCACTCAGCCTCTGAGATGACAGGAAATTGTGGGTGTTAAGGACCACAGCCTTCGCAAGGCATTTTATTGATGCAAGATGAATAAGAGACATAACCGATACAGAGTGTTGTTAGTTAGTTCCAGTTTCACCATTCCTTGTTGCTTCCATTTGTCGCTTCCGAATCTTCCAAAATTCAGCTTCCTGGGTTTTTTTTTTTAGCCATCACTAGTTGTGGTATTTTTAGACACTCTTTTCCATTCTAGTGTGTTTAGCTTCAGTATTGATTTAATTTTAATGTAAGTGCACAAATGCAGTCCCTTTTTCTTAATTTACATTGTTGTGTTGCCATTTTGATTAAAAGGGCATTCTTGCAAGTATTATAGAATCGAATCGAATAGAATAGAGAATGGAATCGAATCGAATAGAGAATGGAATGGAATGGGATGGAATAGAATAGAATAGAATAGAATAGAGAATGGAATGGAATGGAATGGAATGGAATGGAATGGAATGGAATGGAATGGAATGGAAGAGAAGAGAAGAGAAGAGAAGAGAAGAGAAGAGAAGAGAAGAGAAGAGAAGAGAAGAGAATTAGAGGTGGTCTTCAGCAGGTTCTGACCAATTCTGGAGAACCGGTAGTGGAAATTTTGAATAGTTCGGAGAACCAGGAAATACCACCTCTGACTGGAGATTTTACAGTATCCTTCCCCTGCCACGCCCACCAAGCCACGCCCACAGAACCGGTAGTGAAAAAAAAATGAATTCCACCACTGCGCTCCCTCCCTTCCTCTGGGTGTGTATACTCTGCTATGCCTTAACAACCAGATTCGTCCTCCTGATCCACCACGTGATCATCTCACCTGCAGAACACTGAAAAGGCATATTTGTAGAAGACTCTAGAACATTATTAGATCTTCTTACTCTTCTGTAAGATTGGATGGTCTTTCTGCTTGCTTGTCCAGAAATTGTATTTAGCTAAGTGTTAAGTATCTTTCTCAATTCTGCTTCTCCACAATCGTTCCCCACAAACCCCTCAGAGTTTGATTGACCTTCTGCCCAGTGGTGGGATTCAAAAAATTTTTTACTACCAGTTCTGTGGGCATGGCTTGATGGATGTGGTGTGGCTTGGTGGGCGTGGCAGGGGAAGGATACTGCAAAATCCCCATTCCCTCCCCACCCCACTAACCTGCTTTCCAGCTCCGTTCTCCTGTGCGGGGCAACCAAAGAAGAGCCAGCCAATCAGCTGGGACTTGGGAGGCAGAGAATAGATGGGGGCGGAGCCAGTCAGGGGTTGTATTTGCCAATCTTCTGAACTACTCAAAATTTCTGCTACCGGTTCCCCAGAACTGGTCAGAACCTGCTGAAGACCACCTCTGCTTCTGCCCATGACTGTAGTAGTGTATCCATTCTGCTTCACTGATTGTGATTTATTTTAGAGCTAAGGAAAGGAATCTGTGACCTTATGACATAGCTTGCAGTGCCTCTAGTTCAGAGGCATCAAACTCAAGGCCCATGGGCCATATTGAGCCCGTGGGGATGCTTAAATCTGGGCCGGCGATGCCAGCCTGGAAATAACAAAGGACCAGCCTGCTGTGGCTCTGGCAACCAAAATGGGGCACGGGGGCTGGGTGTGACCCCGTGCCCCATTTTCAGCCTGGATGACCACCTGCAGTACTCTGCTGGCCAAATGCACCCACCCACCCCGCACCCTATTTTGGCCAGCACAGTGCTGCAGGAGACCATCCCATCTCCACCCCCTCCCCAGGCCGGCCTATGCGGGAAAATTACAATGCTGATCCGGCCTTTAAAGAAATTCAGTTTGACACCGCCACTCTAGTTCAATCCAGTGTAGATGCTAAAATCCCTGATCTGCAACAGGGGAAATGACCACCCAATGCAATTGTGCTCTCCAGCCATTGAGAGTTGAATGAGGAAAATTTTTATCCACTCAAAGGCTCTCTCTTGCTTAAATGAAGTGTGATTACTTCTCCCCACTTCTTCGCATGATCCCACTAAAGTCTGTCAACTTCCCAGCCCTTGGGAATCAAATGGCATATAAATATAATAAATTAAATTACAGTGCAGTATTCCTGCACCACTTTTAGCCCCATCTAGTCTGTTTAGATAGCTCTGTCCAGCCCTCAAAAATCCCTGTGCTTAACCATTTAAATTCTTTTTTTCCCCCTATAACTTGATCTCAGCCACACATGGAGAACAATTGCCATTTCATAGAAGACAACCATGGGAATTCTAGCTGTCTACTCTTTCCCAGAAGTCTTAACTCTCCGGCTTCTTCCCTCTACCCAGATGTACCCAAGAAATTCTTCTCAGAAAGAATTCTCCTCCTATATAAAATTTTAAACTGGATAATAGAATAGAATAACAGAGTTGGAAGGGACCTTGGAGGTCTTCTAGTCCAACCCCCTGCTTAGGCAGGAAACCCTACACCACTTCAGACAAATGGTTATCCAGTCCCTTCTTAAAAACTTCCAGTGTTGGAGAATTCACAACTTCTAGTGGCAAGTTGTTCCACTGGTTAATTGTTTGCAGCTCCTCAAATATTGGAATATTGCTATCATGTCACCCTAGATCTTCTTTTCATTAAACTAGACATACCCAATTCCAGCAACCATTTTTCATATGTTTTAGCCTCCAGTCCCCTAATCCTCTTTGTTGCTCTTCTCTGCACTCTTTCTAGAGTCTCAACAACTTTTTTTACATTGTGGCGACCAAAACTGGATGCTGTATTCCAAGTGTGGCCTTCCCAAGGCATTGTAAAGTGGTATTAACTAACACTTCATGTGACCTTGATTCTATCCCTCTATTTATGCAGCCTAGAACTGTGTTGGCTTTTTTGTCAGCTGCTGCACACAGCTGGCTCATATTTAAATGGTTGTCCACTAGGGTAATCTATGGAAATGTCCTGGTTTGAGCATCAAGCCATCTCTCTTTGTCTTTCTATCTCTGTCTCTCTCCCCCCTCCCTGTCCCCCCTTCCCCGCTGTCTCTCTCTGCCTCTCTCTCAAATTTATATGCTGTCCAACTTGCTATCAAGTGACTCTGGCTGGACTGGGCAACTTTAGTGTGTGAAAAAACCTCCCCCTCTTTGAAATCTTCTTTAATGGACTGACTTCTGGGAAAGAAAATGATCAGAAGATGGCTACGCTAAATGGTGGAGATACTAAGTAGATTAGTTCTTGATAATTCCTTTCTGAGTAAGGAGAGGCTATGAGATCACCCACAAGTGCTCTGTACAGTTGCTCCCCATGGGAAAAATTGCAAAATAGCGGTGTGCTTAGAGCTCTGGAAGAGAAGATAATTTTGCTCAATGGACAACACCTTTGAAAGGACATTAAATTCCCATACTTCCTTTTCTAATCATTGTCAGAAATTGCTTGTTAACTGCTTTTTCAAACCTTGGCATTGATGTATTTTACAGCATCGTGTGAGTTTTCTTCAATTCTTAATGAAAAGAATTTTAACTACAAGTTTAAGGAGTTTTAAAAAAAATGGGAGAGGGGAAATAACCATCCAAAGTGTGGCTAGAACTTTGACTTTGGAAAGTTACAAATGGATTAAGGGTTTAGGTGGATTAACTTGTCTGATCCTTTTGTTTTATAGTCAGCACAAGGCGTGGGAAGGGTGGGGACCAAGGTTCTTGGTATCTTCTCTCATTAAGTTTTCTTCAAAAGTTTGTAAACTTTTTTGAATTGGTTTCGGTCGGATGTGCATTCCAAGAATGAAGCTGTATTTGGATTCTAAAGCAATTCACAGAGCAGCAAAATCAACCGAAAGTTCAGGAAAGGAAAATCTTGGAAAAAAGGACTCAGATTTTTTTTTTAAAAAAAGCCTTATTTTGAGGAAATCTAGCTTTTAAATATTTATGTTAATGATCCTTTTCAAGTGTGGTTTTTGGCACTCTAAAGTTTTCATTACAAATTGTTTAGTATTTTTCTTGGCTTCCAAAAAAGGAGCTGGCAACATAACTGCAGTCCCATATGTGTTTACAAAAAATAAAATAAAAATGAAACTTAACATTGTAAGATTATTTGCCCTAATTCCAGAACACTAATGGGAGACCATATGGGGGGTGAGCTTCATGGTAAAATAACAACATACTGGAGAGAATCAAAAGTGGTTTTATTTCTGAAAAGGCAACTGGGCTGATTTTTTTTCTTTGAGGAAGAAAAAGACAAAGACGTTTCACTTCCTATCCCAGGAGCTTCATCAGTTGTATCGGATGCTGTGGGAGATGGAAGGACAGTTATTGACAGTTGGGATTCACTGGTGGGAGGGGCAATGATAGGTTCTGACAGGAACATGCTTTCTCCAAAGCACCAGAAGGCAGGACAAGCAATAATGGTTGGAAACTGATCCAAGAGAGATCAACCTGGAATTAAGGAGAAACTTCCTAACAGTTAACCGGTAGAACAGTCTGTCTTCAGAAATCGTGGGTGCTCCATCCCTGGAGGCTTTTTAGAAGAGACTGGACAGTCAATTGTCTTGAGACTGTACAGGTTCTCCTGCTTCAGCAGGGGACTGGACTAGAAGACCTCTAAGGTCCTTCCAGCTCCTACTCTACTCTACTCTACTCTACTCTACTCTACTCTACTCTACTCTACTC
>NW_020769308.1:47922487-47933198 GCF_900518735.1 Pseudonaja textilis | reverse complement strand
TCTACTCTACTCTACTCTACTCTACTCTACTCTACTCTACTCTACTCCATTCCATTAATTCTATTCTATTCTGTTCTGTTATTCTATTCCATTCCATTCTCTATTCCATTCCATTCATTTGTATTGTATTGTATTGTATTGTATTGTATTGTATTGTATTGTATTCCATTCTCTATTCAATTCTCTATTCCATTTTCTATTCCAGTGGCCCCCAACCTTTTTTGTGCCACGGCCCGGTACCAGCATCACAAAATGATCTGCGGCCCGGTACCGGCATCAGCATATATGACAAGGCAAGGTGAGCCGAGCGACCGGCCAGCCAGCTGTCCCCCGCTTCTTCCCACCACCTTCAATGCCTCCTTTGTACCTTTGTTGATGGGCTTCAGTTCGGGACGGCTTCGGGACGGTCGCTCGGCTCGCCTTGCCTTGGGTGCTGAAAGAATCCTCACGCCTTAGTTTCATTCGAAGCCCCCCCCCTTCGATGAAACTAAGGTCCAGGATTCCTTCAGGACCCAAACGCTGCTTTCCAACTGGAAAAGCTCACCCGGAAGCACTTTCTCATCAAACAAGATGGCGGCGCCCAGCAAACCGGCGGCCCGGTAGGAAATGTTTCATGGACTGGTACCGGTCCACGGCCCGGTGGTTGGGGACCCCTGCTCTATTCCATCCCATTCCATTCCATTCTAAGATGCTGGTGGGGGGAATGGGAATATTATGGGGGGCGGTTTGCACTTAACGGTCTCAACACTCTCTGAGAGCCATTGCACCTATTTGGGGTTTTATCTGTGACCTCAGGGTCACCTGAATCAGAGGTGTGGACTCTTCTTGGAACAGCCAAAAAGGCTGTGTTGTAAATTGGGGATAGAGAGTGTCGAATTCCCCCTGCCTTGTTGAGGGAGGGTTGTTCAATTATAACAAAGATGGACATTTTGATCCCTGTTTTAAGCCAATGGACCTGTCTGTCTAAAATGTGGACTTAGCTGTCTTCAAAAGAGTGCCCTTTGTCTTTTAAATGCAGATGGATGGCTGAATCTTGTCCTGGACGGGAGGTTGGACTAGATGACCTATAAGGTCCCTTCCAACTCTGATTATCTGTTATCTGATGGGTCAGATCGCCTATGTTGTGCCATGCGCTTGTGAAGTGAAATAAATCAATAAAACCACTTTTGATACAACTATGACCTGGATGACCGAAACATTTATACCAGAGAGAAGTTTTGTACAGGTAGTCCTCGGGTTACGACTCCAATTGAGCCTAAAATTTGTGTTGCTGAGTGAAACATTTGTTGCTTCAGTTTTGCCCCCTTTTTACAACTTTTCTTGCCACAGTTGTTAAGTGAATCATTGCATGGGTTAAGTTAGTAATGTGGTTGTTGATTGGGATTCCCCATTGCTTGTCAGAAGGTCACAAAAGGGCATCACGTGGCCCACCTGGGACATTGCAACCGTCATAAGTATGAGCCTGTTGCCAAGCATTGGAATTTCGGTGGTCACAGGACCGCCACAGTCGTAAGTGCGAAAAATGGTCGTAAGTCCCTTTTTTCAGTGCCGTTGTAACTTTGAACAGTCACTAAATGAACTGCCATCACTTGAGACTTTCAAGAAGAGATTGGATTCCCATCTGTCAGAAATGGTGTAGGGTCTCCTGCTTGGGCAGGGTGGGTTGGACTAGATGACCTACAAGGTCATTTCCAACTCTGTATTATCTGTATCTGTTCAGTGATCAAGGGCTACCTGTACTTATTTGGCAGTTCATGGATTATTCAGGTGGTTGTTGAGCGTTGTTTAAAGAGGCTGAAACTCAAAAATGAACTTCTGAGGTATCAGCAAACTCATTTGAACCGATGTCTTTTAACACAAGTAGTGCAAGACCAAAAGATGTGGCCCATAGAATCACCAAATGCCAGACATGACTGAATGGATATCATCATCATCATATCATCATCTGTTAAACCTCTCACTGAATGGTCACTAGACTGAACACCTAGAGTGAAAAAATACTGATATTTCCTAATAAAATGCAAGCCATTTTATATGGAAAGCTGTGGAGGAGCTGAAATCACAAACAGAAATGAGAAATGATGTTGCCACTGGTACACAACCATTCTTTACTATTCTTTATCACGAGAGAGAGAGAGAGAGAGAGTAGTTGGCTGGAGTTTAATAAATAAGGACCACTTATAATATATAAACAATAGAAACCTTTATATGCTACATGCATATCATATAATTTAGTCATAATAACTTATATGGCAGAGGGAAACGAACCTATGTTCGCCCGATTTTCCTGGACAAGGCGCACACACAAGAAGTGTCTATTCTGATCCATCGCCAGGCTACCAGTTTGTGGTTTTCTGAAGTCAATGCGCGCACAAAGGTTTGTGAGGTTTTGCACTGGGAATTCCAGTGCTTGTCATCGATACCGCGACAACCGCTTTTGGCGGGCTTGGCTTGCTTACACCTTGTTTCGTAAAAATATTGCTTGACCGGAGAAGGACCCATTCGGATTTCACCCAGAACAGTCACCTGGTGTCCTCGGATGTCTACCGCGGAAGTTTTGTCCGTCACCCATCGGCTCTCGCTGTCGCACACAGAATATTCCCCGCGGTGGGTTTTGCCTTCTGTATACCTCTTCCGGCGAGACGTTCGGTTCAGCGCCACGGGCTCCTCCATCAGATACAAGGGAGGGGGTTCCAGCGGGGTGTTTTCACTCAGGAGCACCCGGGGAGAACTGAAGCGTCTTTGCTGCCTCAGAAATTCTGCATCCAACGAAACAACGGGCTGGAAATCCAATTTAGTATCTTGGCTTGTCGTCAACTCCGGTCCGGCCTCGGTTTTCCTCCCTGTGGTCGGCACGCCATCCTTCGTCCGGGCCTCCTGCTTGGGGATGGTGTTTTTCCAAATGCCAGCTTGAATCAACGTTTTGAGGAAAGAATTCATGGAATCTTCTGATAAACTCCTTTGGTCCATGCTGGTCGATTGGATGCCAGAGAGAAACGCCAGAAAGGTCACAGAAAACAAGATGGACATCACCTTGTTCACATGTAAGGCCTGAAAAAAAGAATACAGAGGCAACTTAATTACATGAGCTTAGCTCCGCCCCCACCCCCACCCCCGCAACCCACCCAGTCTCTGTAAACTTTTGAAAGGTGTTATTTCCCCAAAGGAGAAGCATAAGCAGGGGTGGGATTTCTACCAGTTCGGAGCAGTTCCATAGAACCGGTTGTTATGATTCTGCACAGTTTGGAGAAACAGCAAATTGTGCCCCTGGCTGGCCCCACCCCTCTCTGCCCACCCCTCCCCACCCCGCCAAGTCCATCCTTATCACACATATGTGACTTCACACCCATGCCCGACATTGCTGACTGCATTTTCCCCCTCCCAGTCACTCCTTACGGTATTTTTTTTCCTCCAACGATCAGCTGTTCTGACAATCAGCTATGCCAGAATCCCCCTCGCTATCTTACTGCGTCGCCAGAAAGCTTCCCTGAGGGCCAGAAAGCAAAAAGGGGTGCGCAGGTGTGTTTGTGCTGCACCTCCCCTTCCCATGCTCCGCTTTTTGCCTTCCTGGGCCTCAGGGAAGCTTCCTGGGAGCAAAAACGCACCCCAGGAGGCTTCCCTGAGACCCAGGAGACCAAAAAACCAGAGGTGAGAATGTGTGCTGCTGCTGAAAAAAAAAAGAAGCCACACCCACCTAGTCACATGGCCACACCCACCTAGCCATGCTCATAGACCCGATTGTTAAAAAAATGTAATCCCACCCCTGAGCATAAGGCACACAGGAAGCAGAGGTGATATTCAGCAGGTCCTGACCAGTTCTGGAGAACCAGTAGTGGAAATTTTGAGCAGTTCGGAGAACCGGCAACTACCACCTCTGACTGGCCCCGCCCCCATCTCTTCTCTGCCTCCCATTGAGTCCCAGCTGATCGGCTGGATCTTCTTTGGATGCCCTGCACAGGAGGAAGGGGCTGGAAAGCAGGTTAGTGAGGTGGGGAAGGAATGGGGATTTTGCAGTATCCTTCCCTTGCCATGCCCACAAAGCCATGCCACGCCTACAAAGCCACGCCCACAGAACCAGTAATAAAAAAAAATTGAATCCCACCACTGACAGGAAGGTAGTCATATAGTCATGTGAAGCTGTTTAACTTTTGTCACCACTCAGCGAGTTCCTTTTGGAGCTCACCCAACCTGACCAGGTCACTTTATCCTGTGACTTTTGCCCATGTTTATCTGTGCATTTAATGAGCATCCCTTACACTGCATCCTGCGGGTCATTTAAACGTTTGGAATAGCATTTGGAAGCAAAAAGGGAGCTCTTGGGGACTCCAGTCAATACTAGCTTCCAGGATATTGATACCCTCTGACTGGGTTGTTTAAACTAGCTGCCAGTTTACCAAATACCAGTTATCTGTCTTCTTCACAATAATGTCATGATTTCATTAGATGTCATCGCGTCAGTGTCAACTTTTAAAGTAAAGGTAAAAATGTCTCTTGTCCAGTTGTATCTAACTCTAGGGGGCTGTGCCTATCTCCGTTTCTTAGCCAAGGGAACCAGTGTTGTCTAAAGATATTTTTGTAGTCGTGTGGCTAGTATGACTATATGCCAAGGTGCACAGAACGCTGCTCCCCTCCCAATGAAGTGGCACCTATTTATCCACTTGCGTTTACATGCTTTTGAATTGCTAGGTTGGGCAGAAGCTGGAGCAAGGAACGGGAACTCATCCCATCATGTGACACATGGGTCTCAAACCCGGCTTTGTCAGCTTTCCAGCTGACAAGCTCGGCATCTTTAACGGCTGAGCCACGACACTCCCTTGATTTCATTAGGTGTTGGCATTCAGGGTCAACTCTTAGCAAGCTCAACAATTACAAGGGATCCTGTAAAACATCTGACTGAGACCGAGCTACCATGGCTGACTGGGGAATTCTGGGAGCTGAAGTCTACAAGTGTCTTTAAGTTGCCAAGTTTGCAGTTCCCTGCTTTAGATCAGGGGATGCCAACCATTTGGACCTCAGGGACCACCAAACTCATAATTTTAAATCCCGGGGACCACAAATATGAATTTTGACTGACGGTGGCTTGCTGACATTGGTGAGAGAGAGAGAGATCTGATCTAACCTCTCTCTCCCCACCCCCACCCCACACATACACACAGAGGCAGAGGTGGGATTCAAATTTCTTAACAACCAGTTTTATGGGCGTGCCCTATTTTGTGGGTGTGGCTTGGTGATCATGTGACTGGCTGGGCATGGCTTGTATGTAAATATTATAAATATTTATGTAAATATTGATTTTTTATATATAAAAAAGCTACTTTTACCCAAAATCAGGCAAAGCAGGCAGCAGATTGAGTTGTTCACAGAATCACAGATTCACTCAGAGATCTATCTTTCTGCCATCAGCTACCTGAGTAGCTGAAGTAGTAGTGTGTGAATGGAGGTGAAACTCAAACCTTACAATCCGGAAGAGAATTTGGTGGAGGGAAATTGGGAAGCCATAATGTGTGAATGGATAGGAAAACTGCAACTGACACTAGATTACACAAGGCACACATGACCACGAATGGAAACCACAGTTCCCAAGATCTTCCTTAGCATTTTTTGTGCTATTTAGGAATGTTCAATGCATGACTTGGTCTCATTAGCCTGCAGTTTCTCCCACCCTAACCCAATCCCACCAATGAAGGCAGAAAACCAGAGTGGGAAACCATATAACTTAATTACTCCATTTAAGGATGCAATTATATACACACTTATATGATTAGCAATAGATCAACCTAGGCAGAAAATAAACCACAACCCTCAATCTGGTAGAACAGCCAAAACGGACTAGTTGTAGGAATTTTACAAAGATATTTAAACTTCGGCATGATTCTCAAACGGTCCAGACATACTTAATGTGGACAGCGCACTCTAGATGACTTAACTTGGATTAATTCAGAGAATGTGAAAGTATTTCAGAAAATATCATGTGTTATTCAAATCGCTTGTAGCGATGCCACAGATGCTCTTGCTGTACAAATTTAAAACACATTACTTGGCTTGGATACACTAGCAAAAAAGAAATAACAATAATTTATAGATGGTGCAAGATGGGAGTTTGCCCAGCCTTGCCCTAAAGGTTTTGAACAAGAGACACAAAGGGTGCTTGGTGCTCTCTGAGCTGGGTTGTTTTCTTGCAGACGTTTCATTACCCAACTCGGTAACATCACCAGTGCTGCTGATGAGGCATGACACCAGCACTGATGATATGCGTTGAAATGCACAATGGCAGCAGGGGTGATATGTGCAGAAAAGAGCAACGAAGATGTTTAGGTGGCTGGAAGTTAAAACATTTGAAAAAACGGTTGCAGAAATGGGGTATCTCTAGTCTAATGAAAAGAAAAACTAGAAACAATATAATAACAGTCTTCCAATATTTGAGGGGCTGCCACAAAGAAGAGAGGGCAACCTATTTTCCAATGCAACTGAAGGCAGGACAAGAAGCAATGGGTGGAAACTAATCAAGAATCTTGTCAGACTTGAATATTGGGCACTATCTAACTAAATGAAATTCAATAGTGAAAAAAGTAAAGTTCTACTTTTAGGCAAGAAAAACAAAACGTACAAGTACAGTATCAGAAATGCTATTCAGCGGATTCTGACCAGTTCTGGAGAACCAGTAGCAGAAATTTTGAGTAGTTTGGAGAACTGGCCAATACCGCCACTGACTGGCCCCGCCCCCATCTCTTCTCTGCCTCCCATTGAGTCCCAGCTGATCCGCTGGGTCTCCTTTGGTTGCCCTGCACAGGAGAATGGAGCTGGAAAGCAGGTTAGTGGGGTGGGGAGGGAAGGGGGATTTTGCAGTACCCTTCCCTGCCACGCCCATCAAGCTACATCCACCAAGCCCCACTCACAGAACCAGTAGTAAAAAAAATGGAATCCCACCACTGGTACAGTATAGGTGGTACCTGGCTCAATAGTAGTAATTGTGAGGGAGATCTTGGAGGCCTAGTAGACAACCATTTAAATATGAGCCAGCTGTGTGCAGCAGCTGCCAAAAAAGCTAACGCAGTTCTAGGCTGCATAAACAGAGGGATAGAATCAAGATCACATGAAGTGTTAATACCACTTTATAAGGCCTTGGTAAAACCACACTTGGAATACTGCATCCAGTTTTGGTCACCACGATGTTAAAAAAGATGTTGAGACTCTAGAAAGAGTGCAGAGAAGAGCAACAAAGAGGATTAGGGCACTGGAGGCTAAAACATATGAAGAACGGTTGCTGGAACTGGGTATGTCTAGTTTGATAAAAGAAGGACCAGGAGTGGCAATGATAGCAGTCTTCCATCAGGGGTTGCCCCAAAGAAGAGGGAGTCAAGCTATTCTCCAAAGCACCTGAAGGCAGGACAAGAAGCAATGGGTGGAAACCAATCAAGGAGAGAAGCAACCTAGAACTAAGAAGAAATTTCCTGACAGTGAAAACAATTAACCAGCGGAACAGCTTGCCTCCAGAAGTTGTGAACGCTCCAACACTGGAAGTTTTTCAGGAAAGATTGGACAACCATTGTCCAATCCAGAATGGTATAGGATATCCTGCTTGATCAGGAGATTGGACTAGAATATCTCAAACATCCTTTCCGTTATCCTGTTATTTCTGTTATTATGAAATTACCTAGTTGGTGTAGTGAAACGTCTTCAAGGAAAGCACCAAGCTCCGAGGCCCCAAGGACCTCTCATTTCAATAAATGAGCGATAAATATTCTCCTTTATTGGTACAAGAGATGTGGAATGGTTTAGGCAAGAGTGCTAACCTCTCATTCTTGCAGATTCTTTGAATGAATGAGTCCACCCACTCAAAGTATACATCACACAATAAAATGTTAGCTAGATTTGGAAGAGAAAATCTAGCTTTCCATAATGCCAACCCAACACAAGAACAAGTCAAATTCTGTCACTGCGCAGATTGCCTTTTATGGAAAAGAAAACCCCAATAGATTCTATGTTTTGTCTAGACGTGATTTTTTTTTAGCGAAGAAATGACACTTTATGAAAATAAACTTCATTTGTCATAAAATATTTTATTGTTCTATAAGAATAGAAATGTGTGAGAGCGGGGAAAACCTGCCAGGAGTATTTAACAGCATGTCTCTAGATTTAAAGTAGTATATTAAGTAATCAAATTAGAGTGACTTGTTTGTGAGTAGCCACCCAACTTTCACAAAGTGGCTAAAAATAGGACTGCTCGATGGTCAGAATTAGTTGTGTAACCAAAACAATTCTAGTTGTTGTCCTCTGATGAACAATTTTGCTGTTAGGCTGTTTCAGAAGTCCTTGGCCATCCAGTTATCAAATCTAATGCCAAATCTACAAACCGGTAAATTTGAGTGTAGTTTTCGGTTATTTCATGCTGTCAATTCTCAACTATATTAGTTCAACTACAAGCCGGGGAAAATAAATGTTCCTTCCTTATGAAGGACTCCTAGCATCAAGACTGCATAGTTTGTCCCAAAGATGTAGGAATTTCTTTTTTTTCTATTTTTCCCACAGGAAAAAGTTCAGCCCTGCATTCCCCCCATCGGTTGTCTAACTAGCAGGAACATTCCTGCCACATCACCCAGTTTTCTGGATTGTGTTCCCCTTCCTACAATCCTTTGCCCTCTATAAGTAGCTAAGTGTGCGGTGAACTCCACGCCTAGCACCAGCGGTCACTTTTGACACTTTCTTTTAAGAGAGATAATTAGCATTTCACTACGGATTAAGATCCCTAAGACGAAAAAGCCTTCACGACCGCAGCATTTTCCATGGATGAAATAGCTCTGCTGATGAGAACCAGAAGATTTTGAAGATCACGGATTCATGGAAAACTTAATGGGTTCCGCCTTCTGCTCCAACCGCTTGCTTGTTTGCAAAAGTCCTGGCCCATTCATCATCATGTTAGCCTGTTTTGAAGAGGTGAGAGATTTTTCTCTCTTCGTTTTTTATCCCCAGAGTGATGCAACCAGGGGTGGGCTTCTGGGGGCTTGCAGGGGCTCGGGAGAGCCCCCAGCTAAGACTCTGTGGGGTTTGGAGAGCCCCCAATAACCTCAGAAAGACCAGCAGCAAGGGAAAGTTCTTAATAGGCTTAATTGAACTTCTGGGCGTTCAGCCAAGAGCACTTTACATTTGGTAAAAATGTTGCAATCTAGATGAACAGTCCACTCAGGACTTGCAAGGGAGACCCATTGGGGAAATCAGATAACCTAGCCACTAGCCTCCGAGTCTCATACTTCACCCCCCTCACCTGTTGTAACCTCCCCATCACAAGACCCATCACAAGACTCTCACGGATGACTTACACCTGACCCATCGCAAGATCCAATATAAGACACGCCCTTGATATACCCATACCTGAAGCCCTTATGAACAGAAGGACACCGACATCCCCTAAACTCCACTGAAGATGTTACCTAACCTGGTAACGAAACATTCGGAAACCAACCCACAAGCCCGGAGAATGAATCTTCACCCTCACTTCCTAATCAGTTAGAATAATTAGTTAATTAATTGAATCTATTTAGCCAAGTTCCAGGAGTGGTGCGATAGCCTAGAGGTGGAGCTCTCACCTCATAATCAAGAGGCTGTGAGTTCGATCCTAGGTAGAGGCAGACGTTTCTCTCTCTCTGGGCACTATGGGAATATATCTGCTGAACAAAACTCCGCATCGGCGACAGGAAGGGCATCTGGCCATTAAAACACTCTGCTAGCTCCATTCAGTTGCCCAGACTCTACTGTACCACTAGGGATTATTAAAAGATGATGGTGATGATTTAGTCAAGTTCCAGGCTCAGCATGAGAGAGAAGGTCATCATAATCATTGATACCAATGTCTGAACTGCGGTACGCTTTCCGGGAACTGTTAGTTGAGGACTGCATTATAGGTTACGACTGCAATTGGGCCTAACATTTCTGTTGCTAGAATTTGCTTAGCAATTCAGAGGCATAATCTGGAGCTGCAAGGGATATTTGCACTTCATCTGCAGGTAAGCAAGGAGGATTACGCTTGTAAAAAAAATAAAGTTCATTTTACAAAGTTTCATATTTCCCATCCAAATACGAATTACAGAAGTAGATTAAGAAAATGTAAATACCCAGGTTTTGAAGGGGCTAATTAATTCATCCCACTTGCCCATGTCGGATTTAAATATGTCCCATAATTTGCTATCGTAACTATCTTGACTAAAGTGAGACACATCAAGAGGTTTCCTTGGGGGAGGCTTTAGATCAGGGGTGTCCAACCTTTCACCTTCCCTGGGCCACATTAGAAGATGAAAATTTGGTTTGGGCCGCACATAAAATAAAATAACAGTAACGATACCCAATCATCCCCAAAAACCATAGAAAACATAGTTAACATATTAAATTTATTTGGAAATAAAGTTAGTGAGATGTTTTTATTATTTATTATTAATTATTTATTTAAAATTATTTATTTTTTATCACCGTTTTTTTATCACTGTTTATTTTCCGGCCGAGGTTGGGGGGGGGGGGGGGGAGCTCGCCTGCCTCACGCCTACCTCCTCCTACAAATAGCCCGGCTGGATGAGGCAGGACTGGAAGGCAGAAGCAGCAGCAGCAGCGGCTGGGGCAGAAGCAGCGGCGGGGGCAGGCTTCTTCCCCCGCCGCCGCTGCTGCTTCTTCCCCCACCGCCGCTTCTTCCCCTGCCACCGCTGCCCCCGCCGCCGCTTCTGCC
>NW_020769308.1:47890525-47909389 GCF_900518735.1 Pseudonaja textilis | reverse complement strand
TGGTGATTGGCCCAAAGTCACCCAACCAACGTTCATATCTAAGATGGAACTAGAATTCCCAGTCTCCTGCTTTGTAGCATGGTGTCTTCACCCACTAAACCAAACTGGCTCTCTGTTTGGGTGGCTTTATGCTTAAAACTGAGAAATGTGCTGTCATACTTCTAACTATATTTGATGTTCCGGTTGAACTGGATCTGACATTCCCTCAGCAAAAGCCAAGCATTTCTATCATTCCTCCCCCCCAAAAAAGTTTTTTTTAAAAGCCACAAACAGCATGGCAGGGTAACATTAAAATAAACTCCGCCAGTTTCTATTTTTAAAAGGGACATAAAATCTGCTGGTATTTACCAAGCAACTTTCATCACAGTTAGACGAGATTACACCGAAAAATGGTCCATAGAGATGGGGGGGGAAAAAGAAAGAAAAAGTTCCATTATTCATAGACATAATTCTTTTCTCAAATCCAGCAAACAGGTGTTCTTTCTTGTAAAAATTATCTACAGAATCCGCGACTTTAGAAGTCTGGAATCCGGCGAGAAATTTGAAATGTCTGCTCCTTCAGTCCATCATCTGGGCTCTCTTTCGACTTGGGGAGAATTTAAGTGGGAAGAAAGCTTTTATTTAATGTGTAGCTGTGCCAGCTAAAAACCTCGACGGCAAGTCCAATTCTTTGCTGCCAAAACCATTATTTTTACTGAGAAACTTGTTGACGAATTCGCCTCTCCATTATTTTTTGTCCTGGCCTTGTTTGCCCTTTGGAATAAAATCCCCACGAAGATTAATGTGGTGGCCTTTGGCCCCTCCCACCCCTATGGGAGGGGCCATTCACCATCCACCTGTGGCTTTACTCCCGAGTCGACCCTTGTTCCTTAACTGTTCCCTTCTCCTGGCAGCTCTGTGCATGCGCATGCTGGGAACAGGCTCCAGCTGTTCTTCTGCCCCACTGACCACCAACTCCAAAGGCAGCTGATAACTGTCAGACAGCCCTGGCCCCATCTCTGCCTCCGGTGCATAGCCCTCATCAGAGCCTTCCCCAGACTCCAGGACTGGCCCATGTTCCTCCCCAACCTCCTGGCTGGCCGCTGGTGGGCCGCCACATTTTCCTTGTAAGATGGAGAGGGTGTGTGGGTGGGTGTTTCCCTGCCTCCACTGTGAGCGTAAAACGAGTTTCTTTGTAATGCTTTGCTCTCTTACCTTGCAGGAGGTGGCTGGGAGTCTTTGGTCTCTTCTCTGACCCTTAAGAGTATGCCTTTTTTGCATCTGATTGGGAGACTTTTGTCTCCTTCGCCTCCAGCTAACTCTGCAGCATTGAAGGGTCAGTGGGGAATTCCTGAAAGCAGGAGAGGAGGAAGAGGAGGAGGAGATGAAGAACAGAGCCTGGAGCAGCAGAGTCTGAATTCCTAAAAAGGAAGGGAAATAAAGAAAGGCCACTGAGAATGTGGATGGACTCCTCCCTCACCCCAAAACTTTAAAGCGGCTTCATTTCCCTTTCAAATCCCTCGCTTGGGTGTTGCCGTAGAGAAAGGCCGAATGCAAATTCTCCATTGGCTCAACATGCCCGTCCATCAAAAAGAAAGAGGACACCCACAGCACCCACAGAGGCGCTATGCTGACCGGAAGCCCTGAAGGGCCTCACTTGAGAGGATACACCTGCTATTTTGCCCTTTGCTTTCTTCTCCGGGAGCTTCGGTTCTACCCTACTCTCCCTCAACCTTCACCAAAAAAAAAAAATAATAATCATTGGAGCCACCTGGTAGGCTGAAATATATGAGTTTGTGTTCAAAGAACTGGTGGCGGTTTGGCCTTTTTCTGACTCCATCCAACCCCATAGAACCACCCTCTGGCAAGGACCACAAACAGAAGCCCAGTCAGTCTGTCTGCCTTATCTATATCTATCTATCCATCTACTTGGTAGCATCTATCTATCTATCTATCTATCTATCTATCTATCTATCTATCTATCTATCTATATCTATCATCCATCTTTTCCAAGAAGACTTTCTGGGTTTTTTTTTTTTTTTTGGAAGACGTTTCACTCCTCATCCAAGAAGCTTCTTCAGTTCTCATCCAAGAAGCTTTTTCAGAGCTGAAGAAGCTTCTTGGATGAGAAGTGAAATGTCTTCACAGAAAATCCAGAAAGCCCAATTGCCTCTTGGAAGAAAAAAAAATCACCTTTGGGTCAAAGACATCTACACCTTTCTTAAGTGTCCCTGTGGGATCAACCACCCTCAGTCACAATCGGAGGCAGAAGGGTAAATGGGACTTCTTTTAAGAGTAGGTCCTGAGGACACATAAGAGCCAACAAATTATGTAACAGGACTTTCTTACAGCACCACAATTCCTTCACTTCAACCGCAGAGGTGGTCTTCATCAGGTTCTGACCAGTTCTGTAGAACCGGTAGAGGACATTTTGAGTAGTTCAGAGAACCGGCCAATCCCACCTCTGACTGGCCCCGCCCCCATCTATTCTCTGCCTCCCATTGAGTCCCAGCTGATTGGCCGGGTCTTCTTTGGTTGCCCTGCACAGGAGAATGGAGCTGGAAAGCAGGTTAGTGGGTGGGGAGGGAATGTGGATTTTGCAGTATATCCTTCCCCTGCCACGCCCACCAGCCATGCCCCAACCACCAAGCCACACCCACAGAATTGTTGGTAAAAAAAATTTGAATCCCACCACTGTTCAAACAGTAACATCATCAAGTTAGAACAAAGGCAAGGTTTCCTTTGCTATTTTCCACTTGGAAAGGGATGCAAAACAGCGATCGAAAGTCTTGTAAAATATGATTTGCTATTAACTCTGGGTTATGTAACTGCTTCCTTTTTTTTTTCTTTTTTTAATATGGAATTCCATAGCATGCGTTCCAGATAGCAGAAATAAATCCAGATGTTTGCTTTCTCCAAACTTAGCGTGGGGAAGAGACGGGGCAGAATGGAAGGAAATTCACTTCACAACTGTCAAAATGCCCCAGAGGGGCATTTTTCAAGAGGCAACTGGACTTTCTGGTTTATCTTCTGAAGGTTTATCTTCTCATCCAAGAAGCTTCTTCAGCTCTCCAAAAGCTTCTTGGATGAGAACTGAAGAAGCCTCTTGGAGGAGAAGAGAAACATCTTCAAAAGAAAAACCAGAAAGTCCAGTTGCCTCCTGAAAACAAAGCATCTTTGGGACAACCCTGACCAGGATAACTGAGAATCTCTACAGACTTTCAGCTACACAATCTGGGATGGACACCCTTTGAACGGTGTGAGAGTAGGAATGGATTTCCAGAGGAGAAATTTCAGGCTACATGAACCATTTGCACTACTCAGGTGACCCTGAGGACACAGATAAACCTCCAAGTGGCCTCAATGACCCTCTCAAAGAATGCAAATGACCAGCTGTCTGCAAGGAATATCAATCCTTCCATTCCCCTCCATCCTGAAGAAGCTTCTTGGATGAGAAGCGAAATGTCTTCAAAGAAAACCAGAAAGTCCAGTTGCCTCCTGAATAAGGTGACCAACTTTTTTACAATGAGAAGGAGGACACAAATAAATTGAAGGAAAAAAAACAAAGCCACTTGCGCGCTGCGCACTCTCTCAAAACAATTCTCCCGTATGGAGCGCATGCGTCTCATAATCGCGTCTCGCCGCACTGTACCGAGCCTTGACAAATCACCGTGTCAAATGCAAATTCGTCACATCACACACAACAGATCGGATCAGCAGCGATCAAATATGGAGATTTACAGATTAGTCTTCAAATATCAAAAAGGAGGACATGTAGGAGGACACTTTTCGAGAGAGGACAGAACTTATAATAGACGGAGGATGGTATAATAGACGGAGGATGATTGGTCACCTTATTCCTGAAAAAAAGCACCTTTGGGACAACCCTGACTTGGATGACTGAGAATCTCCATAGGCATTTAACTATCAAAATGGAAATTTCAGGCTCAGTTGTGCTCATAACTCGACTCCTACCTGTATAATCACCATCCCCAAATATCTTTGACTTAGCTATCCATAAAAGGGTGACATTTTTATCCATAATCAGAATGTTATTTAAACAATATAATGCTATTTGTAAAGGACATAAACTTTGGGATTCATCAATGTTTGGATTCACCAAAGTTTCTGGCAGGAACAAAATTTGCTTTCCACTCTCGGTCTCATCCCTCTGTGAATCTGTCCCAAATTCCTTTAGCTCCATCAATTCCTTCCTCTTCTAGGATAACCTGGGAATGATTACAACTTGCATCCTGCCACGACCCAACAATTAGTCCCTAATTTCCTTACAGGAATTAAAACTGTTCATCCAATCATTCAAAGATCTAATTAATAACTGCTGTGAATCTTTACTGATTATAGCATTATGCAACTTCTTAATCTGGTCAATAAATAAATGTTCATATAGAAGAGCCTTGGGCACTCACCCTAAGAGAACCAGTTTGATCGAGTGGTTACGGCATAAGACTCTGAGTTCTCACCCTGGCTTAGGCACAATTGTAGCTGGAGACTTTGGCCCAGCCTTCTACTCTCAGCTTTAAGAAGGATGCACATAGAACAAAGGATTGTTTCAAAAATTAGGACGAGAGAAATATATTGAAAAATGTATATGGATAGAAAAAGACAGTTGCAAGAGTCAAAAAGAGAGAAGAAGAGATGCGGCATGAAAATTCAGAGGCATTCTAGTGGGAATATTTTTTAAAAAGTAGTTTGGAAATGTGAAAAGAAAGCTAAACAAGGGACTCCCAGCAGAAGAAATGGTATTAAAAATAAAAGCAAGAAACTCATTTAGGAAGAAACAGATGGAAAGGAATGCTAGCGTGAATATTTGAGAGATTTATGCAATATAGTGGGATATGTCAAGAGTGGGACTGAGATGACCTCTACAAGGCTTGGAATTCAAAGAAGTCCTTAACGATGTGAGAACGCTGGAAAACTTTAATTCTACAGATAGGAACGAAGTAGCTGAAGAAAGACTCAGAGTTGGGCATGATTGCTTCAGGATTGGCTACGCGAATTGTTCGGTTTGTGGGAAAGTGCCTGAGAACTGGAATGACACAGTGTTTGCCTTGGGAATTTTCAGCTGTCTGGACTTCAACTCCCAGAATTCCTCAGCCAGCTAGCCTAGGTTGGCTGAGGAATTTGGGGAGTTGTAGTTCCAGACTGTTGAAAGCGGCTAAGGTGGACAAATTAACTGGAATAACACCCTCTTGCTTTCCTACAAAGAATAAGAATGGATAGATCAACTACAAGGGGAGTAATTAATTAATTTGTTCGGTGTGTCCGGGCAGCTGCAGGGCACAATTTATTTATTTTTTTGATTGAAACAAAAATCCACCAAAGAGATGGTCAGGGGGAATACTTGGGAAAGGCGAGGCGACCTTAAGTCCGGAAAAGTAATTTGCAAATGACTTTAGCTCCTCAGGTCATCATTGAGAACTGTAGGATGGTGGAATAGTTAATTGATCGTACATTATTATTGATGATGAGAAAGTCTTCTATAAAGGGGTTAGGCTTGAATGATGGAATGTATTGCATGAATGTGGAATTAAGAATTGGTTGCTGAACGTGATATACGATGGGAGTAAAACATCCTCAAGAAAAGATGAAATACTAAGTTCCATACTAAGCAGCTGATATTGTAGGTTTTGTGTGAATGTGTGTGAAAGAGAGAGAGCGAGGGAGGAGGAGAGAGGGAGGGAGGGAGAGAGAAAGAGGGCAGGAGAGAGAGAGGGAGAGGAAGGGGGAGAGAGGGAGGGTGGGAGGGCGAGGGAGAGAGAGAGGATGGGAGAGAGAGAGGGAGAGAGGAAGAGAGAGAGGTGCTTGTAGTGATATTCAAGGTGAATTGATTGAAAATTTAAAGGTTGTTGAATGAACCTGGCTTCCCCCATTGACCAGGCTGGTTAGAAGGTCGCAAAAGCGTGACCCCAGGGACACTGCACCATCATAAATACGAGTCAATTCCTTGTATGTCCAATCACACTTGGCTAATAAAGAATTCTATCTATCTATCTATCTATCTATCCATCCATCCATCCATCCATCCATCCATCCATCCATCCATCCATCTAATTGTCAAGCATCTGAATTTTGATCACATGACCATGGGGATGCCACAACGGTCATAAGTGTGAAAAACGGCCGTGGCAATTGTTTGAACGGTCACTAAATGAACTCTGTTAAGTTCAGGGCTACCTGTGATGGCACAGCCAGGGGCAATGTGATGGTGATGGGACTTTGAAATTCCCCGGCCTTTCCTTTGAATCTGCAGGTGTGTCCAGGGGTGGCCTTCAAAAATTTTAGCAACGGATTCTCTGCCCGATTGCTGGGTGGGTGTGGCCATGATGGGCGTGGGCGAGTTGGCTTCCTGCACTATGATGGGGGTGGGGCATTTTTGCCCTTCCCGGGCTCTGGAGGCTTTCCTCGAACCTCCAGGAGGGCGAAAACAGCTTCCCCGGGCTCCGGAGGCTCTCTGGGAGCCGGAAACAGGCCCATTTCCGGTCTTCCTGAACTTCCGTGAGGCCTGTTTTTTGGCCTCTTCAAGCCTCCGCGTGCGTCCTGCACGTATCTGGCCACGTAGGGACTCCTTGGAGGGGAAGGGCAGGGTGGGTGGAGCCAACTAAGAGTGGGATTTGGGGGTTCTCTGAACTGCACAGAATCTTTGCTAGGGGCTCTCCCAAACCCCTGCAAACCCTCAGCAGCCCATCCCTGGATGTGTCCCCTTGATTTAAGGCAGGGGTCTCCAACCTTTTGGACCTCAGGGACCACCAAACTCATAATTTTAAATCCCGCAGACCAGAGACCCTGGGAAAATCCCCCAAAAAGTCTGCAGGAAAATTCCCCACCCCATTTTCCTACAGATCAATCATTCTTTATTTGGGATCGCAGGATACTGTCTCCAGCTCCGTTCTCAGAGGGAGGGAGGGAGGGAGAGAGAGAGAGAGAAAGAGAGAGAGAAAGAGAGAGACTTTTGGCTTCATGCAAGGAAAGCAGCAGAAGCAACAGAAGTCTGTCTTTCTCTCCCCCAAACTCCGCCAGAAATGAGTCTTTGTGAGACTTGTCACACCAGCACAGCCTCTTGGAGCAGGATGCCTTGCAGGGTCCCAAAGATTCATTTCTGATGGAGTTTGGGGGAGAGAAAGAAAGACTTTTGCTGCTTTCCTTGTGTGTAGCCAAAAGCAGAAGAAAGAAATGGAAAGAAGCAGACCAGTGGCCAGGCCAGGTGTGAGGGGGGCGAGTGGGGCAAGTTCCCCCCCGTCCTTTCCCCCCTCCCCTCACTGCCTTGTGTTGTCCGCAATGCAAGCGACTCAAGCCTTGTGTTCCCACAGGCCATGTGGGCGGCGCAGCCTTGTGTTCCCGCGCAGCCTGGATTAATTGCTTTGGGGGTGACATTTCTCTGAGGACCACCAAAATTTTCTCGTGGGCCACCAGTGGTCCCCGGCCCACTGGTTGGCAACCACTGATTTAAGGGCAAAATTGCATCTCCTGACTTGTGTGTGGCCCCTTTGCAAAGGGTGATACAGGACTTGTCTTGAGCTGCAGTGAAATGCAACTTTTTACACAACTGGGAGAACACAAAAGGGTTTTGTCCTTCAAGCAGAAAATGTATTGGGCTGAATTCTAAGGGCTCGTTAAAATAAACCATATGCTGTCCTTGTTTTTTTTAAATTAGTTTCTGATTCTCATTTGTGTAAGACAGATACCTCACAAATTTTCCAAAAGTAATTTTTCTTGGGGGAGGTTGCACAATAAGACATCACGGGAAACGGCTATATGTGTCTCAGCAGCTTAGTCACAAGGGTTAAAAAACGGTCATAAGCCACTTTTTTCAATGCCTTTGTAACTTTGGTCACTAAATGAATGGTTGCAAGCCGAGGATTACCTGTACTTTATTCCTGTTTCACTTTTGCTGTTTTTAAGTTGACTTTTTATTTTTAATCTGTTTTTCATTGTAATCTTCAACGGCGTCTGGGCAAACTTCTATTTTAATGGGAATAACTTATCAATTTCTTATTTTAGCTGCCCTCTTTAGCATCTTCTCAGGGCCTCCAGGCTGTCCAAATTTAGCTCTCAGATAGGGAAGTTGCATGACTGAATGCTCTCGTCACATCCAACGGCCACATTTCTCTTCACAGAAATTGCCGTGCCAAGAAAGCTACACTAGAAGTGGACTCTCTGGCCTTCTATAAATAAATTAAAAAAGAAACAAAACAAAACCAAGGTTGTGGTAAAAAGTTAATAGACTATATATCCTACTTTCAATGGTTTAAATTCCGAAAGTGACATGCCTCAACGGGAACATAACTTTTGCATGAGTGTTGCTCAAAACAATTACGATCACCATTAATTCCCAGGTAGTAATTCTTTCATGTGGATCGTTTATGAAGTGGAAGAGTCCAAAATGTTATCCCTTGCACACAAATCTAACACATGGGAAGGAATTGGAAATGGGACTGCGGTTTCTCGTTGAGGCAACTAGTCGACATTTATGCTCAAGCCCAATAAAACATGTAGGAACCAAATTACTGTCCCGCCACATTGCCATCTTGGTACATCTTCTCAAAGAGCTCCAGAACTCCTTCTCACCTCCCAGAACTGCAAAATGCAGCTGGAATAGAGCAGAAACTTTTCATTACACACACACACACACACACACAAGTGGAATAACTGAAAAGCTAAGAGGACATCCTCATGACTTGGGCTATTTCCATCCTAAAGCTTGCCAATATTCCCACATATGTAGACTGTTATTTTATTTTATTGCCGTAATGGGAGAAGATGCTTAAAACTAATTCTGTTGAAATCCTCTTTAGTTTGACCTGTTTGGGAAATGGTGGGGGTGAATTACAAAGGAGGGAACAGAAAGGAAACTACTATAAAATCTCTGGCCTGTAGTAAGACTCGGTTACTTTGCCTCAAAGAGGCTACTGAATTCATGCTACTGAAATCTCCTCATATGGTGAGAAAAGAGCGCAGAGAAGAGCAACAGAAAAGATTAGGGGGGTTGGAGGCTCAAACATACGAAGAATGTTTTCAGGAATTGGGCATGTCTAGCAGTGGTGGGATTCAAAAAAAAATTACTATCAGTTTTGTAGGCGTGGCTTGGTGGGCGTGGCAGGGGAAGAATATTGTAAAATCCCCATTCCCTCCCCACCTCACTAACCTGCTTTCCAGCTCCGTTCTCCTCTGCAGGGAAACCAGCCAATCAGCTGGGACTCAATGGGAGGCAGAGAAGAGATGGGGGCAGGGCCAGTCAGAGGTGGTATTTGCCGGTTCTCCAAACTACTCAAAATTTCCACTACCGGTTCTCCAGAACGGGTCAGAACCGGCTGAATAACCACCTCTGAAGCCTAGTCTAGTGAAAGGAAGCTGTTGCGAGTGACATGATAGCCGTCTTCCAATATTTGAAGGGCTCCTACAAAGACGCGTGGGGTCAAACCATTTTCCAAAGCACCAGAATGCAAGACAAGAAGGAATGAATGGAAATTAATCAAGGAGAGAAGCAACCTAGAACTAAGGAGAAGCTTATCACCCAAGAAGCTTCTTCAGCTCTGACTGAAGGGACGGAAAGCAGAAGAAACTTCCCTGGATGAGAAGCGAAACGTCTTCAAAGAAAAACCAGAAAGTCCAGTTGCCTCTTGAAAAAGCACCTTTGGGACAGCCAGGACCTGAATGACTAAGTATCTCCATAGATATCAACCACTGGAGGTTTTTAAGAACAGACAGGACAGACATTTGTCAGAAATGGTATAAATGCTCAAGCAGGGGTTGGACTAGAAGACCTCTGAGGACCCTTCCAACTCTGTTGTTCTATGTTCGGTGTTGTAGATTGGTTTCGAATGACAGATTATCTGAGTATGTGGACAAGATTACTGGTGGTACGAGATCAGCTGAGGAGATCTCTCTGAGCAGAGGCAGAGGGGTGACTGCCTCTTCGGAGCAAGGAACTCTGCCCTCCAATCTCAAAATGGATATTGTGAAACCAGTACTGGATCCTTCATGAAAGAAGTCTTGTGTCATGCCCCTGACGGAGTCTGACTCCGAGGAGGAAGACGAACAGCTGACAGGGAGTGGGAGTGTAGCTGTGGCTGTGGAGGAAACTGGGGAAGGGCAAAGTCCGGCTGGGCAAAGCAGGGGAGAGGTGGAACAAGGGAGAGGGGGGTTCACAGGAAGACCCAGGCCCATCCCCTCATCATCCTAGGGCACGCAGGGAGAAACAGAAGAGAGAGCAACATGGGTTGCATGGCTTACGAGGGCGGAAAGGGCCCTGATTCCCTTCATTAGCCACACCTGGGAATGAGAGTTTAAAAGAGATGCAAGCTGAGTGTGGCGTCTGTTGGGAACAAACGTGAGTTTATCTTGTGTTGACTTTGGTTATCTGCGTTCCTGGCATCCTCCCAACCGTGTTGAGTTATTGCCATATCTTCACGTCTGGAATTCCTTCTCCTGCCCTGTCTTGATTGGACTTATAGTTACGGTTTTTGTTGCCCACATTTTGGACTTGATTCTCTGCAGCCAAAGACTGTTCTTGGGAGAGTTTTTCTCCAGCCCAGAAGGATAACCAGGACACTGGGGGCAAAGTTGGAGCTAATAAAAGGACTCCTACTGATTATCTGACTGTGTTGCCTTTGTGCCACGCCCCTTTGGGTCATCACATCTTGGTTGATCCCAGGTACAAGTAATCCTGGCTCAGTTAAGTTAGCAACAAGATTGTTAAGTGAACCGTGCTTCCCCATTAATATTGCTTGTCAGAAGGTTGCAAGAGGTTATCCCATGACCCCAGGACAGCGCAACCATCATAAATTTGAGCCAGTTACCAAGTGCCCAAATTCTGATCACGTATCCATGTGGATGCTGCAACTGTCATAACTATGAAAAACAGTCATAAATCATTTTTTTCAGTGCCGTTTTTAACTTTGTTCACTAAATGAATGGTTATCTGCTGAGGGACCCCTGTACATTCATGTAAAATTTCCTTATTTAAATGTAAACAAACTACGAGTAGTCCTTGACTTACAACCCTTCATTCAGTGACCGTTCAAAGTTACAATGGCACTGAAAAAAAGGGACTTATGACCTGTTTTCACACTTACGACCGTGGCAGTCCTGTGACCACCGAAATTCAAATGCTTGGCAACAGGCTCATACTTATGATGGTTGCCATGTCTCAGAGGGGCCACGTGATCCCCTTTTGCGACCTTCGAGCCAACAATGGGGAACCCAGATTCATTTAACAACCATGTTGCTAACTTCATAAATGCAGCGGTTCACCGAACAACAGGGGCAAGAAAAGTGGTAAAACGGGGCAAACCCCACTTAAGAAACGTTTCACTTAGTGACATAAATTTTGGGCTCAATTGTGGTCGTAACTCGAGGACTACCTGTACTCCCCTCAAGCCCAGCAAAACACCCATCTGTCGCAAATAAATTCAAACCCTGACAAATATTTAACATGCAGAGAGGTCGCTCCAACTTCCAAAAACCAAAGCAACTTACAAAAATCGGAAGATACAGAGAAACCTTCAGATGCAGAAACAAAACCAGAGAAGCGAACAAATACAGTGTGGAATATTCTTCCTCTCCTGGTCTCTGGAAATACCCAGGTTAAATTGTTAAATTTAATTTCAATTCTTCAGCCTTTAAATATTTTGCTGATGCTTTTTTAGGGAGGGCTACAGGTATCATCATTCGTAATCCAGATGGATCTTGACAGACTAGAACACCAGGGCAGTGAGGATTGCAGTCTGACTCTGCCCACAATGTGGAGTTCGATCCTGACCAGCTCAAGGTTGACTCAGCCTTACAGGCTACTTCTGCTGACTGCTGGCAATTTGGCAGTTCAATTCTCACGAGGTTCAAGGTTGACTCAGCCTTCCATCCTGAGATTCACACCCAGAAAAATTAAAATCTTCAAAGGTTTAATTGCACGAACAGACCTTATCAGTCTTTAGATAGTGGCCCGGCCAAGAGCTTCCAGTCCCAACTGTAAAATGATATACTGGGCAAAGAAATTCTGTGAGGCACAAACTCAGATAAGCAAATCTTCACACTAATAAGCGAACCACTTGTCTCCTGCAAACACCTCTCCCCTTTTGCTCCTCTTTATTCCCTATGAGAGGAGCCATTCAGCGTCCACTTGTGCCTTTTCTTCCAAGTCGACCCCTGTTCCTTAGTTGGTCCCTTCTCCTGACAGCTCTGTGCATACACGCATCTGGAACAGGCTTCAGCTGTTCTTCCCCACTTATCTCTGACTCTGAAAGCATCTGATAAATGTTGAACGTCCCTAGCTCCATCTCTGCCTCTGACGCAGAGCCCTCATCAGAGCCTTCCCCAGACTCCAGGACTAGCCCAAGTTCCTCCCAACCTCCTCATTGTCCGAGTCTGGCGGGCCACAACAGGAACAAGGAAACAGAGATATCAGGCAAACCAAGGTCAGAAAGATTAGAAGGAGGATGTGTAGGTAAAAGTTTATACTTCAAAAACTACACGCAGAGTAGAGTGCTGGGTAATAGGAAGTCAACACAACAGAAACTTAAGATTATCTCCAGGTACAAATTGTGCTGAGATGTGTCTTTTGTTGGCAATAGATTCCAACAAGCTACAACTAAAACCTTAGCAAATGGAGATCCAGAGCCAGGATGGAGGTTCAAGGCCCCCAAAAGTCTTGTAATCCAGTGAAGTGATCTTCAAACAGAAAGTTGATGGAGACGGGCCTCTGTAGAAGAAGTAATCATAGTAAATATGTAACTTATTACCCACCCAAAGAGCCAACAGTCAACACCCAGATAAGCAAAGCTTAACCTTGAGATTAATATTAGACTAACAATCAAGAAACAGACAATACCCAATCAAGAAACTAGCCAACATAGATAACAATTAAACAGCAAACAATAGCCTAACTAAGAAACCATCAAAAACATTCTCACCAACCACTGGTAAATAAAGTGAGAGCAAACCCCACTCTCTACTAGCACTGATGATATTACCTAGTTGGGTAATAAAATGTAAAAAAAAACCACAATAACCACCAAGCTCAGAGAGCATCAAGGACCCTACAGGCAAAACACAGGTAGTCTTTGACTTACAACAGTGATAGCGAACCTTTTTGTTGTGGTGTGCCCCCCTGCGCATGCGTGCACAATACTACCACCCTGCCCCCTTACCTGCACTGCGCATGCGAGTGCCTCCTAGCTGATTTTTTGCCTGTTTGAGGACTTTTTCGGCCTCCCAGAGGCTCAGGGGAAGCCTCTGCAGCCTTTGGAGGCCGAAAAACGGGCTCATTTCATCACTTCCGGTTTCATCACTTCTAGTTCCGGCGCTTCCGGTAGGCTCGTTTTTCGGCCTCCCAAGGCTGCAGAGGCTTCCCCCGAGCCCCTGGGAGGCTGAAGAAGGCTGAAAAGGGCCTCAAAGGGGGCAAAAATCAGCTGTAGTAAGTTTGGCTAGGGCTTGCGTGCCATAGGTTCGCCATCATGGACTTACAACATTAGTGACCGTTTGAAGTTACAACAGCACTGAAAGAAAGTGAACTAGGACCAGTTTTTTACATTTTTCACTGTTTCAGCATCCCCATTGTCATATAATCAAAATTCAGAGGCTTGGCAACTGACTCATAGTTATGACCGTTTCCCTTTTGCAACCTTCTGTCAAGTAAAATCAACAGGGGAAGCCAGATTCACTTAACCATCTTACTAATTGAACAACTTCAATGGTTCACTTAAGAACTGTGGTGAGAAAGGCCATAAAATAGGGCAAAACTCACTTAACCAATGTTTCACTTAAGCCACAGAAATTTTGGCCGTGAATGTGGGTCGTAAACCAAGGTCTACCTGTAAACTGCACACTTCATTTCTGGATAAGAGTCAAAAGCTTTGTGATGACTACATCCACGCATAAGCGCTGATCAACGTGATCTCCCACAGATTTGGAGGCATGTTTTGGATCTTGTCTGAGCTTAGAAGACCAGCAAATCCAGGTCATCAAATGTTCGAGGAGATCCAGTTGGATTCAATCCTGTCATGCCCTTGTTGGAGTCTGATTCTGAGGGGGAGATTGAGGAGCTGACAGGGAGTGGGAGTGTGGCTCCGGTGGCTGTGGAAGAAATGGGGGGAACAGCACAGTCTGGCTTGGCATTCAGAGGAAGACCCAGGGCCATCCCCTCTTCATCCTAGGGCACGCAGGGAGGAACGGAGAAGGGAGCAACATGGCTTATGGGAGAGAAAAAGGCCCTGATCCCTTTCATTAGTTGTAGCTGGGAGAACAGGATATAAGTGGGGCATTTTAAATAAGCTCTTTGCTGGAAGCAAAGCGTGCTTTATCTTGGTCAAGGCTTAACTGGGTTTTGGCATCTTCCCAACTATGGTTTCTGTGTTATCTTGTGGAAGTCTGCAATTTATCATCCTGGCCAGTCGTGTTAATGACTCCAGTGTGGTTTGTGTTGGATTTTTTTATTTCTAATTATCTTTACTTTTGGTTTGGACTGCATTTACTCTCTTCATAGTTTGATATCAAGCCAAGGATAATAGGACATTGGAGTCCAAGTTGGAGGCGTTAAAGGGAATTTATTCTACTTTTGTGACTGTGTTATTTTTGTGTCATGCCCCGGGTCATCACAAATACCCTGAAAAGAGGTGAAAATAAATTTAAAGGGCAGCCAGAAACTAAGGGGCTTCGTGTGAAGGGAAAATTCAGCCCAGATCCCAGTAGATTTAGCGAGGATGCTGGAAGTAAGATCAGTCCTTTGAGGGTGGGGGGAGAAATGGCGTCTTCCCAACTGAGGAGACGAAAGGGAACACCAGCAGCACCAGATGAAATTAAAGAGTGGATAAATGAGGACAGAAAGTGGAAAACAACAAGGGAATTTCACTTAAAAAAAATAAACCAGACTGAAGGGAACACAGGAAAAATGTGTAGGCCATCCACCTCCATTCCTGAGTGGCTATTTTAAAAAAAGAAAAATCAAAGAAAGCGGCTGAGGAAAAATTAACACGCTTCCTTCAAAATGAATCCTGGTTTTACCAACATCCCAGAAGTTTGTTTCAAACGGAAAAGTGGAGCTGGTCTGTTAAAATAGTTGTACAGTTTGGCTCAAAAATCCCGTTGTCTCGCTAGGGTGCATCCAGACTCCAGAAACAGACTAAAAGAGACAGCCAGAATTATCCTCTCATGTCCGAAATCTAGCATGGTTAATGAATTTACAAATTGCTGGAAGAGCAAAAAATAAAAATGATCTTAAGAATAAGGCAAATTCAAAACACTTATACAGAACCAAGACCACCTACCAAGATAGATGCACACACGCTCATAAATACTCATTACTATGAAATTATTATGACCCAGAGACAGAACAAGTTAAAAGGTTATGATAAAGTGGTTGCAAAATTTTGAAGACACAATTACAGGAAGCATGCTTGGGGGAAAAATCAATAAAATTTCTCCCGCACAATAACTCAAGAGAAACACAAAGTGTTTTATAGACACCATATAATCCCATCAATTGTTTTTTTTTAATGCATTGTATAATACATACGGATAATGTTGTGAGGCAGAAGGAGCATTTTATCCTATGTGGTAGCCATGTAATATTAACTTAAAGAGTACAGGAAAGAAATACAGTGTTATTCAAAACATTTTAAAAGCAAAGTTTGAATTGAAACCTTGTTTTTAAAATTAGGAATTGTCTGAGAACATGTAAATAAACCATATCATAATCTTTTATGATGTACGCTGACAGCTACAAGGCTCAGTCTGGCACAATATCAGAAGAGAAACTTTTTGCTAACAAAATTAGACTGGGAAATTAAGCTTGCATGCAGCAATGGCAAAATTAACACTATTCAGAAGAGAAGCTTGACCAAATTTAAGCAAGAATATATATATATCTGTAGGAGAAGGGCTGGCAGAGCCGTGGATGAATAAAAAGAGGCATTACGCTAGAATATAGCCACAAAGTAAGTCCAACCACCTTAATTGCCACTAAACTTACCTAACAGTACCGTAACTAGGTGCTTGGTTATTAGTTGAAAAGATTCTGTGAACAGACTTTAAGCAATTAAATCAGCTAAATTGAACTTTTTCATGCCTGCTAATATCCCTTATATATGATACATCATACAGCAAGGTAGACACTTAGAGGCTTATTTTTAAAGAGGAAGCAATTTACATAAGGACTATAACTGGAAATAATTCCAACATTTATAAACACTGATGTAATTATCAGCCAGGATACAATAGGGGGGAACTTAAAATTAAATAATTATTGTTTATATTGATAGTTTTCCTCTTCTTTCTGTTTTTCCTTTCTCTTTTTTTTTCTTTTTAGACGATTACTGTCATTTATACTTGAAATAATGATAATGATAGACGGCTAGGGTATTAAAATGATACGGTTGGGGTTTTTTTGTTTTTTGTTTTAACCCAGAGTTGCCTCTAGAAAAGATGGGTGGCAGACAAATCCAATAAATAAATAAATCTTAGTTCTACATAATCAGCTGCTAATCTGTTAACGAAATAACGAACGTGAAATTCCATGTTGATTGTAAGTTTCCTGTTTATTTACTGATATTTTATTATTCCATCCACTGTGTTTCTTTTTTCTACTTTTCTCCTTCCTTTAGTTATTAATCTGCAGTTTTAAAAAATGGAGAACCGGTAGTGGAAATTTTGAGTAGTTTGGAGAACCGGCAAATACCTCCTCTGACAGGCCCCGCCCCCATCTATTCTCTGCCTTGCATTGAGTCCCAGCAGATTAGCTGGGTCTTCTTTTGTTGCTCTGCAGAGGAGAACGGAGCTGAAAAGCAGGTTAGTAGGGTGGGGAGGAATGGGAATTTTACAATATCCTTCCCACAGGAGTGGGGAGGGAATGGAGATTTTACAGTAACCATCCTCTGGAGTGGGATGGGAATCAGAGGTGGTATTCAGCAGGTTCTGACCAGTTCTGGAGAACCGGTAGTGGAAATTTTGAATAGTCCAGGCAAATATCACCTCTGACTGGAGATTTTGCAGTATCCTTACCTGCCATGCCCACCAAGCCACGCCCATCAAGCCATACCCACAGAACCGATAGTAAAAAAATTTGAATACCACCACTGGATAGAACAGACAGACAGACAGATAAATAGGATGGACTTGGATGGAATGGATGGATGGATAGATAGATCGATGACTTGACTTTTTTTTCACCCTGTTGAAGCATCCCCACGGTCACATGATCAAAATCCAGACACTTGGCAACTGGCATGGATTTATGACTGTTGCTGTGTCCCAGGGTTTATGTGATCCCCTTTTGCAAACTTCTCATAAGCAAAGTCAATGGATTTTTTTTAAACAACCATCTCACTAACTGAACAGCTGTTTGCAGAGTTTACAGATTCACAAAGTTGGAAGGGACCTTGTAGGTCATCTAGTCCAACCCCTCCCCCCACCCAAGCAGGAGACCCTACACCATTTCCGACAAATGGCCATCCTGTCTCATCTTGAAAGTCTCAAGTGATGAAGCTCCCACAATTTCTGAAGGCAACTTCTGTTCCATTGGTTGATTGTTCTCACTGTCAGAAAGTTTCTCCTTATTTCCAAGTCAAATCTCTCCTTGTTCAGTTTCCATCCACTATTCTTTGTCTGGCCTTCAGGTGATTTGGGAAATAGTTTGCCTCACTCCTCTCTGGGGCAGCCACTCAAACATTGGAAAATTGCTATCATGTCTCCCCTGGTCTTTCTCTTCACTAGACTAGCCAGGCCCAGTTCCTACAATCGTTCATCGTATGTTTAAGCCTCCAGTCCTCTAATCATCCTGATTGCTCTTCTCTGTACCCGTTCTAGAATCAACTGCACTGATTCACTTAGCAGCCATGGCAAGGAGGGTTGCAAAATGGGGCAAACCTCACTTAACAACTGTCTGGCTTAGCAACAGGAATTTTGGGCTCCGTTAACTACACAAGAATTTGCCAGCGAGAAGAATTTGTGCTGCCGAAGACACCTTTCCAAGCTGGTTTTCTTTCTCTTAGAACGTGCCTCTCGGGTTGGCTTCCTTGAAATTTCAGTGCCATCCCAAGAAAGTGGTTTAAAGTTTGCGGCCAAACATTTTCACAGCAAAAAACAGTGAACTCTCTCAAGATGAGAAAAACATTGGGCACAGAACGAGAAGGGAGGGAAGGAGAGCCCATTAATTTGGAACATATGAGGACAAAGGGAGAGGAATTTCTCCAGCAGACAGCAAGGGAAGGGACCCGTAAAGAGCATGTAAGCAAAGCAGGAGAAAAGTGGAGAAAACAAGTGTAAAATCTGATACATCAATTACAGGGTACATTTCTCTGAGTCAGTTTATCCAATTGTTGCTTTCAAGAGAAGCAGTCCACGCCTTGGTATCCAAAACAAAAATAAAGGGATATTCCAAAGAATTTTTGTTGACTGCTTGTTTTGTTGTAAGCACTACATCTCCATCATCCAAAGTTTTCCCCAGGGATAGAAAGCAAAACAAGATGCTTGGCCACACGGCAGGGTGCTGAAATTGGCTGAGAGGATCCGAACTTAGCACTTCCCTCCTACTGTGCGGTGGATGTTAAAACAACGGTGAAGTCACTGAGGGTGGAAGCCTCCATTCAGGCCACAAATCCAAGGAACAGGCATGGGCTTGTCAGCTCTGAAGTATGTAAGCATGGGCAGAGTTTGGAGAAGAAAAGGAACTGAATTCCACTTTACGAGTAGATAAGAGATGTACATTCCTTAATGTACTTCCTATGTTTGGGCCAAGATGTTAATGTGCAGGGAGGCTGGTCTGTATATTAATTAGATGAGGTTATACCTCTAGTTAAAGAAGCCAAAGAGATGAGTAAGACCTGAGTCGTCTTCTTCTTCTTCTTCTTCTTCTTCTTCTTCTTCTTCTTCTTCTTC
>NW_020769308.1:47873119-47889387 GCF_900518735.1 Pseudonaja textilis | reverse complement strand
GAGGGAGGGAGGGAGGGAGGGAGGGAGGGAGGAAAATAGAGAGAAGGAAAGAAAGGGAGGGAAAAAGAGAAGAAAGGAGAGAGAGAAAGAAAGAATGAAAGATAGAAAAAAGGGGAAATAGAAGGAAGGAATTGGCAATTGCTCTCAAAGCTTACAAAATAATGAAAATTGTAATGCTGACATATGCTGCCAAGCTGTTTTCAGAATGACCATCCCAAGATTTGAAATCTGCACTACCGATATTGCATTACATTTCATCCTAATCCGTACATAAAACATTGTATTCAACACTTGGATTGAGGTTCGTCTCAAGACCTTGCCGGCTTATGACAAAGGCCCTTCTTTCTTTGAATCTCATACCTCCTCTTGCACCATGAAGCATCTCCCTCACGCACTCTCTTTCTCCCTCTCCTTAGGCAGACCCAGGCTGGGTGTACGTGCAATCTCTACACAGTGTTTAATTGGAAAAAGAGATTCGCCACTTTCTGGTCTTAAAATTCTGGCACTTCAAACACTGTTTCCAAGGGTTCACGAAGGGCCTTTTCTCTGTGCAATTAAGAACCTTAAAACACATGGAAAAGGAGGGGACTCACGGAGCCGTGTGGAAGTGTAGTGCGGGGGTTGCTCCTTTTGATTGAATCAAGGTGAGGCATTTTCTGGGGACTGGACCAGGCAGGAGATGGGGGCCAATCAGCCTTCTGGTCCGTGGAAAACCATTGGCTACAATAGACACATGGATGGTTAGAAAAACGGATTCCAGCCATGGCATGCATGATCAGAAACTGGCCACTTTCTATGCCCTTCTCCTGTCTTTTGGGCTTCTAAGGGGTACAGAGGAGGATGCCCATTTGGGGGACAGCACCGGGCTATGTGGGGATAACACGTTCAGCCCAATATTGAGGGTAGCGTTTTGGAAAGTTGGGTTGGTGCAGTAGACTAGAGATGGAACTCTCGGCTCACAATCAGGAGGCTGTGAGTTTGATCGCAGGTAGAGGTGGATATTTCTCTCTCTGGGCACATTGAGAATATATCTGCTGAAACAAAACTCCGCATTGGTGACGGGAAGAGCATCCAGCCACTAAAATACTCAGCTCCAGACTCCACAAGGGATTATGAGGTCATTAAAAGGAGATGATGATTTTGGAGAGTTGGGGCAATTAAAATAAGGTTTTTGAGACTATTTATCGGGGTGTGGGGAGAGGTGCCAGTTAGGATAAAAAGTGCAAAGCAGCAAGATAATGGCAGCCCCTCATTTTTAGAACTTCAGCACAGTTTAAAAAAAAAACACTCTGATTGCCCCAAGATAAAAAAAGTTTGGGGAATGTACCACTCCTGACCCAAAGCTGTTCTTGTTGTTCGGTAAACCATGATGGCACAGTGGTTAGAACGCAGTACTGCAGGCTACTTCTGCTGACTGCCGGCGGTTCGATCCTGACCGGCTCAAGATTGACTCAGCTTTCCATCCTTCCGAGGTCGGTAAAATGAGGACTCAGATGGTTGAGGGCAATAAGCTGACTGTAAAATCGCTTAGAGAGAGCACTGTGAAGCGGTATAAATCCTATTGCTATTGCTTGTTAGGTCATGCCTGATTCTTCACGATCCCATGGAACATAGCATGCCAGGCCCGTTTGTCCTCCACTGTCTTCCGGAGTTTGTCCAAATTCATGTTCATTGCGTCGATGACACTATCTAACCTTCTCGTCCTCTTCCATTTCCCTTCTTCTTTTGCCTTTCATCTTTCCCAACATCAGAGTCTTGGCCAAGGAGTCCTTCCTTCTCCTTAGGTGGCCAAAGTATTTGAGCTTCAGCTTCGGAATCTGTCCTTTCGAAAGGACAGTCAGGGGGGATTCCCTTGTGGATGGACTGATTGGATCTCCTGGCTGTCCAAGGTCTTCCTCTTAAGAGTCTTCTCCAATGTCACAGTTCAAAAGCGTCAATTATTCGGTGCTCAGCCTTCCTTATGGTCCAACTCTTGCAGCCATACATGGCTCCTGGGGACTCAAATCTATAAGGCATCAATCCAAATAGTGTTGAAGTCTCTTGAAAGATCAACAGGACTTACAATATTGTGTACTATATCAGTATTGTATATTATAATAATATTGTATATAATACTGTTTTAATCAGCTTTCTACTATTCTTAGAGGTGGCCTCAATTTACAGATCAGAGAAGAATGTGTCCATGATAAAAAAAAAAAAAAAAGACAGAGAAAGCAGGTCCAGGGGTGGGATGCTACCTGGTCAGACCGGTTCTATCTGGTCGTCCCATCCCACCCACTCACTCTTACCTGGCATGCACGCCATTCAACTTGACTGCGTTGTGCTTTCTCCCAATTTTTGGTAAGTTGCTATTTTTCCTTTTTTTTTTTCCCTGACCATCAGCTGTGCCGGGAGATTTAGATTAGCTAGAAAGCAGGAAATAGTTGAGTTTCTTGTTTTCTACCTAATCTAAAAGCCGAGCTGAACTTTCCTTAAGACTGAAGCTTCTATTTTTCAGTGCAGACTTAGGTAGCAGACTGCAGAAAGGTAGATCTCTGAGTGAATCTGTGATTCTTCAAGCAACTCAAACTGCCTGCCTGCTTTGCTTGATTTTGGGTAAAAGTTGCTCTTTTCTTTATAAAAAAAATGCAATATTTACATAAATGTTTACAATATTTACACACAAGCCACACCCACCCAGTCATGTTGGCAAGCAACGCCCAGTCAGCAAGCCATGCCCACCCATTCACACGACCACCAAGTCACACCCACAAATTGGGCCACGGCCACAGAACTGGTTGTTAAGAAATTTGAATCCCACCCCTGGGCAGGTCCACCTTCTGATCCTACCTTCAACCGAATAGATCCAGATCAAGCAAGTTTATGAACCAGAGGAATCTTTCTCTCTGCTAAACAATGCTAGCAATCCATGAAACATGATACCAAGGCTGAAGTGAGCTAGGGCATAGGTAGTCCTTAACTTGTGACCCCAGTTGAGCTCCAAATTTCTGTGGGCAAGTGAGGCATTTATTAAGTGAATTTCGTCCCCTTTCACAACCTTTCTTGCCACAGCTGTTAAATGAATCAGTTAAATGAATCCCCCTAGACTTTGCTTGTCAGAAGGTCACAAAATAGGATTACATGACTCTGGGAACTCGGCAACCATCATAAATATGAACCGGTTGCCAATCATCTGAATTTTGATCACGTGACCATGGGAATGCCACAATGATTTGTAAGGATGAAAAATGGTCATAAGTCTCTTTATTTATTTATTTAGGAAATTTATATTGCCATCTATTCGCCCATGGTGATTCAAAGCGGCTTACAGGAATATAAAAACCTCATATATATATAAAAATAAAACTAATAAAAGAGAATAATCAAACAAAAAAATTAATAAAATAATATAATAACTCTGGTCATAAGCAGATTGGGATGCTGACGGTTTGCAACGGTTCTGGTGGACTGGTAGTTAAGATTAGGTGTGGTTCGCCGAACCAGCAAATCGCACCACTGGTTGGCCCCACCCCTGCTTGGTTTTTTGCCCTGTTTTTAAACCATTTTGGGGGGCATTTTCAGGCTGTTTTCAACCATTTTTTCAGGTCAAAAACAGCCCCCAAAATGTCCAGAAAATGCCCCCCAAACAGCTTGAAAAATGGCCCCAAAACAGCCTGTTTTTGTGGGCTGTTTTCAGTCAGTTTTTCTGGCAGTTTTCAGGCCATTTGGGGGCCATTTTCAAGCCATTTTCCAGGCTAAAAACAGTCCAAAAAATGGGTGGGGGCAGGACCAGCCAGTGGTGGAATTAGCCCCAACCGGCTGAATCTTACTTCTTCCTTTGAGGCGAATGGCCGCCTGGGTGTGATGAGTGACATCACTCACCCAGTCACATGACCAACCGGACATGCCTACCCAGCCAGAGAACCAGTTGTTAAAAAAATTTACAGCACACCACTGGTCCTAAGTCACTTTTTCCAGTGCCTGTGTAATGTTGAACAGTCACAAAATGAACTCCTCTAAGTCAAGGACTATTTGAATTGCATCGTCATATCCTGCAAGTTAGGGCCGTAGTATCTCTGTCTTACTGGCCATGAGGCCTGCTTACTGGTTAATTCATTAAGCTGCATGGATTCCACTTCTAAGCCTTGCCTAGAAGTTCATCTGGCAGAACAAACACTATCAAAGAGATTCGGGAAGAGTATATGAACATACAGCTTGCAAAAACACTTAAGGCAAAATCAAACTCAGGGCCTTTTTCCACTTCAACCAATTTTTAAAGACAATACAATCTCATTGCAAAGGGCCCATAAGTCACACAGAAGCAGAAAATTGAAACCAGAAGAAAAGACAAGGGGGCCCGCACCCCTGTAAGAAGCTAGGCGCATGAACTCAAGGTTTCCTGCACTAAAACAAGAATAATTTCCCTCCAGGTGGAAAGTTAGACTATTAGAGGATGGATCCTAAGCTGCCTTTCTCCTAATTCGCACAGCTAATTTTGTATCCACCAAGAAAATCTCGCTTTCTGACCTTCAGTTGACGGTAGAAAATACAGGAAGAGCAGCTGAAACCTCATGATTCAGTGAAGGGCTGTTTTTTTAGATTTTTTTAAAAAGTTTGCAGCTGCTTTTCAGATGTTTCCCATGACTTGTGAAGCCAGCCAGATGTATAGCAGCAGATGAGCGTGTTCCCTGTTTTCAGAACATTTGAGACTTCAGGCTGAGTTCAAACTAGGCCTTAATGAAATGCAAAAGACTAGTCTATGCGGGCCACACAAGTCTGGCTTTTCAAATGATTCAACAATTTGATTCTAACCAAGATGCTAAACTCCCAAATCAGATCAAACTAACCATGAGCCAAGCCTGAAAGATTTGATAGACATTTGGTTATGAATAAACACACTTTTTCTGCACTGACTTAGCCCAAACTTGATTTTTCATACCTTAAACATAAAATAACCACTTATAAATATATAATTAGCTTTTACATTCCTAGGAGGAAAACATCCTTTTTTAGGAAAAAGAGTACAGTGTGACAAACCAACTAAGATATCAAGTTAGTAACATGGTTGTTAAGTAAATCAGGCCATTTTAACCATTGACTGGTGGTTAAAATGTCACAAAATGGGATCGATCATATGACTCCAGGCCGCTGCAACTGTCATAAATGCATGCCAGTTGCCAAGCAGTTGAATTTGGATCATGTGACCACAACGATGCTAATGTGAAAAACAGAAATAAGTCCCTTTTTTTCAGTGCCGTTGTAACTTTGGACAATCACTAAATAAATGGTTATAAGGGGAGGACTACTAAACTCTGGTAAATACTTTTTTTTAACAGGCAGCTGAAGTCAAAGGAGGAACAGCAGCAAGAATTGTATTTGCACAACATTGGAAAAGCAAGGAAACCCCTATGGAAGAAGACATTATTAAAAAAAATTAGACTGTGCAGAAATGGACAGACTAACACTGAAGATAAAAGAAAAAGAAGGCACAGAATATTTTAGAATTTGGGACTTGTTTTACCAATGGCTGGATAAAAGTAGCTGAATAGTAGTAATAAAGAAAGAAATGTAGAATATATTATAGCATTAAGTAGAAAATTATTCTATAGGCATTTGTTCTCTTGTAGATGTATGTCTTGTAGATGTAGATGTATTTCTGTTAAGCATTTACCACTCTATAGGCATTTGTTATTACTATGTAAACGAATTCACCCAGACAGTACGCTATTAATTAAGCACATATTGTGTGTAATGAGAAAACAAATAAAATATATATATTAAAAAAGAAATCAAAGGAGGAAGCGGAGGAGAAGGAGGAACACAGGGAGCTGGTGAAGGAACTCAAAGTGAGAACAAGACATTACAGTTCTTTAACTGTTGGCAAAAGAATTACCTCAGTTTACAAGAAGATTTGTCTGAGAGGAAGGCAAGTATCCCAGGCACCTGGAATCCGTTAGATTGATGAAAACAGAGTTCTCCGGCGAATCGGAGATCAGATTTGTCTCACAAGATGTTACACAAACTGCATCTGCACTCAAAGGATGGATTGAAATGAAGCCCCAAGAACAAGCCGCCAAGTGAAGAACAGCACTGATAAGAATTGGGATTTGCCTCACTTCTTGTTATCGTTAACAACAACAACACAATTACGTGGATGCAAGCCCAACGGCGTCACGTTCAACGTCAGACATGGCCTTCACCTGAGATACATTGCAAACAGTGCTGATGAAAAGAACCAAACAAAGATACCCAAGGAAGGTTAAAAATGTAGGTTTTTTTTTTAATCAGGCTAAAAGTACTGAGCACACATGGACACACAGGCTATACACTTTTGTCAAGTGGAGGCAGATATATTAAGAAAAGGTGGGAAACTGCAAATCTGTTTGTCCCAAAAATATATATATGACAATATGATTTCACTCAAACTCATATTGTGATCTAAAAATGAAGAAGAAAGAAATTTATACCATATGTAATAATATTGTGCCCTCAACATTCAAAATTGCATTTCCGCTTCCTTTGAGCAAGATATTTTGCTTACCATAATAGCAATAGCACTGAGACTTATATACTGCTTTATAGTGCTTTACAGCCCTCTCTAAGCAGTTTACAGAGTCAGCCTCTTGCCCCCAACAATCTGGGTCCTCATTTTATCCACCTTGGAAGGACAGAAGGCTGATGACTCTCACCTGGAGCCTTATGAGATTCGAATTACCAAATTGCAGGTAGCTGGCAGTCAGCAGAAGTAGCTTGCAGTACTGCACTCTAACCACTGCGCCAGTGGTTATATATATCTCTCCACCAGCTCCCCCATTTTTAGGCCAAAGAAAGGAAAACCGAGACAAATGTAACTGGAGTGCATCAAATATTTTGCTGCAAACCTTCAAGCAGGAACCATCTTATTTTAAGAATTGCGGATCTATTTCCAGCTTGAAACAGAACTGTTCTTTGAACCACTCTGTTTTCCACTGAGAATACAGGGAGTCCTCAACTTAGGACCACAATTGAAGCCCAAAATTTAGGTTGCTATGTGAGACATTTGTTAAGCGAGGTTTGCCCCCATTTTACGACCTTGTTTGCCACAGCTCTTAAATGAATCACTGGAATTGTTAACTTAGTAACATGGTCAGTGAATCCGGCTTCCCCGTTGATCTTATCAGAAGGTCACAAACTGGGATCACGGGATTCCCCAGGACTCTGCAACTGTCATAAGTTCAAGTCAGTTGCCAAGTGCCTTAATATCGAACATGTGACCACAACGATGCTACAATGGTCGCCAATGTGGAAAACGGAAATGAGTCCCCTTTATTCACTGCCATTGTAACTTCAGACAATCACTAAATGAATGGTTTATAAGTCGAGGACTACTAGACTCTGGTAAATATTTTTTTAACATGCAGCTGAAGTTGAAAGGAGGAACAGCAGCAAGGAAAAGTGAGGGAACCTCTATGGAAAAAGACATTATTAAAAAACATTAGACTGTGCAGAAATGGACAGACTAACACTGAAGATTAAAAAAAAAGAAGACACAGAATATTTTTGAACTTAGAACTTGTTTTACCAATGGCTGGATAAAAGTAGTGAAGCTGAATAGTAATAATAAAGAAAGAAATGTAGAATATATTATAGCATTAAGTAGAAAGTTATTCTATAGGCATTTGTTCTCTTGTAGATGTAGAAGTATTTCTGTTAAGCATTTACCACTCTATAGGCATTTGTTATTACTATGTAAACGAATTCACCCAGACAGTACGCTATTAATTAAGCACATATTGTATGTAATAAGAAAACAAATAATATATATATATTAAAAAAAAATCAAAGGAGGAAGAGGAGGAAGAAGAGGAAGCGGTGGAGAAGGAGGAACACAGGGAGCTGATGAAGGAACTCAAGAGTGAGAACAAGACTGTAGCTGTCGGCAAAAGAATTACCTCAGTTTACAAGATTTGTCTGAGAGGAAGGCAAGTACCCCAGGCACCTGGAAACTGTTAGATTGATGAAAACAGAGTTCTCCGGCGAATCGGGGATCCAATTTGTCTCACAAGATGTTACACAAACTGCATCTGCACTCAAAGGATGGATTGAAATGAAGCCCCAAGAACAAGCCGCCAAGTGAAGAACAGCTCTTATAAGCATCGGGATTTGCCTAACTTCTTGTTATCGTTAACAACAACAACACAATTACGTGGATGCAAGCCCAACGGCGTCACATTCAACGTTAGACATGGCCTTCAGCTGAGATACGTTGCAAACAGTGCTGATGAAAAGAACCAAACAAAGATACCCAAGGAAGGTTAAAAATGTAGGTTTTTTTTTTTAATCAGGCTAAAAGTATTGAGCACACACGGACACACAGGCTACACACTTTTGTCAAGTGGAGGCAGATATATTAAGAAAAGGTGGGAAACTACAAATCTGTTTGGCCCCAAAATATATATATGACAGAATGATTTCACTCAAACTCATATTGTGATCTGAAAATGAAAAAGAAAGAAATGTACACCGTATATAACATGGTGCTCTCAACATTCAAAATTGCATTTCCGCTTCCTTTGAGCAAGATATTTTGCTTACCATAATAGCTATCAAAACAGCCCTTGGACTTATATACCGCTTTATACTGCTTTACAGCCCCTCTCTAAGTGCTTTACAGAGTCAGCCTGTTGCCCCCAACAATCTGGGTCCTCATTTTACCCAGCTCGGAAGGATGGAAGGCTGAGTCAACCTAGAGCCTGGTGGGATTTGTATTTCTGTATTTCCAAAACGTTTAGAACAGTCTATTAAACATATAAAGCAAGGGTCTTTCAGGAAAAATTAGACTTTTAGGAAGTTTTAGGAAGTTACACAGTTGAAGTAGTTTGAAACCAAACATTCAGCACATCCCTAAATTTTTTTAAAAAATGGGATGACATCAAATCAAGGGAATTCTACCAATTATTCTGAGGGAATGAAACCTCCATGAATCAAGTTTCTGGCAACTGCCTCTTATTTTGCACTAATCTAAAGTAACTATTATGGACAAAACTGCCACAGGGGAAAACAATAATGCTCTTTTGTGGAAAGCTTTCCAAAACAAATGATAAAGCCAAATAAGCAATATGAAACTGCATAAGAGAAAACAAGAACGAAAATGGCATTCAGGAAAAAAAAAAGTATAATTGCAATGGTCTTCATGTGTTGCTATCCTTTATTTCAATGGACCACACCAAGAATAGCTTCCCAGTGGGGTGAATTAAGAGGGAATGATTGGAAGATCAGTACTTAATGAACATTTCAAGAAATGTCAACTGGAGTGATTTCTTTTTTTTTTTTTAGTGTTAAATCAATCAGAGGGACTAAGACAATGGAAGGAATGATACTGTGTTTTCCCGAAAATAAGACCTGGTCTTATATTAATTTTTGCTCCAAAAGATGCATCAGGGCTTATTTTCCACTTAGGTATTATTTTGGGAGAAATGTGGTTACTAAATGTGTCCATCTGCCTGACAATCTTAACCAGGGCTTATTTTTGGAATAGGGCTTGTATTATAAGCAACCTGAAAAATCATGCTAGGGTTTATTTTGTGGTTGGGTCTTATTTTAGGGGAAACAGGGTAGGATAGAATAGGAGGGGAAGGGAAGGGAGGGGAAGGGGTAAGGACAGGACAGAATAGAACTGAATAGATCTGATGGTGCTAATACTAGAAGTGGAGTAAAAAACAAAATAGGCTGCCATTCATTGTTTTTCCTGCAGAATAGATGATCTTTGAGATCCCTTCCAACTCCACTTATTCGATGAGTATCATTTGGGTGCATTTGGTAAAGCATTTTTACATCCTGTTGAAGGACCACAAAAGTTCTTTAACTGGAGGCAACTGAGGAAGGAGTGAGTTACAAATCATGCCCCTGTCTAGAAGGGCAAACAGGAGAAGCAGTTTGGTCTAGTGGTTAAGGCACCATGTTAGAAACCAAAAGACCATGTGTTTTAATCCTTCCTTAGGCCTGAAAACCAACTGGGTGACTTCAGACCAGTCGCTCTCTGTCTGCTCAATCTACTTCACAGAGTTGTCGTAGGAAAAATAGGAGGAGGAAAGAGTATTGAGTATGTTCACTGCCTTAAGTTATTTGTAAAAATAGTAAATAAAATCTATATATATATATATATAGAAGTGAAATACCACACACACATCATCACAAAATCTCCAGAACCGTAAAGCCTACAAACTTGAAATTTGGCACGTATGTTCCTCTTGGTTTTGAGGTGCTCACTAGGAAAGGATTTTTCCAAATGACCACCAGAGCATTACTATTTTCTATATTATTATTAATATGCTCTGATGCTAAGGAGTTCTACTCCCCTTCCCCACCTGAAAAGAAATCTCTTCCAAATGCAAAACACAAGCAGAGGAGAGGAGTTTCAGTTTCACAGAACCAAGCAGCTTTAGTACAGAACAGTTGAGCTAAGCCACGCCCAGGCTCCTTGCTGTCTCCTCGCTCACACAGCAAATATTCTTTCCGTTTCCAAACAGCCCTCAACTTTCTCACACACTGACAGGAAGCTAGCCAGATAAATACCGATGGATGCTGGTAGGCAGAGGCAGAATTCCCCCCCCCACCCCCCGTTTTCCTCCCCAAAAACTAAGCCCGACCACATAGTTTTGTAGCGAAGCATGGGTATCAAGCTAGTAAAATAATAAAATAAAAATATGAAAACATGTTCCAGTGAGTGAGTATTGGCAGGAAGGGGTGGTCCTTCAGATAACCAGCCCTCAAATCTTTTTGAGAGTTGGTAACTCTCGGCTCTTCCTGGAAACTGATAGTTTATGGACAGCAAAGCGATGGCACAAGGATGCTGTTTGGTTGCGTCCCAATTTAACCAGCGAGATACTTGTCCGAAATTCAAGTTGGTTGCACCCTTCCCCCCCCAAATCAGTAGAGGGGGCCTCTCTGCATCTCCGCCGATGCCCAACTCTTCACAGTGGGTGGCCTAAATCTTGTTTAATTCCAAAAAGTCATATTGTATGTCGACCTCCTAGAAACCTGATCGTCCCAAGAGGCAACCTTAGGGAAATGAAAAAGGCTGGCTGGATCCATCCCTCGTTTTCTTCCCATATATTCCCTCCTGCCTCTCTGAGTAACGGAAAAGAAGCTATCAGTGGACGCTGAAAGGGACCAACGCAGCCATCTGGCCAAGGAATGTTTTGTGGCTGCATGTGTCATTTTGCAAAAAGCCCACAACATCCTTTCAAAATACCAAATGTACTCATCAGTTCATTTCCTTTTCCAGAAACACGGCAAGTGGCTGTTGGAATCGTGATGGTTCTGGTTTGCATGTTGTTTGGAAGTTCCATTTTAATTACAAGTCAAGGGAATTTGTTAAAAAAAAAAAAGATGATTCACATGCTCAACAGCTGCAGTGTGGAGGTATCCCTGAGTTCTAAGCAGAGGTGGTCTTCAGCAGGTTCTGACCAGTTTTGGAGAACCGGTAGCGGAAGTTTTGAGTAGTTTGGAGAACCAGCAAATATCACCTCCGACTGGAGATTTTACAGTATCCTTCCCCTGCCACGCCCACCAAGCCATGCCCACAGTACCGGTAGTAAAAATAATGAATCCTACCACTGGTTCTAGGTCAGGGGGTCTTCAAACTTGGCTGCTTTAAGACTTTAAGACAGAATTCCCCAGCCAGCATGGGTTCAACTTCTAACTTTCCTCAGCCAGACAGCATAGCTGACTGAAGAATTCTGGGAGTTGAAGTCTACAAGTCTTAAAGTTGCCAAGTTTAGAGAACCCTGATCTAGAACTCAGGGATACTTCCACACACCATGAGAGACATTCCCTAACAGGGGCCTCTTATTATTATACAGGCTCTTAAAGGGATAACAGCCAAAAACCTTGCTGACTCATTTCCATCATTACATCATTGCAGCCCTTGGTCAGCTCTTAAATCACTACTTTGACAGGGAGTTTAGTTTGCTGGCTGAGGAATTCTGGAAGTTGAGGTCTACAAGTCTTAACGTTGCTGAGTTTGGACAGCCCCGATCTAGAACCCAAGGTATACTTCCATGCCACATCTGTGGACTTCCAGAATTCCCCAGCCAGCCAACTTCTAACTCCGCTCAGCCAGCCAACTCCCCCCAGCATACCGGAGGAGAGTTTGCTGGGTGAAGAATTCTGGGAGTTGAAGTCAACAACTCTTAAATTTGCTAAATTTAGAGACTCCTGATCTAGAACCCAGGTAAACTTCCATACTGCATCTGTGGACTTCAACTCCCAGAATTCCCCAGCCAGCATGATTTCAATTTCCAACTGCCCTCAGCCAGTCAATTCCCCCCCAGCAGAGCTGAGGGGAGTTGGCTAGCTGAGGAATCCTGGGAGTTGAAATCTACTCAATGCCAAGTTTGGAGACCTCTCTTCTAGATCATCTGGAACCTCAGCAGATTAGAAACAAAAGAGCCGACGAGGTGCAATGTTTAAGATTTGATTCCCACGTAGCTCTGGAAACTCAATGAGTAACCCAACCAATCTTTCCCACAAATGCCATTTGAGGGAACCGTAGCTTCAGAGAGGGATATCTATGCCATGACCTTTTGTAGGAGTAAAGGGCATGAGCTCATACAAACAAACAAGCAAACAAACAAACAGCAGCTGGGAGAAGGTCACTTATGGCATCTCTCCAGTTGTAATTATAGACACGAAGCTTTGCTCCCTACAAAACAGAAACGCTCCACATAAAATAAGCATATGTTTATCTGTCATGCCCTTGTTGGAGTCTGATTCTGAGGGGGAGATTGAGCAGCTGACAGGGAGCGGGAATGTGGCTTCGGTGGCTGTGGAGGAAACTGGGGAAGGGCACAGGCCAGCTGGGCATTCAGAGGAAGACCCAGGCCCATCACCTTTTCATCCTGGGGCATGCAGAGAGGAAAGGAGAAGGGAGCAATATGGCTTACAGGAGAGAAAAGGGCCCTGATGCCTTTCATTAGTTGCAGCTGGGAGAACAGGATATAAGAAAGGCGTTTGCACACAGCACCTTGCTGGAAGCAAAGTGTGCATTATTTTTGTCGAGACTTATCTGGGTTTTGGTGTCCTCCCAACTGCGTGTGTTTTGTTATCCTTTGAAAGTCTTCAATTTATCATCCTGGCCTGTTGTGTTAATTACTTCAGCGTGGTTTGTGTTGGTTTTTTTTTTTATTTCTAATTATCTTTACTTTGGGTTCGGACTGCATTTCTTCCCTTTGCAGACTGTTTTTGAAAGAGTTTGAACTCCAGCCGAGGATAACTGGACATTGGGAGCCAAGTTGGAGGTATTAAAGGGAATTTATCTACTTTTGTGACTTGGTTATTTTTGTGCCACGCCCCGGGTCATCACATTATATCTCTAATATCTACTCAGTCATAGCCACCGAAAATGGATTGTATTATCCTGTTTGGTGGACTTGTAGGAAAGCCCAGGAATTCTGGCATAAAATTCAAAGTTGGCTAGAAGAAATTGGTGAGATTAAACTTGAATATAAACCGGAATTTTTTTTTTTATTTTTTTTGCTGGGAATCAATACAGACAGATACAATAAGGAACTATCTAATAATACACATGACCACGGCAGCAAGATCAGTTTATGCTCAAAAGTGGAAAGTTAAGGAAATTCCCGATGAAACCGAGATAATTAAAAAGATATGGACATGCGCCGAAATGGATAAACTAACGTTGGAAATAAAAAAAATAAGGACGAGACTGAATACTATAAAGTATGGGATAGATTTTACCAATGGTGGGGAAAAAAGGAAGGACTTAAAATTAAAATTAAAATAAGGATATTAAGGTAGCAGATGAGAAATATGGGAAATTGCTGTAATGTATCAATGTATATGACAATGGTGGAGAACCTTTTTCGGCTGCCGTATAGATAATTGCATACGTGCTCGTGGGCGGCGCTCGTGTGCCAGCACCCAGAAGGCAATGCATGCTGGGCCCCACACACACACACTGCCCCTGCGGGCGCAATCCCCTCGCCGTGCGCCGCACATCTTTGCGTATACGCCTGCGATCCCCAGCATGCACCATTGTGCCACCAGCAAGAGTTTCTAGGCTAAAACAATAGCCCCCAACATATGCAGAGTACAATACCCAAACTTGACATTGCTATGTTTACCTGATGGGGATGCTCAGTTTTTGCTCCAGAGAAATGAATTACATCCATACCCATTTATCTTCAAAACAGGACTGTTTGTTTCCAGACTTTAGGGAAGGAGATAAGGCTGTTATCAGGATCTGAATGTACTTGTGAATACTCAGAAATGACTATCTCACTGGTGACCTTCAGAAACCAAATGCTGGATTACAAGAAGGGTGTTATGTTCTACTAAGGGCATTCTTCACATGACGTGGTTTTCCCTGTTTGAAGATTTCTGGCACTTTTGGGCAACTCATAGCAATTTATCTCAGTTTTTCCTTCCTTCCTTCCTTCCTTCCTTCCTTCCTTCCTTCCTTCCTTTCATTTCTTCTATTTCTTTCTTTCCCTCTTTCTTTCCTTCCTTTCTTTCTTTCTCCTGTTCTTCCTTTCTCTTCCTTTCTTCCTTTCTCTCTTCCTTCCTTTTTTTTTCTTTCTTCCTTTCTTTTTCTTCTTTCTCATTCTCTTTTTTTGCCCTTTTTACTTCTTTCTCTTCCTTTCTTTCTCCTTTCCTTCTCTCTTCCTTCCTTCCTACCTTCCCTTCTTTTTCTTCTTTCTTTCTTTCTTTCTTTATTTATTTTGTTCCTTCCTTCCTTCCTTCCTTCCTTCCTTCCTTCCTTTCTTTCATTTACCCTAGGTATCCATGTCATCATCTCATCCTCTTCTATTCTCAATACTCATGCAGATCCAATATATTATTCTTGAACTTTGCCAGCTCCTATTCTACGACCTTGTTCACTGCCCCTTTAGCCAAGTTTTCCTTAAGAAGAGCAGGAAAAAGGGGTGTGGGGGGGGGGGGGGGGGGGAATGAAGGAAGTAAGGGTAACAGGTCTGAGGGCGGGGGTCCCCCCCGCTGTCTTACTGCTTCACCTACGAGGCTTTCCTGAGGCCCAAGAGGCAAAAAGGGGCGTGGGGGGGCTACATCCCCCCCTCGCTCCATTTTTTGCCTTCCCGGAGCCCAGGAAAGCTTCCTGGGAGCAAAAATGCCCCCACCCCCCAGGAGGCTTCCCTGAGGCCCAGAAGGCCCAAAAACGGAGCATGGGGAGGTACTAAAAAGAAGAAGCCACGCCCACCTAGTCACATGGCCATGCCCACCTAGCCACGCCCATAGAACTGGTTGTTAACGAATTTGAATCCCACCCCTGCAGGGACCCATGTATTTCTGGAAAATTCACTTTTAAGTAGACAGCTCTGCCTGTTGAACCTTTTCATTTGAGCTGGAGTTTGAGGTCAAGAGGGTCTGTTTTAAGAACTCTGCCCCAGCATTTGACCCACCGATTGGCTTTTGCCCCCTGGTTTGAACCTTGGGACATTAGCATAGATGGAAGTGTTGATACATGAAAACTGAGCCTTGGACCCGAAACGTTCTTACTGGGAATTATTAATGAGAAATACAGTAAAGGAACAATATATTTAATGATACCTATAATAACAGCTGCGAGATTGGTGTATGCCCAAAACTGGAAGAAACAGAAAGTGAAATAATAAGGAAAATATTCGTCTGTGCAGAGATGGATAGACTAACTGTTAGGAATATAAGTCACCTAACAGGTATTTGGGTTAGAAATATATAAGCCAGGATAGACATTTTACTACTGTCTCTTTAAGAGATTGCAAAAACTGCAATTGGGTGTGGTTTTTCTCAAACTGCCATAAGATGGAGCCAGAAACCTGGTTTGTCTTAGTCTGAGTCTCAGAAGAGAGTGCGAGTGTATCTCTGTTTCCTTCTGTTGGAAAGTATTGCTGTTCCTCCATTTTTCCTAATTGACTGCTATTTCTGGATTTGATGTAAGTTTGTTACTGAACTGTTTTTGGCACTGGAATTTGTTATTGGATTATCCCTGGATTGAAAAACTGACTGATTTACCTATGAATGACTTTGGACTGCTTATTTTGGACTTTGCTTAAACCTTTCTGGAAGTAAAAACCTACATTTACTGTACAGTATATCTATGTACTGTGTGTGTATTATTCAAACACTTCTCTCAAATACGTCTCCCTGTATGCGCTCATTCTCCTAATGGGGAATTACCTCAACACTAACTTTAGAAATCAAAGGGTGAGACAGAGTATTATAAAGTCTGGAGTAAAATGTATAAATAGAATAGAATAGAATAGAATAGAATAGAATAGAATAGAATAGAA
>NW_020769308.1:47836592-47870838 GCF_900518735.1 Pseudonaja textilis | reverse complement strand
CACACACACACACACACACACACACACACACACACACACACACACACTCTCACACATATATAAAGAGAGATGCAGAGAAAAGCAACAAAGATGATTAAGGGGCAACTGGAGACTAAAATATTGTTCTGACCCACGCCCTTTTCCAACAAATCAAACACAATCCAAAAGGAACAAAAAACTTGTAATGCTTTTATAAAATAATTAGCTGTGATAAACACAAGTCTTGCCAAACTGTGCCAAACTTGCCAAAAGATAACAGACAAGAAATAATTTGCAATATAAGAATCTTCAAATATAAACTTAGCATACTGGAATGTCCACGAGGCTGGGGTTTCAAAACATCTTTGCCTTCTGCAAAGTACATTCGTTTCACAGCTGGCTTTTATCTTCTTGAAGGAGAGGCCATCACCTTGCACCCTTACTCCCGAGTCGCCCCTGCTGCTGCAACTGCTCTTTCCTGCAAGCAACCCTTTGCGCACATACACTTGGCACAGGCTCCTCGGGAACCTCCTCATCGCTGCTGCCAGCCCCCACAATCTCTGAAGGCAGCAGTCCACTCCTTAATGGTCCTGGCCCCTCATCTGAGTCCTCGCTCTCCTCAGACATCCGTACCTGCTGCCGGCTAACCGCAACAAATGTATGAAGAATGAAGTTGCAAGCACTGGGTATGTTTAGTTTAATAAAAAGAAGGTATGGGGTGATACGATAGCAAATTCCAATATTTGAGGGACTCCTACAAAGATGCGGGGGGGCGTCAATTTTCCAAAGCATCCAAAGGCAAGACAAGAAACAATGGATGGAAACTAACCAAGGAGAGAAGCAACCTGGAACTAAGGAGAAATTTCCTATCAGTGAGAATAATTAATCCGTGGAACGGCTTGACTCCAGAAGTTGTAAATGCTCCAACGCTGGAGGCTTTAAAAAGAGAGACTGGACGTACATTTATCTGAAATGGTATTGGCTCTCCTGCTCAAGCATGGGGTTGGTCCAGAAGACCTCTGAGGTTCCCTTAGTCTATGTTCGACATCCGAAGCTCTTTTGCTTCTCTGTCTGGCCTCAGTTTGCAACATGGCCCACTACTTTCTGAAGCACACAGTTTCCAATTGCATAACAGGCTGCGAGAATGCACTAATCCCTCGCGGAAAAATGTTTCCATTCAGCGCGCAGTTTTGGTGCAGTCTATTGAAGATACCATCTTGAGAACATTTGTCTCCACTTTCCCAATCAGATACGCAAACAGAGCGCGTTCGTGATTTTCCGGAACAATACCTCTGCTGCCATGCTAATTATCCCAGGATAATTGGGTCAGCCTCTCTCTCCCAGCTGTGCAACACAGCCATCGACCCCATTCGATGCACACGCCATACAAGCTCACACGCTTTCTCCCTGGGGCAGAATCACCCCGAGTTTAGAACCTTGCAGTCAATCAGGTTCTTCAGGAATTGGAAGCCGTTCTCAAAGTCCCGAAAGTACAATCAGAACAGGCTAAACAGGATTATGAAACATTCGTGGATTGGAAGAGGGCTCTGACCCCATTAAAGGTATCTGACAGTTTGATTTTTTTCAACCAAACACCTGCCAGTTGAAGGCCAGAGGAGAAAACTCAACTCGTTTCATTAGTGCCTTCCCTGATCACCGCTCAAATCAACATTGTGACCTGCAGCCAGCAACTGTCCACCCGTACAATGTCCTATTATTCTTGTTCCTGAGAACCTGATAGCCAACTTTCTCCTCTACCAAACTACTACTCTGATGGTCGAAACTCAAGGGGGAGATATAATCTGTTTCCCCGAAAATACAACCTACCCTGAAAGTAAGTCCTAGTTGAATTTTTACACATTTGCCAGATATAAGCCCTGCCCCCAAAGTAAGCCCTAATTAAAATCTTGCCCACTCCAGACTGCACGGGTAAAATTTAAGCTAGGGTGAGGATGCAGGCACTACTACTTGCCTTTGGGAAGTTGTAGCCAGGCCTCTCACACCCTGACACCTGCCTTGCCGGCCCATTTCTTCTGCAGCCAGCAAGGCTGGCAAGACTTTCCTGAAGGCTTCTGCAGCTGATAACAAAGCTCTGGATCAATCCAGAGCTCTGTTATCGAGTGCAGAGGCCTTCAGGAAAGCCTTGCCAGCTGCAGAAGAAGAAATTCCTGAAGGCCTCTGACAGCAAAAAGGAGACCAGGGCCGATGCACGCAAGTGAGGTTAGTCAGTGAATGACATCCCCCGAAAATAAGACCTGGTGCCCTTTTGGGTAGCAAAAAATATAAGACAGGGTCTTATTTTGGGGAAAACAGGTTAGTTAGTCCTTGGCTTGCAACAGTTTGTTTAGTGACTGTTCAAACTTACAATGGCACTGAAAACTTAGGCCCATTTTTTTTCCACAGTTAGGACCTTCAGAGGCTTGGCAAACGGTTCTTATGCAAACGGCAGAGAACTGGTTGCTGGGATTTTTGAATCCCACCCCTGATGATCGGGTCCATAATTCCCTTCCTGACCAGGTGGGATAGGCTGATATGCTGAGGATGAGATGCCATATAGGTCTTTAAAGGTAATAACTGACACCTTGACTTGGACCCAGAAGCAAACCAGCACCCAGTGTAGCTCACTCCGAGATCCTAAGCTGCTACATGTGCCATCCTTGGAGGGGGTGCCAAAAATTTCTCATGCGGCCGTGTTCTGCACCAACAGAAGCTTCTGGATACTCTTCAAAGGTAGACCCATGTCGAGCGGATTGCAATAGTCCATACAGGAAATAACCAGGGCATCGATGATTGAGAGAAGAGATATATCTGAAGTTAAATTATAGATATAACAATTGTTCAATGTCTGGATTGTTTTACAGGGTTCTATCTTGGCCCCCGTGCTGCCTGGCAGCTACAGAAAACTGTTCGATGAGGTCAGGCAGATCTCTGGAATAGGCTGGTGCAGTGGTAGGATTCAAAATTTTTTACTACCGGTTCTGTGGGCGTGGCTTGGTGGGTGTGGTTTGGTGGGCGTGGCAGGGGAAGGATATTGTAAAATCTCCATTCCCTCCCCACCTCACTAACCTGCTTTCCAGCTCCGTTCTCCTCTGCAGGGAAACCAGCCAATCAGCTGGGACTCAATGGGAGGCAGAGAAGAGATGGGGGCGGGGCCAGTCAGAGGGGGTATTTGCTGGTTCTCCGAATTACTCAAAATTTCCGCTAGCGGTTCTCCAGAACGGGTCAGAACCTGCTGAAGACCCACCTCCGGTTTGGACTCCAAGCTCCCCAGATAAAGACAAAGAATAAGATCCTGTGTCTTCTTCCAAGCTTTGAACCGTTGGCTGACTTTAATGATGCTACTGTTGAAGGCATTGATTTTTTTTATTCCCCAAGTTCTGTGACTGTGAACCACCCGAAGGGATTGTTTAAGTGGAAAGGCAGGGTTAACATTTACTAATAAAGAAAAAAAACTAATAAATATTTCCCTGGTCGGCTCTAAGGTCTGGCAAAGAAAAGAAGAATTAGGGGTGACATGATAGCAGTATTCCAGTATTTGAGGGGCTGCCACAAAGAAGACTGGGGGTCAATTTATTCTCCAAAGCACCAGAAGACAAGACAAGAAGCAATGGATGGAAACTCATCAAGGAGAGGAGCAACCTGGAATGGAGGAGAAACTTCCTAACAGCGAAAACAATGAAGCGGTGGAACAGAAATCATGGGTGCTCTATCAGTGGAGGTTTTTAAGAAGAAACTAGGCAGCCACTCATCTGAAATGGTATAGGTTCTGTGGCTTGAGGAGGGGGCTGGACTAGAAGACCTCCAAGGTCCCTTCCAGCTCTATTATATTATTGAACCAACCTCTGAGCTAACCGGATAATTATCCTGCCAACCAGACAGCAAACTTCTTACCAGTGCATCTTTAAACTCTTCAAATAATAAGAGCTGAACAACAAGAACCCTCTTTGGGTCCTCCCTTCCATCAGCCAAACACAGGCAGTCCTCGACTTACAACAGTTCGTTTACTGACCGTTCCAAAGTTACAACGGCATTGAAAAAAGTGACGTCGGACCGTTTTTCACATGATCGTGCGATCAAAATTCAGACGCTTGGCTGCCGGTTCGTATTTATGACCGGTGGGACCGTGTCCCAAGCTCAGGCGATCCACTTTTGCGACCTTCTGATAAGTACAGCCCAATGGGGAAAGGCAGATTCGTTTAACAACTGGGTGACTAACTGATCCGTCGCAGTGATTCACGTAACAGTGGTGGCAGGAAAGGTCCTACAATGGGGCAAAACTCACTCAACAAATGTCTCACTTAACCACAGAAACGTGGGGCTCAATTTGCTCATGTTGAAGATACCTATATTTTGCCCACATATTATTTTGGAATATGGTGGGATGCAGAGGTGGTATTCAGCCAGTTCTGACCAGTTCTGGAGAACTGGTAGCAGAAACTTTGAGTAGTTCGGAGAACCAGCAAATCCCACCTCTGACTGGCCCCACACCCTGCCTCCCACTGAGTCCCAGCTGATTGGCTGGATCTTCTTTGGTTGCCCTGCACAGGAGAACGGAGCTGGAAAGCAGGTTGGTGGGGTCGGGAGGAAATAGGATTTTGCAGTATCCTTCCCCTGCCACACCCAGCAAGCCACGCCCACAGAACTGGGAGTTAAAAAAATTGAATCCCACCACTTGTGGGATGGTATTGGTAGGATTTACAGCAGGAGTCCCCAACCTCCAGTCTATGGCCCAGCAACCGGTCCACCCAAAGAAACAAAGCCGTGGGATATCGACAGCATGTGAAACCATGCCACCATTGGTCCACGGAAAAACCTCTTTTCATGGAACCGGTCCCTGGTGCCCAAAAGGCTGGGGGCCACTGATTTACAGGATGTAAATGGAACAGTGGTGGGATTCAAAAATTTTTACTACTGGTTCTGTGGGCATGGCTTGGTGGGCGTGGTGTAGCTTGGTGGGCGTGGCAGGGGAAGGATACTACAAAATCTCCATTCTCACCCCACTCCAGGGGAAGGATACTGTAAAATCCCCATTCCCTCCCCAACCCACTAACCTGCTTTCCAGCTCCATTCTCCTGTGCAGGGCAACAAAAGGAGACCCAGACGATCAGCCGGGACTCAATGGGAGGCAGAGAAGGGATGGGGTTGGCGGGGCCAGTCAGAGGTGGGATTTGCTGGTTTTCCGAATTACTCAAAATTTCCACTACAGGTTCTCCAGAACCGATCAGAACCTGCTAAAGACCACCTCTGAAATGGAAGCATCCGCTGTGCCCCTGGACTCAACTGTGGTGAGAATAGAAACCCTCCCCCCAAAGAAAAGGTGTTTATTTCTTTGCAGAGAAAGGAACAGATGTCAAATTAAGTCTAATACTATGTCCTGCTTTCTATGTTATCTGCTTTCTAGTCAATGTCATTTCTAGAAGGCTGGTAATTTGCACTGTGGATGGGATGGGATAAAAGAGCCCCATTGGCTGACCCTCACTCTAAAGAGGGATTTGATCAAACGGAGCTGGCGCAGAGTGACGCAGACATGGGAGATGAGCCGGCTGAGCCTGAGGGCGGGGTTAAAGGCATCATCAGTTTGAAATTGTTGAGTTCCCACAAAAAACCCAAGTCCAGTTCCCCTCCGCCTTTGAAGTCTATTGTCTTTTATTTGGCCCCAATTTAGTGCCCACCGTTAATAGATCAGATTCTTGTTGTAGGGTCAGCCAATCTCATTGCACACATATGTTGTACTCTGACAATAATTGCATAGGTAGCATGGAATAAATCTTTAGTGCTTTGAACTCTACTTCTGTTTCCGGTTATTTGCACCAGATTTCCAAAGCACTGACTGTCCTTAAAAGGAAGCAATAATCCAAAAGCCAAAAGAGAGAGAGAGAGAGAGAGAGAGAGAGAGAGAGAGAGAAAGAGAGAGCAGGAGGGCCCTTACTCTTCAACATAGAGCCCAGAAGCTCAATGTCGCATACTAATCCTCAGCCACAACTCAACAACAAAAACAACAACCAGGCAACATGAGCTTTCATTTTCCAACCGGAAGGCTTCATCAGCACTTATTAGCAACACTCCTGTAATATTCTCAGGGCTCCGATTTACATCTCACACACACCTCAAAACACAACAGAGCAAACCGCCCCAAAATGCACACAAGAGCTATAACTTCCCCAAAATATTTGTCTATAGAAAAGCAGTCAGTGTGTCTTACAGGAGGCATCTGAGTGTGGCCTTCGACAACTCTTATGCTGAGCCGGCCAGGGCTGCTCCCCACCAAACTTGGCCAAGAGCAACTGAAGTAGAACCGGTATAGGAGACAACCAGGCTGAGCCTGAGGGAGGGATCAAGTGTGTCATCAGTCTCGAGTCCCTTCACACCCCGGCTTGAATTTCTATTGCCTCTCAGTGACTTCCAATTTGCTTTGACCCATAGTAGCTCAGATTCTTGTAGAGAGCATTAGCAGAGGTCTTCCAAACTTGACAACTTTAAGACTTGTGGACTTCAACTCCCAGAAATCTCCAGCCAGCATAGTTTCCAAGTTTGGGGACCTTTGGCATTAGCAGGCAATAAACCTATATTTTCCCCTGTGTAACTCCCACAAGCGCTGAACTTGCCCGCGGGATGACTTTATCAGAGGGAGAAAAAGAAACACTTTCGGGGATGAGAGCCAATCTCCCATCTCAGTCATTTCACACGCACACAGCAATCACCCAGTGCACAATTTGGAAAGATTTTGTAGAACAAATAAAAGCCAGCCACCTATACTTTTAACTTGTGCACATGTAAATTCGTTACTAAAATGCTGCGGTGAAACCCTTTATAAAAAAAATATAAAATAAAGCTATATTCATCTGAACTGCCCTAGACTCCTGATTTCCTCCGCTTAATAGCTGATCCCTCTTATTTTCATGGCTATGGTTAAGAATTAAAACCAAGGTAGCCACGGAGTCAAGACTCAAAATGATGCCATCTGACAAGCTTTGGCTCCAACCAGACCCACCCAGAACCACCGTTTTCCTGTCTGGAAGCTGAGGGGGTCTTCAAGCAGGTTCGGACCAGTTCTGGAGAACCGGTAGCGGAAACTTGGAGTAGTTCGGAGAACCGGCAAATCCCACCTCTGACTGGCCCTGCCAACCCCATCCATTCTCTGCCTCCCATTGAGTCCCAGCTGATCGGCTGGGTCTTCTTTGGTTGCCCTGCACAGAGCTGGAAAGCAGATTAGTGAGGTAGGGAGGGAATGGGGATTTTGCAGTATCCTTTCCCTGCCATACCTACAAAGCCACGCCCACAAAGCCTAGCCACACCCACCAAGCCACACCCACAGAACCAGTAGTAAAAAAAAAATTTTTTTTAATCCCACTACTGTCTGGAAGGGTTTGCAACCTGAAACCTTTTGCGCTTCCCTCCCTTCCTTCTGCCCCACCAGAGCTCCAAGGTGAGAGTCCATCATCCCAAGAGAGAATCTACCCTCACACACACACACACACCAAACCCCTCTGTTAAACATGGGTGTTGTTGTCTTAATCCTTGAGCCCAAAATGCCAGTGGGATTCCGAAGTCAAGCTGAGAAGGCAGAGAAATCGCTTGACGTTTGTATGAAAATACCAGCTACCAAGTACTTTACTCCTCCTACCAAGGAGTCTCTGTGGTGCAGTGGTTAGAGTACTGCAAGCTACTTCTGCAGCCAACTGCCTACAAATCCCACCAGGCTCAAGGTTGACTCAGCCTTCCATCCTTCCGAGGTGGGTAAAAGGAGGACCCAAATTGTTGGGGGCAAGAGGCTGACTCCGTAAGCCCCTTAGAGAGAGGGCTGTAAAACACTATAAAGCGGTATATGAGTCTAAAGGCTCTTGCTACCCGGGACTCAGCCTAGCCTGCAGATTCCTAGGCTAGATTCCTCTCTAAGAAACGCGAGCCAACCTTGTTCAAACTTGACATTTTTAAAAGCATTTCCACTGCACCCTTCAGGAACAAAAGAGATTCTCCCCTCCCCCTTCCGAGTTAATGGACTGGGAGGAAGGCACCACCTGTTTTGCACGTGGAGCGCCTTTTCTCCGTCGGCTCGGCTTTGAAACTGCGCCTTCTATCTAGATTTTGAGCCAGGGCTTCTTCGAATCCCGAAGTTACCGCCGGCGGGGAATGTTCCGTGGAGTTTTTGAGCTGGGGGGGGGGGAGAAAAAAAACCCCCCCCCCCCCCCCCAAACCGGGGGGGGGGGGGGAATCCGCACAATCGCTTCCAGCAATGTGACACTTTCTCTGTTTCCCAGCAAAAATTGAGATGCAAAAAAAAAAGGCTGCCCCGAGACAGAGAGAGAGAAAAAACCCGGGGAGGTGGGAGGGGAGGTCTCCCTTCCCATCCACCCCCTCCTGCTTATCTCCCCCACCCCTGCAAGGATTGCGCAGGTGAAGCCCTCACACACACACACACCCCAACTCCACCGCGCCGAGCTCAGCCCGGAGCGCTTTTCTTCGAAGGATTCAAGCGTCAAAGGCGGAAAAAAAAAAACCGAACTTACCCCGAGCCTCCGCCGCCTTTCTCATTTCCACCTCCGACGCTCGGCCATAACCTTCCAAGCACGACGGTGCTCCCAAACAGCCTTCGAGGGGGACCGTTTTCCATTCACAGTCACCTTTCGGCTCCCCCACCCACCCACCTTCCCCACTTGCGCCCTTAGGGCTTGCAGATCCAGGACAGACAACTTCTCCCCAGTCGGATCGCGTTGGCGACTGTGGTTTCAGGTGGAAAGGGAGGAGGAAGGGATTGGAGGAGGTGAAAGGGCCGCCTTCCCTGGCCCAAAGCTCCACCTAGAAAGGGAAGATGGAAGGGGAAGAAAGAGGAGGAGGAGGAGAGGAGGAGGAGGGCGGCGCCGCTTAAACTCCCGCGCGCAAAGTAGGTTTGCTCTTGCGCGCTTCCTTGGCCCTTCCAAAAGGCGCAACTCCGCGACAGCCTCCGAGATCCTAGAAAAAACTCCCTTCAACTATCAAAAGCGGGACCCTTTTTTTTTTTAAACTCTTCCAGCGGGTGTTTTTTTTTGACTGTAGATTCTCTCCTCCATTTTTTCCCCCTTCGAGGCCGGGCGCCCCGCGCAAGCGACTCCAGGCTAAACTTTGCAACGCGCTCGGCCGGCCCGGGCTTCCCCGGGGGAGTTTAGGGTGGCCACGGCCTCCCACCCACCGGCACCCCTTTTGCAGCCATTTCCCTGGACCTGCCTTGCCCCCCTCCCCTCCCCGCCCTGCGCTCATTTCCACGTACCACAGACCCCGCAAGCCCCCAGCCCCTGCAAACCCCGGCCAAGCGCCCGTCCTTGGGCCACGCCGCGCCGCGCGGGATCCGAGTCAGCAGCCCCCAAAGCACCCGGGGATGCGAGTCCAGCCCAATGGCTCTGGAGAGAGAGAGAGAGAGAGAGAGAAAGGGAGAAGCGCGGTGGGCTCACCATCCTTCCCCTCCCGAGCTGGCCTTGCAAGGCTCCCGGGGAGGGAAGCCCCCTCCTCTCCTTGGATGAAGCCCTCCCGGTCCTCTTCCCGCCTTGGCCAACTTCGCCCGACTGTCTCCGGCCGCGCCGGGATGGAAGGGAGCGAGCGATCCAAACGGAGATGGGTTTCCCGCCTGTGTCTCTCGGGGGTGAGGGGGGTGAGGCGACCCCAGCTGGGCAGGGGACGGAGGGAGGAGGAGGCGGCGGCGGCGGAGCTTCAACGGAGTTACCTGGAGTCCCGAGAAGCCTGGAGCGCGCTGTCCCCCTCTCCCCGCGCCCGCCTGTGTCTCTCCGGGGGCCGGGCGAAGCCCCCTTCTCTTGCCCGGGGCCGAACGGGCCGGGGAGCTTCTGCCTCTCACCGACTCGCGGCTCCCTTGGAAGCCGAGCGGGACGAAGCGCGCCCCCGCCCCCCCCCCCGGCGCCAGGTTGAGGAAGGGGGCCGGAGGGGCCGGGCGCCTCCCCTCGATCCCCTCCCTCCCCCGCTCGGGATCGCCTCGCGGGCCGACCGGTTTGGGGGTTGGGGTGCCTTACCGCGGGAGAAGCGAGCCTGGCATCCGTGGGGAGCCTCGCCGGGGGTGGGAGGGCGGCATGAAAGAGGAGGAAGGGGCGGAGGGAAGCCCCGCGCCCGGCGAGAGAAGAGCCTCTGCGCCTCGGGCAGGAGCTGCGCGGCTATAAGGCACCAGCGTGGGCCAAAGCGCGCAGCGTTAACCCTTTACTGGTTGCGCCGGGTGGCCCTAGGTGTGTGTGGGGGGGGGGGGGGGCCACCCCGGGGCCGGGGGCGGGGCAAAGGAGGCGTCCCCCCCCCCCCCCCCCGGGGCAAGAAGACCGTCCCGGTGGTTCCGATGGAGAAAGGATGGCTCGCTCCTTCGAAGCCAGCCTCGCTCTGCGCCTTTGCCGCGGTCTAGATGCTCTTCAGCGAGCCCGCGACGCTTCCAAAGAGCCGCAGTTTCCCGGACACGCGTGGAAAAACCTGGCGGGGTGGCCCAACCATGGTTGCCAACGGAGCACCGGACGCGTCTTGCCTTGGATCGCTCTCTCTTTGGCCTCAACGATCGATGGATGGATGGATGGATAGCCCTGGCGGGCCAACGACGGATTCCCGGCAGAGAAAAAGTTCGACCTCTGGGGTGACCCGGCCCGACCGAGTAGCCCTCTTCCTCCCCTCCCGCTCACCCAGAAAACGCGAGGGGGTTTCCTGCCCCCTCTAATTCTCCCGCTCGGCTCCCTCTGTCTCCTCCGGGACCAGCCACACTCCTCTGGCTCACCGCGTGGTCTCGCGTCTTTTCTTGCCTTCTGCTGGAGGCTGGGCTCTCTGCCCCTCCGGGGGAGATCAATGGCCCGGGGTCGCCCCGGGGCATCCCTGCAGGGAGGTGGCTTCAGGTCCCGTGGGAAGAAGGGGGTGCGGAGTGGGAGGCAAAGAGAGCCATATTGCATCTTCTAAGACAATGGTCACCAACCAGTGGGCCAGGGACACTGGTGGTCCATGAGAAAATTTTGGTGGTCCACAGAGAAATGTCACCCCCAAAGCAAATTTATCCTATTTCGTGAGTAGCCACCCAGTTCTTAAACGGATATGAGGAGGAGCAACGGAGGAGCAACCCAAGTCAACCCGTGCGGGTGCTTTTTAAGATGTCAGTCTACTACTGATGAACCCCTCAGCTGCAGTGTTCCCCTCGTTTGGCCTGGCCTTTTTTTTTTTAATAGATAGTCTTTACCATAGTCCATTTAGCGACCATTCAAAGTTTACAACAGCGCTGGAGGAAAGTGAATTATTATTTATTTATCAATAAAAAACATATTTATTAATAAACAAAAAAGTGATGTAGTAACAATGAGGTCAATTAACCAGCAGAACAACTTGCCACTAGAAGTTGTGGGTGCTCCATCATTGGAGATGTGATGACCTGGGGTGTGGCACAAAAATAACCAAGTCACAAAAGTAGATTAATTCCTTTTAATACCTCCAACTTGGCTTCCAATGTCCAGTTATCCTCAGCTGGTGGATCAAACTTCCAAAAACAGTCTACAAAGGGAAGAAATGCAGTCCGAACCCAAAATACAGATAAAGTAGAAATTAAAAAAAACATCACAAACCACACTGAAGTAATTAACACCACAGGCCAGGACAATAAAATGCAGACTTCCAAAAGATAATGAAGCACACCCAGACAAAGATAATGCACACTTTGCTTCCAGCAAGGTGCTGTGTGCAAACGCCCCACTTATATCCTGTTCTCCCAGCTGCAACTAATGAAAGGCATCAGGGCCCTTTTCTCTCCCATAAGCCAGGTTGCTCCCTTCTCCGTTCCTCCCTGCATGCCCTAGGATGAAGAGTGGGTGGGCCTGGGTCTTCCTCTGAATGCCAAGCCAGACTGTGCCCTTCCCCCATTTCTTCCACAGCCACCGGAGCCACACTCCCACTCGCTGTCAGCTGCTCAATCTCCCCCACAGAATTAGACTCCAACAAGGGCATGACAGAAGGTTTTTAAGAAGAGATTGGACTGCCGCTTGTCTGAAATGGTGTAGGATCTCTTGCTTGAGTAGGGGGGTGGATTAGAAGACCTCCAAAGTCCCTTCCAGCTCCATTCTGATTGATTAATTGATTAGAACCCAGATCTCCTCTCTCTTAATCCAGGACCTTCCCTTTCACCCAAACGCCAGCTCCCTTATAAGATAAGGGCCACCACAAATATTAAAAGACTTGACTGCTGACACATATAGATAATTGCCATTAATTTAAGCTGAACGTTTTTAACAGTTACTTTGCCATTAAACTGTGAAAAATGAGGATTACCCCTTGTTGTTTGTCACATTTCTGATAATTCAAGGGGGATATATTATATGCCCCTTAGAATCATTTCTCAGAGAAGACACGGTTCACGTTTTCATTTCAAGCGAGCAAGAAATCTTTCAGAGGTATTCTTTATTTTACGTCTTCTCCAGAGTCTACCCCATCTTCCTACCAAATACACTTCCTATATTAATGTTTTGCTGGGTCCAAAAATTAGAATTCTCCCAGCCATTTGTATATACCTCGCTCCCCTACTAGAATCTTAGTTATGAATTAGGAATATTCCTCCCTACAGCCCCAAAATAGGTTCTATCATATCTCAAGACCTAAAATGGACACCTAACATCAAAAACGTCATCAAAAAAGCACAACAAAGAATGTTCTTTCTGCACCAACTCAGGAAGCTCAAACTGCCCAAAGAGCTGCTGATCCAGTTCTACAGAGGAATGATGGAGTCTGTCATCTGCACCTCTATAACTGTCCGGTTTGGCTCTGCAACCCAACAGGACAGACACAGACTTCAGAGGACAATTTGGACTGCAGACAAAACAATGGCTACCAACCTGCCTTCCATGGAGGACCTGTATCCTGCACGACTCAAAAAGAGGGCTGTGAAAATATCTACAGATCCCTCACATCCCGGACATAAACTGTTTCAACTCCTTCCCTCAAAACGCTGCTATAGAGCCCTGCACACCAGAACAACTAGACACAAGGACAGTTTTTTCCTGAACGCCATCGCCCTGCTAAACAAATAATTCCCTTAACACTGTTCAACTATTACAAAGTCTGCACCACTTATTACTATTAATCTTCTCATCACTCCTTATCACCCATCCCCTCCCACTTGTGACAGTATGACTGTAACTTTGCTACTTGTATCCTTATGATTTTTATTGACTGTATCCTAGTATGATTTGATTGCTTATTTGTATCCTATGACTACATTAAGTGTTGTACCTTATGATTCTTGACAAATGCATCTTTTCTTTTTATGTATACCGAGAGCCTATGCACCAAGACAAATTCCTTGTGTGTCTAATTCCGCTTGGCCAATAAAGAATTCTTTCCTTCCTTCCTTCACTCTAGGATTCTCAATTGAGTAGTTTGCCTGCCGGAATTTGGGGGGGTACTCCTTCACTGGAGGTTTTCCAAAATTAGACTGGACAACCAGTTTGACTCAGATGATATAAAAGTCTCCTGCCTTGAACAGGGGGTTGGTCTAGATGACCTTGGAGGTCCCTTCTAGCTCTCTGATTCCATGTTCTATGCCTTATGATTCTATGTTCTGGGGCTTCCGATTTCTAATGTGCGCCCCCCCCCCTCTGCAAACATTCCTTCTCCTCATCTTTTAGTTAGGGGTTGAGCGGTTATCTTTTTATGTTATTTAGTTCATGGTGTGCGTAGGTTTTGTAAAAGGTTGTCTTTCTAATGTTGTAAACCAGCCGGAGTTACCCCTGGAGTGAGATGGGCGATCAATAAATTTACTAAATGAAGGTTGTTGTTGTTAGTTGCGAGGTCATGTCCAACCCATCACAACCCCATGGACAATGTTCCTCCAAGCCTTCCTGTCCTCTACCATCTTCTGGAGTCCATTTAAGCTCATGCAAATTGCTTTAGGGACTCCATCCAGCCACCTCCTTCTCTGCCGTCCCCTTCTTCTTCTTCTTTGTCCCTCAATAGTTCCCAGCATTAGGCTCTTCTTCAGGGAGTCCTTCCTTCTCATGAGGTGGTCAAAGTGTTTGAGTTTCATCTTTCATCTTCAGGATCTGGCCTTCCAAAGAGCAGTCAGGGTTGGTCTCCTCTAGGACTGACCAGTTGGATCACCTTGCAGTCCAAAGGACTTGCAGGAGTCGTCTCCAGCACCTGAGTTCAAAGCCTTCCATTCTTTGGCGCTCAGCCTTCCTTGTGGTCCAACTTTCACAGCCACACGTTGCAACTGGGAAAACCATAGCTTGGATTATATGCATTTTTGTTGGCAGGGTGGTGTCTCTGCTTTTTAGTGTGCTGTCTAGATTTGCCATAGTTTCCCTCCCCAGGAGCAAGCATCTTTTAATTTCTTGGCTGCAGTCCCCACCTGCAGTGATCTTGGAGCCCAGGAAAATAAAATCTGTCACTACCTCAATTTCTTCCCCATCTATTTGCCAGGAATGGAGAGGGCCAGATGCCCTGATCTTAGTTTTCTTACTGTTTTAAGCCAAGTTTTGCGCTCTCCCCCTTCACCCGCATAATACATGTTTCAAACTAATTATTTAATCGAGCCAATTTTATTTCGAAGGATTTCTGAACACACTAAACAAATGCCTTGAATAAGGAAGGGAAATTTATTCTGGTGGGGGCAAAAAGTCTTCTGCTTGGGTGAGGGACTGGACTGGGAGATCTCCAGGGACCCTTCCAGCTCTATTATTCTGTTCTGTTATCCTTTCTAGCATCACGTGGAATCCATCCAACAGAATACAGCACAGCACAGTACAGAACAACAGAACAACATTATTTACAGGCAGTCCTCGATTTACAACAGTTCACTTAGTGAACTGAAGGAAAGAAAGAAGGGAAGGAAGGAAGGAGAGGGAAGAGGGAAGGAAAAAGAAGAAAAGGAAGGAAGGAGATAATAATGAGAGGGAGGGAGGGAGGGTAGCACTTGGTCACCATAGGTGCCCCCGAGATGGCCACACCTACCATAGACACACCCACCATGGACACACCCATCCCCCATCCCTCCAAGGTCAAACACAACCCTGATGTGGCCCTCAATGAAATCGAGTTTGACACCCCTGTTCTAAATTGTCCCAATTTAAAAATCCTGCTTTGCACCCTTCCACCCCGTTCTGATGTAAAGGACCAGGCGCTGGCAAGCCTTGCGCTACCAGGAGTGGCTGCGAAGGAAGGAGGGCAGCCAATCCCACGAGAGGCATCTCCTAGAGGGGCTCTCGGAGAAGGGGAGTTACTTCCGAGTTCAAAGGCTGCCCTTCCCACCTGCCCTCAGCAGGGATTCACCCATCCCTTTTTCGGGGAGGGGGCTTCCCAGACTTGCCCAGGAAGAGATCCTGAATCAGGTCCATGGGGGGAAAGCTTGGCCTTTCTTTCTTTATAAAGAAATAGCTTCCACTGCAGCTTTAATCACGTTTCATTTTAATGTCAACTTGTGAATTAAAGCTGCTTTAGAGTTGGGGTGGGGCTTGAAAAAGGAAGCCTGGAGATATCTATGGAGATTCTTGGTCCTCCAGGTCACGGTTTGTCTCAAAGGAGCTTTTTTCAAGAGGCACCTGGATTTTCTGATTTTTTTTTCTTTCGAAGACGTTTCGCTTCTCATCCAAGAAGCTTCTTCAGCTCTGGCTGAAGAAAATGGGAAGGATTTATACTCCTTGCAGACAGCTGGTCATTTACATCCTTTTACAGGGTCGTTGAGGCCACCTGGAGGCAGCAAAGTCCACACTTTGGACAGAGAGGACTGCTGGTTTGAAAGAGGGGTCAAAGTGGCCATCTAGGTCAAAACTGGACAGCCCTCTCTGCACAGAGGGGGAAGGATACCTTATGCCTTCCCACACATGAAATTCCAGACCTAGACAACCTAGAACTATGCCACCTTCAGTCCGATCTAAGTATAGTATATAAAATTATCCTACCTGTCAATGAATACTTCAGCTTCAACCACAACAATACAAGAGCACACAATAGATACAAACTCAAGGTTAACCGCACCAAACTTGATTGCAGGAAATACGACTTCAGCAACAGAGTGTTCAATGGAATACTCTTCCTGACTCTGTGGTTTCTTCCCCAAACCCCCAAAACTTTAACCTTAGACTGTCTACTATTGACCTCACCCCCTTCCTAAGAGGTCTGTAGGGGGCGTGCATAAGCGCACCAACGTGCCTACCGTCCCTGTCCTATTGTTTCTTTTTTATTTTTCTTACATGTATCCATTTCATCTATTCATAACTATGTTTATACTTATATCTTATAATCGCTTGACAAAAATAAATAAATAAATAAAATAAAGGATACGACATCCTCCATCTCCAGTCTTCAATACAGTTCCTTTCAACACTTCCAAGAAGGCTCTCCACACTCATTTGCACCACTCAGGGGACCCTGAGGACACAGATAAACCTCCAAGCGGCCTCAACGACTCTCTAAAAAGAATGCAAATGACCAGCTGTCCCCATCCTGTCAGAGCTGAAGAAGCTTCTTGGATGAGAAGTGCAACGTCTTCAAAAGAAAAAAACAAGGAAGTCCAGCTGCCTCTTAAAAAGAAAAAAGCACCTTTGGAAGCACAGAGACTTTGAGGGTATTAAAAATAGCATCTGCCTTGATGAAGGGCTAATTGAAATTAAACTAGATGCCGCCTGGGGCATCTGAGGAACTGAGACCTGGATAATGTTTGGGGTACTAGAGGGGATGGATAAGGGTACAAAACTGTGTGTTCAAATTAATCTGGGAAGGCCCCCGTCAGAGAAGAACATGATGTGGCACCCGGCTGGTGGATCATGCAACAGACAAGAGACAAAGATTGACAGGTCAGAATAGAAGTATCTTAATCTGGGCCGTTGCCAATGGTTGCTGGCAAAAGGAATTGGGGTACTTCTAAAGCAAAGGGTTGGCTTTCACAACAGCACCACTCCGTGGTTGAAAAACTACACTGAGATGGAAAAGTTGGCACATTGTGAATGTGGTTTGCATTGCACTGAACACGTTTCTGCAGCACAGACCTGTGCGGGATAAAGAATAAGAGTCAGAAGGGACTTTGGAGGTCTTCTAGTCCAACCCCTTCTCAAGCAGGAGACTCTATACCTTTCCGGACAATGACTATCTATGCTTGAGCTGTTGGGTTTGGATTAGAAGACCTCCAAGATGGGGTTACAACTGAGTTGTTCTGTTCTGTTCTCTTTTCTTAAAAACTTTCAGCGATGAATAGCTGAATAGTCAAGACCTTGTTGATGATCCAAGCTCTGTAAAGGACCTTGGAGTACTCATCTCAAATGACCTAAGTGCTAGAGCCCACTGTAACTACATAGCCAAAAAGGCATTAAGAGTTGTTAACGTAATCTTACGTAGCTTTTTCTCTGGTAATATCACACTACTAACTAGAGCATACGCAACATTTGCTAGACCAATACTCGAATACAGCTCATCAGTCTGGAACCCACATTACATATCTGATATTAGCACAGTTGAGACAGTCCAGAAATACTTCACAAGAAGAGTTCTCCACTCTTCTACTCATTGCAGAAAACCTTATGCCACCAGTCTTGAAATTCTACAACTAGAAAACCTTGAATTACACCGTCTTGGGTTTGATCTAAGTATAGTATATAAAATCATACATTGCAATGTCCTACCTTGTCAATGAATACTTCAGCTTCAACCATAACAGCACAAGAGCACGCAATAGATACAAACTCAAGGTTAACCGCACCAAACTTGATTGCAGGAAATACGACTTCAGCAACAGAGTGGTCAGTGTCTGGAATACTCTACCTGACTCTGTGGTTTCTTCCCCAAACCCCCAAAACTTTAACCTTAGACTGTCTACTATTGACCTCACCCCCTTCCTAAGAGGTCTGTAGGGGGCGTGCATAAGCGCACCAATGTGCCTACCATCCCTGTCCTATTGTTTCTTTTATTTTTCTTACATGTATCCATTTCATCTATTCATAACTATGTTTATACTTATACCTGTTATCTTGTGAGCGATTGACAAATCAAAATAAATAAAATGAAATGAAAAATAAAAACGAAGCAGCCACAACGTCTGCAGGCAAGCCATCCGACTGGTCCATTGTTCTCACTGCTTGGAAATTTCTCCTTCGTTCCTTAGGATGGAGGTTGTCTGAAGTTGTCTGAAGGTTGAACATTGCAACTAGAGTAATATTTGTTTTGTCTCAGTAGTGTAGAAAGTGAGCACCCAGCCCTCTCCTAGAAGAATGAAATATTTTAGGAAATATTAAAAAGGCAGAATATCATATTTCCTTGAATAAGAAAAGGAGAAACATGTTTTGAAAGGCAAATCAGTTTTCTGCAGCTCTCTGCCCTCCCCCCTTCAGCTCCAGGGGGATGGGATTAAGACACGGCCCTGATAGGATTAGCCCTCTACCCATCTCGCCCCATGGCACCTGGCAAGATAACAGATAACGGATAATCAGAGTTGGAAGGGACCTTCTGTGAGAGGTCGAGGCTGTGACAACGGAGTCAGGTAGGGCGTTCCAGGCATTGACCACTGTGCCTGAAGTCGTATTTTCTGCAATCGAGTTTGGAGCCGTTTCCCTTGAGTTTGTATCGGTTGTTTGCCCGTGTATTATTGTGGCTGAGGTTGAAGAAGTCGTTGACAGGCAAGATGTTGTAGCAGACAATGTTGTGAACTATGCTTAGATCGGACCGCAGGTGGTGCAGTTCCAGATTGTCCAGGCCCAAAATTTCGTAGGGAATTCTATTGTGAGTGGAGGAGTGGAGAACTTTTCTCGAGAAATACCTCTGAACCCGCTCAACCATGTTAATGCCCGATATACACTGCGAGTTCCAGGCGGATGAGCTGTATTCGAGAATTGGTCTGGCAAAGGTTTTGTATGCCCTAGTTAACAATTCAATGTTGCCGGAGAAGAAGTTTCACAAAATAAGGTAACAGGTAACAGATAATCAGAGTTTGAAGGGGTCTTGTAGGTCATCTAGTCCAACCCCCTGCCCAAGCAGGAGACCCTACACCATTTCTGACAGATGGCAGTCCAATCTCTTCTTGAAAGTCTCAGGGGATGACGCTCCCACAACTTCCAAGGAAAAGCTGTCCCATTGGTTGATTGTTCTCAACTCTTATAGCTTTTTTGGTAATGCTGCTACAGTGAGCTCTGGACCTGCTTTTATCTTGTCTGACAAGTGAGTGTTGTGAGTCACCGGCAGCAGGTGCAGATGGCTGAGGTCTCGAAGAGCGAGGACTCAGATGAGGGGCCTGTGTGTGATGCAGGGATGGGGCCAGGATGGGTCCAAGACCATCAGTGAGTGGAATGCTGCCTTCGGCGATTGTGGAGGCTGGCAGCAATGATGAAGAGGCCCCCGAGGAGCCCATGCCCAGCACACATGCGCACAGGGCTGCTTGAAGGAAAGAGCAGCTGCAGCAGCACGGGCGACTCTCCCTTAAGAGATAAAAGTCAGCTGAGAAACCGCAATTCTTTGCAGAAGGCAAAGAAGTTTGATACTCAAGCCTGGTGGACGTTAGAAATATCTGAGTTGGCGTTTGGAGACTCTTTGATTTATTGTTTAGGAACTTTATCTGTTGTTCTTGGCAGCCTTGCAAAAACTTGGCAAGGCTCTTCCTTATGGGAGCTAATTAGTTGGAAGCAGCCTTTTATTGTGAAGGAAGGGGATTCGTAAATGAAGCAGTAAAAGGTTGTGCTGTTATCTTTGTCTTGTGTTTGCTCTCTTGGAACCAGGTTTGGGTCAGAACAGTGAGATCTTGTCCTGCTCTTTGGTGCTTTGGAGAATAGATTGACCTCCTCTTTTCTATGACCCCACCCCACCCTCAAATTACGCAAAAGAAGGTCAGCTGCAGAAGGATGAACAGAAGCCGCAGGAGGTGAAACTCCAACAGTTTTGCAATATTTGTTGTGTTAATCCCCACGCTGACTGAATGTAGCTATGAAGTTACTGTGCTTTTGGAGCAGGTAAAGAAAATCGGCTGGTTTACTCTCCTTTCTTTTGAAGAGTGACTCTCAAATGGTGACAAAAATAATATTCAAGTGTCAGGAACAATTCCAAATCTTAGGAAATCCTAATGTCTGAAATTGCAATCGGCTGTGATCCTTTCTAGAGCAAATTAATTAACTGCTCTTTCCAGGGAACTTCAAAGCAGAGTATTTCTTCGGATGGTAATGGCCTAAACTCAACCTGGAAGATTTTAATTTTAATTGAGGCAAGTTTCTAGTTCCTTGGTAGCCCACAAGCACACCCTGTGCTTGTACCCAACTTCTTAGTTCATTTTTTTCCCCTCTCATTTGGTTCACACATGCCACTCAATCAAATCCACAAAATCCCAAAAATAAAATCATAAAGCTATCAGGACAAAATAAATAGCCTATTATTAAAGAAAAAAAATAACAACAACCTCACAATTCTCACCTTCCAAAGGGTTATAAACAGAGGTGAGATTCACATAATTTAACAACCGGTTTGCCTAATGCAGAACCAAAAATGTGAGAGTGCGGATGACTTCTCCAACAGCTTTGCTCCTTTGATTAAGAACTACAAAACCCGGATTCTCAAAGAACTTGAGCTCGTCTCCAGATTCTGGTACAGACTGAGAATTCTTACTAAGTCATAGTTCCATTGCCACAATCAATCTCTTGAATTTCCAAACCTCCAATTTGGTCAATCCACATCAGAGATGGTCTTCAGCGGGTTCTGACCAGTTCTGGAGAACCGGTAGTGGAAGTTTTGAGTAGTTCGGAGAAGCGGAAAATCCCACCTCTGACTGGCCCCGCCCCCTTCTATTCTCTGCCGCCCATTGAGTCCCAGCTGATTGGCTGGGTCTTCTTTGGTTGCCCTGCATAGGAGGACGGAGCTGGAAAGCAGGTTAGTGGGGTGGGGAGGGAATGGGGATTTTGCAGTATATCCTTACCCTGCCATGCCCACCAAGCCATGCCCACCCACCAAGCCACACCCACCAAGCCACACCCAAAGAACTGGTAGTAAAAAAATCTGAATCCCACCACTGGCTCCGCCCCCATCTATTCTCTGCCTCCCATTGAGTCCCATCTGATCAGCTGGGTCTTCTTTGGTTGCCCCGCACAGGAGAACGGAGCTGGAAAGCAGGTTAGTGGGGGAGGGATTTTGCAGTATCCTTCCCCTGGCACGCCCACCAAGCCACACCCACCAAGCCCTGTCATGCCCACCAAGCCATGTCCACAGAACTGGTAGTAAAAAATGTTGATTCCCACCACTGATCCACATCCACCCTTGAAGTATCTTCTTGCCACCAGGAGCAAAGTAAAGCAGTGTGTACCAGCTGGAAAGAATTTAATAGTTCAATGTCTGCTTAACATTTTTTAAAAAGCAAATGTTGGTTTAGGCTAAATCAGGGCTCTCCAAACTTGGCAACCTTAAGACTTGTGGACTTCAACTCCCAGAATTCCTCATCTGGCTGGGGAATTCTGGGAGTTGAGGTCCACAAGTTTTAAAGCTGCCAAGTTTGGAGAGCCCTGGGCTAATTCGATGCAATGATAACTGAGCAAATATTACTTTAGAAAAAAAAAAAAGCAGGACTGCTCCTATGAGGAATATTATTTACAACATTGCTGTGAAGCTGTCTCTGAATCCTACACTTTTATGCAAATAATTACTTAGGAAATTTGTAAATACAAATATGTTTTCGTAAGTGAAGGCTGAAAGACAATATTGCATGCATATGTATGTGATTGGAGGGGGCCAAAAGAGGCTCATGGAAGACCAGACATTTCAAAAGACAATAGCAAATATTTGATTTGATTAAAAAAAAAAACTTTTACAATTGCTTTGTTTCTGGAAGAGAATATTGTACGACTTCATGCAAATAAAAATAATTATTCTAAATGAGGCATCTGGAAACAATAACGCCGTTTCTAGTTTTAGCGTCGCGCAAGAAAACAAGGCCTTTTAAAGCTGTCCTCCAAATTTGCAAAACCTTATGACCTTTATTGGCTCGCTCTAAAAACTATTGGAGCTTCGTTTTTATTTGCAGATCTTGGACATGCCTGTGCCCTCAAGATCGCTTGAGAAAAGATAACACAACAGCACTGAAAATGTAACTGAACGAGCAGAGATAAGGTCTAATTCCTGGAAGGTTCTTCAAAGAATTGTTTGTTATAGCAATATGTTTGATTTTTTTTTTAATTGGTTAAGTTCCCGACCTTTCTTCATAGGTGTGTTAAATTGATAGTCTGCCATTACAAACAACACAACCTTAGGATATAGGTTGGGCGGAGCAAGAAGGACTGGCCACATGTTATCCAGGAAGTTTCAGAGCTGGAAATGGACTTCCTGGTCTTAATTCAATAGTTTCACCGCTGTGCGTGCGCACACAAAGACACACAGAGAAAGACACACAGGCACACACATTTCCCATTGCCTATTTCTGTTTCTTTTTTTCTTTCTTTTTTGCCTTGAGAACTTTACATCTTTCTGTTTAGAACAATTAACCAGTGTTTATTTTATTTATTTATTATATATATTTTGTCAATTGCTTACAAGATAATAGGTATAAGTAAAAACATGCAACTTGCCTCCAAAAGTTGTGAATGCTCCAATACTGGAAGTTTTTAAGAAGATGTTGGATAACCATTTGTCAGAAGTGGTGTAGGGTTTCTTGCCTAGGCAGGGGGTTGGACTAGAAGACCTCCAAGGTCCCTTCCAATTCTGTTATTCTATTCTATTCTATCAGTTTTAACATCATATCAGAGTTATTCAAAAACTTTCGGGTAAATAAATCTAGACCTGGAGAGGGTTTAAAGTTTTCTGCTGGGGAAAAAAAACATCAAGATCTCCCTATGGCCTTGCCGTTTCTATATCGGAGGACTTCAGAAAGTATCTCCTGAAAATATCTCTGTATTGTAGCTAGTCCTCGACTTACAACCGGTTTAGTGGCTGTTTGAAGTTAAAACAGTTCTCCCAAAAGTGTCTTGTGACCGTCTTTCCACACTTACGACCAGTGGTGGGATTCAAAACATTTTACTACTGGTGATGTGGGCGTGGCTTGGTGGGTGGGCGTGGCTTGGTGGGTGTGGCAGGGGAATGTATCCATCCTTCCTTTGAGGAGCTGGAAAGCAGGTTAGTGGGGTGGAGAGGGAATGGGGATTTTACAGTATCCTTCCCCAGTCATGCTCACCAAGCCACACCCACCAAGCCACGCCCAAAGACCTGGTAGTAAAAAAAAATGGAATCCCATCACTGTGAGCAGGAGGTTGGACTAGATGTCCTCCAAGGACCCTTCCAACTCTATTTTTCTGTTAAGACAGTATTTTACTTTTCAAAAGGAAGAAAGGGAGAACAGACTGCTTTGTAGAATAAAAAAATATCAGTGGAAAAGGCCACAGGAATGAACTTGCTGAGAGCATTTAAGTTAAAATGAGTGGGAAAATAAAACAATACTGTTGTTTACTGACCTTTTACCAAGGAGAATTGGTTGATAATGCTTTCTAAAAAGAAAGAGGCATGAGGCCACAATGATGGAAGAATTTAATTATCTGACATCTGTTGGTACTAAAAGCAAGGGTCATCTTTCCAGCAAATTCCTACTTTTCTTGCTGACAGAGCAGATGTATCACATCCTGATATATTTATGGAGTTTGGTTATTGTTTGGCTGGGGACATTTCTTGTTAAGAAATACTGGAGAAGAGGTGAAATCCAGATGACTGCAGGATGGCAAATGTCCCTAGCTTTCCAAAAAAAAAAAAAAAAGGGAACAAGAAGGCCCAAGGAGCCAGAGATCAGCCTGCCTAAAGTCAGCAAAAATATAATTTTGAAATCAGAGGAACAATTTTGTCATATCTTGCACTGGTGAGATCTCATCTCAGATGCCGTTTTGACTACCTTATAAGACAGATTCCGAGAAACTAGAAGACGTGGAAAGAAAGGTAATACAGATAATCATGGGACTTGGAAGCAAAATCATATTTAAAGAACCTTAAGAGAACAGAGTTGGAAGGGACCTCGGAGGTCTTCTAGTCCAACCCATTGCTCCAGCAAGAAACCTTATACCCATGATGGCGAACCTATGGCACGCATGGCACAGGTGGCACGAGCCATTTGTGCGGGCACACAAGCCCCAGGCAAACTTACCTGCACTGGCCATGCACACACCTCCCAGCTGATTTTCGGCCCGTTTGAGGCCTTTTTCAGCCTCCCAGAGGCTCGAGGGAAGCCTCTGCAGCCTTGGGAGGCCGAAAAACAGGCCTGTTTCATCACTTCCGGTATTTCCGGAAATACTGAAGCTGACAAAACGGGCCCAAAATCAGCTGGGAGGTGCATGCATGCACAGGTCAAGTAAGGGGGCGGGGGGGGTGTCATGCGCACATGCACAGGAAGGTAGGGGTGCTTGTATTGCACACACAATTTTTGGCACAGGAGCCCAAAAAGGTTAGCCACCACTGCCTTATACCAATCTCTTGTTAAAAACCTGCCATGTTGGAGCAGCTACAACTTCCGAAGGCAAGTCATTGCACTGATTAATTGTTCTAAGAGATAGGACAACTGTTTTGTAAAGTTATCTAAAGAAGGTAAAGATTTATCCTTCTCACGGAAAGCAAGACATGCAACCCAAGTAGTAAATTGCAGAAGGAAAGCAGACTCTGAGGAACGTCCATGAAGGTTCTCCATCATCTAGGTCAAGGTTGTCCCAAAGGTGCTTTTTTTCCCAAGAGGCAACTGGACTTTCTGGTTTTATTTGAAGACATTTTGCTCCTCATCCAAGGAAGCTTCTTCAGCTCTGGAACTAAAGAAGCTTCTTGCATGAGAAGCAAAACGTCTTCAAAGAAAAACCAGAAAGTCCAGTTGCCTCGTGGGAAAAAAGCACCTTTAGGACTCTGATTCAAGGATAGAAGACACTTCTAAACATGACAGCACTTCAAAAATTGAGTCTTTATTGGATATGTCCAAAAAAAGGATGGCTAATTAATTATTAAGGTTAATTAAATATGCATTAATTTGGGTTTCCCCCTGAGAAGAGATTCAACTTCATGGCCCAAATTGTTCTATATTAGCATTAGTGAATAGTTACTACATTAATTTGGGATAACTAACTAAATAACAGAGTAACAGAATTGGAAGGGACCTTGGAAGGTCTTCTAGTCCAGCCCCCTGCACAAGTAGGAGACCCCATACCATTCCAGACAAGCTGTCCAGTCTCTTCTTTAAAACCTCCAGTAATGGAGCAACCACAACTTCTGGATCCAAGCTGTTCCTGGTTAATTGTCCTCACTGTTTGGAAATTATGGGCTTTGGATAATAGATCGATACTTTCCTGTTAATGTTTATTTTTCCTATATGTTACTTTGTTTGACTTGGGAGCTCTCGTAAGTGGTTAATCAATGGTTAAGCAAATAAATATTCTCTATCAGCAAACAAGTTGTTAAGGATACACCCTAGCAGAATCTGCACGGCAGGCAGGCAGGCAGGCAAAAATATGTGAGATAAACGTTTTTGTAGCTTACACTCAATAAAACAGATACACTGTGCTAGTTAAATAGTTTATTCCAGCAAGAGTTTTAGCATAGTCAAACAGTCCATATATCATTCACTAATTCAGTCCATCCGGGGGTTATTCAGTTGCAAATTCCAGTGTCGAAAAAGAGGTCAGTAAACTTACAAATATCAGTCCAGTAATATATCTCCTCGCAGTAGAGATATGAAGAAGTCAAACCTCCTTTCTTCAACGTTCAGCAACTCAGCAGTAGGGAAACACGCAGTTAACAAACCATCAATCCATCAAACCAGTCAATCATCAGGAATCGTCAGCAATTGAGCAGGTTCTCTTGCTCCCTCTTATGACGGTTTCACACCGCACCCAAAATTACATGCTTTGCAGTTTGAAGTGACACACACTTAAACTTACTATCATAGTTTATATATATTATTTTACCCAAACTACGTTAGGTAACCTATGTTATTCCTAACACAAGTCTCTACGGTAAAGGTCAAGGTTCCCCTTGCACATACGTGCTAGTTGTTTCCAGCTCTAGGGGGCAGAGCTCATCTCCATTACAAAGCTGAAGAGCCAGCGCTGTCCGAAGATGTCTCCATGGTCATGTGGCCGGCAGGACTAAACGCGGAAGATGCACAGAATGCTTTTCCCTTCCCACCAAAGGGGTCCCTATTTTTCAACTTGCATTTTTTAACATCCTTTCGAACTGCTAGGTTGGCAGAAGCTGGGACAAGTAACGGGAATTCACTCCGTGGCGCGGCGCTAGGGATTCGAAACGCCGAACTGCCGACCTTTCCGATCGACAATCTTAGCCACTGAGCCACAGCGTCCCTTTAAGGTCTCTACACTTTCTCCTAAATTAGACATTTCCTGCTTGTCCCAGGTTGTTTTCAGCTGGAACCATTCAAGGAGGCCTCAGAATTGAACAACAAAAGTCAAATCCTAACCCTATCGGACATAGCGCATAGTGCTAAACCCACCCAAAGATTTATCTTGCTTCTTTCTCCTTCTGTTTCTTCGGTGTTCTGAATTTGGTGATTTCCCCGCAGCTTCTCCGAAGTCTGCTGAGGTCAGACACTAAACAGAGCATCCTGCTCGGTGTCCAAAGGTCAGGAAAACAGTAGCAGCTGGAGAAGACATTAGTTCAGTCCTCCAGGAATTGAAGGAGGCAACTCAGAAAGGGAAGGCAGTTTTTTCTTCTGTTGAGATATTTACTTTCTGGTCTTTTAGGACTGCTACACACACAAAAAAAAGGCGGGGGTATTTTTCTTGCTCTTTAAGTTTGATCAATAAAGCTAATGCATAGCAGGGGGTTGGACTAGAAGACCTCCAAGGTCCCTTCCAACTCTGGAGGTCAGGGAGGCCATTTTTGCCCTCCCGGAAGCTCGAGGAAATCCTCTGGAGCTTGGGGAGGGTGAAAACACCCCCTCCCCACGGGCTGTGGTGTAGGAGGCCGACTAGGCCACTCCCTCCATGGCCACACCCATCCAGCAATCAGGCAGAGAACCGGTTGCTAAAATTTTTGCAGCCCACCCCTGGGTGACCCTGAGGACACAGATAAACTTCCAAGTGGCCTCAACAACTCCCTAATAAGGATGCAAATGACCAGCTGTCTGCAAATATAAATCCTTCCATTCCCCCACCATCCAGTCAGAGCTGAAGAAGCTTCTTGGAGGAGAAGCGAAACGTCTTCAAAGGAAAAAAAAAAAAACAGAAAGTCTAGGTGCCTCTTGAAAAAAAACAAAAGCACCTTTGGGAAGCATCTTTTATTTCTTCCTGAAGGGGGAAAAAAAACAACAACCCCAAACCACTCCAGTCGGTGGGTATGATTTCATCAGAGCGGAAAGACCTTTTCATCGGCTGCTCCTTGAATTAATTCATTGCTTTATAGCACGGACTCAAGCAAATTAGGCTGCCCCTGTTGAGGTGCAGGATGAAAATCGAAAAGGGATATGTGGTTTGTGAAAGCATCTCTTTACACAAGGTCTTGCCCTTGCAGATTGGCCTCCCCGGAGCGAACACTTCCTTGTGCCCTAGATAAGCAATTCCCATTTATTATGAAAACCATCCTTTCATCCTGCATAATGTTTAGGACGCAGCAACTGAATCTATTATTGGCAAAATAATAATTTGGTGCACTTCCAAAAAGCAGGGGTATATGCTAAGCAGCCGCCCTGAGTTTTTTTCCTTCTGCTCTGGAAAGGTTGGTACAATGCCAGTCCTGAGTTATATTTATACTTGTTTCTTCCCAGCTCCTCCCTCCCAGGATGTAAATCAATGCTTCAAACTTAAAAGAACGAAAGGAAACCCCTGGAAAGGAAAGTTAATTCGACCTAATTCTTGTAGACTTTTACTCTAGAATAACTTTATTGTCGCTTTGAAAGTACACTAATTGGCCTCTCAGTACAAACATGACCATAGTCACCTATTCATTTTATTTATTCAACGTCATATCACACTATCCTTATTAGTATTAAATATTAAACTTGCCTTATCCAATTGCAATTCATGTTATAACTTATTTCATTTTCCTTAGGATATTCTCGTATCTTATTTTACAATATTATCTAAAATTCTCATCTTATTTCTATGTTCATTTCCCATGTTACCTTTTTCTGTCACATTTGCAATTTCATTATCCTTATTTTATTAATTCAATAATTCGAGCTAGCCACCTTCATTCTACCTTAATACCAACTTCCCTATTTATTATATAATACAAATATGTCAGAGTATATTCATGAACTGGAATAGAGCTTGGTAACAAGGTCAGCCAATGAATAGGCATAGCAACTCAATCAGCCAATGAGGACTGTTTGGAAACTGAAACTAGAAGTAGCCTATTAAGCTCTGCAACTCTGCAGCTATGTGAAGCTCTGAGTCTGTCTATTGAAAATGAAACTGGTTCTCTCCTCTTGCTTGCCCGCTGAACTGAAGTAAAAGAGAAACTAACTTGCTTGCTTGCTGAAGACTGGAGCTCTGCTCTGAACTTGCAGAACTGGTCAGAACCGGTTGAGTACCACCTCTGGTAGGACTCATCTATTGAGTCTATATGAGTCTGCCTACCGAGATGGGGTGGACCGGTTGCTTTTGTGGTGTGGAGACAATAACTTGGTCCTCAACACCAATAAGACCAAGGAGCTAATAGTGGACTATAGAAGGAACAGATCAGACATCCAACCCTTGCTTATCAATGGAGACTGAGTAGAGCAAGTGGCCAGTTTTAAGTTTGTGGTGTTACCCTAAAAAAGGACTGACCTGGGGTGCTCACATGGCAGCCCTGGTCAAAAGCACCCAGCAGAGATTATACCACCTGAGGCTTCTCAGGAAACAACAACTGAATGGAAAACTGCTGGGGACCTTCTACTGCTGCACCATAGAGAGTATCTTAACTTACTGCACCTATGTCTGGTTTGCCAATTGCACAGGGGCAGATAGGAAAGCACTCCAGAGGGTTAACGTCATTGCCCAAGGGATCATTGGCTGCCCTCTCCCCTCTTTGGAAGAGCTTTAGAGCTCCCGTTGCCTAAGAAAGTTCAAAACATTCTCAAAGATCCATCTCATCCTGGGAACCCTTTTTTTTTAATTATTACCCTCTGGCAGATGGTACAGGATAATAAAAACAAGGACAGCTTCTATCCCAGGGCAGTAGCTCTGTTGAATTCTACTATAGAGTGCCATATTAATGCAATATCAGGGGTTTTCAATTCAATGTATAGAATGCGAAAGAGGTGTGTGTGTGTTTATTTTCATAGTCATGATGTGCACTGAAGATGGTGTTTGATTTCATTGTATGAGTTACAATGAAAATAAAGTCAACGAAACGAAACTAAATTCTGGACTACCTGTACTGGTTTGTTTAAGTGGTGGATCCACAGAAATGAACTCTATCCAGGCTTGTTCAACCAGGTAAGCATTGGATCAAGAACATGCTTGTTGGGAGGTAGAGATGGATGAGATTAGTCACTGAACAGTCTGTTGCTCAAAGCGTGCACCTGGCCAAAAAAATAAATAAATGTTTCTACAGAAATCAAAAATAGTGTGCGTCGTATCTCTGATGAATCAGCGTTTATATTTAGATGAGGGCAGATGTTTAATTTTCTTCAGCATTTAGAGTCATATTGTTAACCTTTGTTTGCTTTTCATCAAAGGCTCTTTGCAAAAACGCAGAATTTGTGAAAGGGGAAGGCAGGGAGAGTGGACAAAGAAAACCATTTGGATACATAAAAAGAGATGAAAGGTAATTTTCAGAATGGTAATCCATTGAACTCTCGGTCCTTCTGCAAGCCGCTGGTGCCACCGATACAAGCTAGCCTTGCCGCTTTCTGGATTACCTGGCAAAACCATCGAGACACTCCTAAGTTAACTGTGAGGAGAGCTACCTTTCCAAGTGACTCGGTTGTGGCCCGACAGCAACCAGCAGAGCTAGTGGCAGATTCGGACAGTGAGCAGGTTGGGGAGGAACGTGGGCCAGTCCTGGAGTCTGGGGAAGGCTTTGACGAGGGCTCTGCATCGGAGGCAGAAATGGGGCCTGGGCCGTCTGATGGTTATCAGCTGCCTTTGGAGTCGGAGATCAGTGAGGCAGAAGAACAGCTGGAGCCTGTCCCCGGTGTGCAGATGTGCAGAGCTGCCAGAAGAAGAAAACAGCTGAAGAACAAGGGCCGAGTAAAGCCACAGGTGGCCAGTGAATGGCCCCTCCCTTAGAGGATAAAAGAGGGCAAAAAGGGGGAGGGACTTTGCAGGAGACAATTAGTTCATTCTGGCATGCTTGCCAAGTATTGCGGCGTCTGAAAGATATCGGCCTGGCCCCTCTCCAAGCCTGATAAAGGTGTGTAATTGGGTACTATCTGGAAAAATTGTTGGCCGGGACTTGAGAGGAAACTCCTTGTAAATTAAACAAAAGAAGTTTATTGGGATGAGGATTCAGCTTCATACTTTTGGGGAAACCTAGGTCAGAACAGACTCCCAGAAGTAACAGAGGGACGCTTATCAAGGAGAGAACCAACCTAGAACTAAGGAGAAATTTCCTAAGATGAAGAACAATTAATCAGTGAAATGGCTTACCTTCAGAACTTGTGGGTCCTCCATCACTGGAGGCTTTCAAGAAGAGATTGGACAACCATGGGGCTCGAATGGCTATAGGGCCTCCTGTTTGAGCAGGCGGTCATTAATGGTATAGCATCCAGGAATCTGCAGAACAGCCTTCTCCAATCTCAATCAGGTTGCCCAAGACATTTGTCCAAGAAGAAGTTCTTGATTGGTCTAATTCTTCTATTGGAACTCCTGCATTGTGGATCTGGAATCCACAATAACAGAATAACAGAATTGGAAGGGACCTTGGTTGTCTTCTAGTTCAACCCTCTGCTCAGGCAAGAAGCCCTATACCCTTTCAGACAAATGGTTGCTCCAGTCTCTTCTTGAAAACTTTCATTGTTGGAGCATCCACAACTGCTGAAGGCAAGACATTCCACTGATGAATTGTTCTCTCGGTTAGGAAATTTCTCCTTAGTTCTAGGTTGCTTCTCTCCTTGATTAGTTTCCATCCATTGCTTCTTGTCCTGCTTTGGAGAATAAGTTAGCCCCCTTCTTTGTGGAAGACCCTGAGATATGGGAACACTGCTATCATGTCATCACTCGTCCTTTTCATTAAACTAGACATACCCAATCCCAGCAACCATTCTTTATATAGTCTCCAGTCCCCTAATCCTCTTTGTTGCTCTTCTCTGTACTCTTTCCAGAGTCTCAACATCTTTTTTACATCGTGGCGACCAAAACTGGATGTAGTATTGTTGGGAGTTTATAGCAAACCAGCCAGCACACAAACAAATAATTCAGCAGGATTCATTATATAGGAGAAACTTCTTTATATACAATAATATAAAACATGATGCATGTATACAATACCCATGCAGCTTTTGCAACATGGTAGAGAGAAGAAGAAGTAGCAAGTACAAGAACAAGCTAGCAAAGACAAAGTGGACTCTTTTATACACAGAACAGTTAAGCTAAGCCACAGCAAGCTGTCTCGCATGGCTCACACAACCAATCCTGTATCTCAGTCACCGAACAGTCCCCATTGGCTGACTTGTTGCTATGGCCATTCCAGTTCATGAATTCTTATACGCTGACAAGTGTTCCAAGTGTGGCCTTACCAAGGCATTATAATGTGACATTAACACTTCACGTGATCTTGATTCTATGCTGCAACCATCATAAATACGAGCCAGTTGCCAAGTGCTCAAATTTTGATCATGACACAACAGTCATAACTATGAAAAACGACTCTGGGATAGTGCAGCCATCATAAATATTAATCAGTTGCCAATCATCTGAATTTTGATCACATGACCACGGGGATGCCCTAACCGTTATAAGGGTGAAAAAATGAGCATAAGTCACTTTTTTCAGTGCCATTGTAACTTTCAACGGTCACTAAATGAACTGTTGTAATTCGAAGTCTATCTCTACTCCCCCAGCTGGTCTCTGACCAAGATGGGCAGTTAAGAAAACGTAATATGTATATAAATAAATAAATAAACTTCCATTACCTTCTGCAAGATGTACAGAGCTTCACTGCAGGAAGAATTCAACTTCGCAGTTTTTAGATTTTTTTTAAAAAAATTAGAACTGGTTCTGTTCTTTTTCACTTCTGCTTATAAAGATATCAGTGCCATAAATACTGTCGCTTTGGCCACCGGCTCCATCTTAAAATCCCCATACGGGCTTTTACAGGTGTCAAGAATGTGACAACGAAGATAAGCTACATTTCTTGCCTGTTTAGCTTAACCACTGGAAGATATGTGCATTTTTATTACATGTTTACAAAGAGATGCCACATCTTTTTACAAGAACTTTTGCCTTCGTTCTCTCTTCTTCACCTCCGGTCTCCCTTTTCTTCTCTCTCTCTCTCTCTCTCTCTCTCTCTCTAATAACTTTCCTCTTTCCCTCTTATGGTACAAAATGGAGTCAGAAGGATTTATGAAGGGATAACTAGTCATAAAAAAACTTTTCCTCCATAGGAAAACTTTATACATTCCTCTGTAGAAGGTTAGAAACCTACCCTTCTCCTAGAAGAATGAAATATTTTGAGAAATATTTTTAAAAGGCAGAATATTATATTTCCCTAAAGGAGAAACATGTTCTGGGAAAGCAGCCCCCACCTTTCTTAAAAGCCCTGGCAGGACTGGGCCAGCCTATGTACAAGACAAAAGACCTTCAGCTCCAAGGTGATGGGATTAGCCCGGGGTGGGCTTCCAAAATTTTAGCTGGTAGCTGCTGGAACTTCTGGGAGGCCCATTTTTCACCTTCCCGGGGCTCTGGAGGCTTTCCTCAAGCCTCTGGGAGGGTGGAAACTGCCTCCCCTTGGCTCCAGAGGCCCTCTGGAGGCTGTAAAAGGGCCCGTTTTGGGACTTCCGTAACTTCCAGGAGGCCCGTTTTTCTCCCTTGCTGAGCCTCTGTGTACTTACCTCACATCCAAAACGAGCTGCATGGAGACTCCTGAGAGGGGAGGGGTGGGGTGGGCATGGCCAGCCAGGGGTGGGATTTGGCAGTTCGCCGAACCAGCCATAACATTAGCAACGGGTCCACCCAAACCTGGGCGAACGCATAGCAGCCCACCCCTGGATTAGCCCTCACTTAGGATCCAAACCAGGACAAAGCCATTAAAACACAATAGGAATTGCCCACAGAACACAAGCCTCTCCATTACACTGCATCACCCAGCAAGCTTCAACCAAACGTATCTCAGGCAACCTCAGCTATGAGCCCTGCATAGCCCCGTGGGAGTTTGACCGCAGCCAATAGAATGCGTTTCTTGCACAGGAACAGGAAGCTCAAGGGCAAGGCCCAAGAGAGGGTATAAACAACCCTCACTCTCCACTCCATGTGCTCAGCTGCCCAGGACCTCAAACTCACATGGTCCTGTCCATCAATAAACCATCTTTCCAATCAGCCTCCATATTTCCAGTGTCTTTCTTCCGAGCTGGAACTGAACCAGATGGATATTTCTTCCAACACTTCCTAGAGAAGTGGCCTCCAATGTTTTGGGCAGAAGGAAGGAAGGAAGGAAGGAAGGAAGGAAGGAAGGAAGGAAGGAAGGAAGGAAGGAAGGAAGGAAGGAAGGCGGGAGGGAGGGAGGGAAGGAGGGAGGGAAGGAAGGAAGGAATAATGGGAATGGAATAGAATGGAATAGTAATGAGGGAGAATAGAATAGAATAGAATAGAATAGAATAGAATAGAATAGAATAGAATAGAATAGAATAGAAAATTGAATGAGGATAGAATAAAATAGAATGAGAGTAGAGTAGAGTAGAATAGAATAGAATAGAATAGAATAGAATAGAATAGAATAGAATAGAATAAGATAGGAAATTGAATGAGAACAGAATAGAATAGAATAGAATAGAATAGAATAGAATAGAATAGAATAGAATAGAATAGAATGAGGGAGTAGAATAGAGTAGAGTAAAGTAGAGAAAAGAAAAGCAGAGAACAGAACAGAATAATAATGAGGAAGTAGAGTAGAGTAGAGTAGAGTAGAGTAGAGTAGAGTAGAGTAGAGAACAGAACAGAACAGAACAGAACAGAACAGAATAGAATAGAATAGAATAGAATATTGGCCAAGTGTGATTAGACACACAAGTGTCTAATCTAAGTGTCTAATTTGTTTCCCATGAGTAAGCTCTCAATGCACATACAACAATAGCGATAGATCATTAACAACATCATTGTAAAATAAATTCCTCATAAAACATTAGATACAGCACTTAGTGATAGTCATGGAAAGAAAGAAAGAAAGAAAGAAAGGAAGGAAGGAAGGAAGGAAGGAAGGAAGGAAGGAAGGAAGGAAG
>NW_020769308.1:47823586-47834649 GCF_900518735.1 Pseudonaja textilis | reverse complement strand
TAGAATAGAATAGAATAGAATAGAATAGAATAGAATAGAATAGAATACTTTTATTGGCCAAGTGTGATTGGACACACCAGAAATTTGTCTTGATCCCTTCCAACTCGACTGTTCTGTTATTATAAAGTCCTAACAAATTTCACACTTATATCAACATGAGTTTACACATTAAAATGGCTTTTTTGAGTGTTGTAGGAATAGCCATTCCAGGGTCACTTCAAATCCTGAGAGGAGCAGGATAACAAATAACAATAAATGAAAAACAATATGAACATCAGTAATACGTATATACCAGTCAGCTGAATCTGAAGAATATAAATCACCTGAAGAAAATTAAGGTGACAGCCAACTGGGCAGGACTGCATTTTAAAATTAATTTTCGTAACTAATCTTACATTGAAGCAATTAAAAAGGAATATAACAGGAAACATGCTAATCAATCTTTCCACTGGGGAAAAGTAAACACAATTAGTTGCAATTATTGGGCAATAAATCTAGAGTAAGTTTTTTATCATGTTATGCTTGTTGCAATTTCCCATTTCCCAAGGATATATAAACAGATATTCATGGGTTCTCTCAAAATTTAAATATCAGCTCGTAAAACTGTGCGGTGGCTAATCTTCCTTCAACATTTGCAGTGATAAATGTTTTCTTATCCCAGTTAATTAATAATTCCTATCATCATGAGTAACTTATTGAGAATAAACCTAGCGGTCTTACAGCATAGCGGAGTAAATTGTATTGAGATCCTCCTCGTGTGACATGGCCTCATGATAGAAATAAATTTTCAGAGCATATCTATTTCTGTGATGTGCTGTGGTTCGCCGGCAGCAGGTGTGGACCGCTGAGGTCTCGGAGAGTGAGGACTTAGATGAGGGGCCTGCGTGTGATGCAGGGATGGGGCCAGGACCATCAGGGAGTGGAGTTCTGCCTTCGGAGATTGTGGAGGCTGGCAGCAGTGATGAAGAGGTCCCCGAGGAGCCTGGGCCCAGTGCGCGTGCGCTCAGGGCTGCTCGAAGGAAAGAGCAGCTGCAGCGGCATGGACGACTCAAGAGTAAGGCTACAAGGTAATGGCCCTTCCCTGAGAAGATAAAAGCCAGCTGAGAAACTGCAGTTCTTTGCAGAAAGCAAAGAAGTTTGATACTGGAGCCTGAGTTGGTGTTTGGAGACACTTCGATTTATTGCTGAGAAACTTTATCTGGTGTTCTTGGCAGCCTTGAGAAAACTTGGCAAGGCTCTTCCTTGTCAGAGCTAATTAGTTGGAAGCAGCCTTTTATCTGTGAAGGAAGGGGATTCATAAATGAAACAGTAAAAGGTTGTGCTGTTGCCTTTGTCTTGTGTTTGCTCTCTTGGAACCAGGTTTGGGTCAGAACCCGATGGCACAGTGATGAGAGAATGTACATAGAACACAGAATAATACAGTTGGAAGGGGCCTTGGAAGTCTTCTAGCCCAACCCCTGCTCAAGCAGGAGACTTTATAGTCTATACCATTTCAGACAAATGGTTTTCCAGTTTGTTTTTGAAAGCGTCCAGTGATGACCCAGAACTTCAGTGACCCACAACTTCTAGAGACAAGCTAATCCATTGGTTGGTTGATCTCACTGTTAGGAAATTCCTCCTTAGTTCTAGGTTGCTTCTCTCCTTGATTAGATTTCCATCCATGGCTTCTTGACTTGCCTTTAGAAGCTCTGGGGAATAGCTTGACTCCCCCTTTTTTTTTTTGCAATATTATTAATCAATCTGAATAGAGCCAGAAGGGACCTTGCAGGCCTTCTAGTCCAGGGGTCGCCAATCTTTTGGACCTCAGGGACCACCAAACTCATAATTTTAAATCCCGCAGACCAGAGACCCTGGGAAAGTCCCCCCAAAAGTCTGCAGGAAAATTCCCCACCCCATTTTCCTACCAATCAATCATTCTTTATTTGGAGTCGCAGAATACAGTCTCCAGCTTTGTTCTTGGGTGGGGGAGAGAGAGACTTTTGGCTTCATGCAAGGAATGCAGCAGAAGCAGCAGACTCTTTTTCTCTTTCCCAAAAACTGTCAGAAATGAGTCTTTGTGAGACTTGTCGCACTGGTACAGCCTCTTGGAGCAGGAGGCCTTGCAGGGTCCCAAAGACTCATTTCTGGCGGAGTTTGGGGGAGAGAAAGAAAGACTTTTGCTGCTTTCCTTGCGTGCAGCCAAAAGCAGTAGAAGAAAGAAGCAGAAAGAAGCAGCCCGGTGGCCAGGCTGGGTGCGTGGGGCAAGTTCTCCCCCTCTGCCCTTTCCCCCCACCCCTCACTATCTCGTGTTCTTCACAATGCAAGTGACTCAAGCCTTGTATTCCCGCGGGCCATGTGGGTGGCCCAGCCTTGTGTTCCCACACAGCCTGCTTTGGGGGTGACATTTCTCTGCAGATCACCAATATTTTCTCGTGGATCACCAGTGGTCCCTGGCCCACTGGTTGGTGACCATTGCTCTAGTCCACCCCTCTGCTCAAGCAGGGGCCCAATAACAATGGAATACTGCTATGTTTCCTGTAATTCTTCTTTTCATTAGACTAGAATTAGAAGAGAATAGAGATGAAAGGGACTGTCGAGGATTGTCGAGTCAAAAGAAGGCTGTGAAAATATCTACAGACCCCTCACACCTCGGACATAAACTGTTTCAACTCCTACCCTCAAAACAACGCTATAGAGCCCAGCACACCAGAACAACTAGACACAAGGACAGTTTTTTCCCGAACGCCATCATTCTGCTAAACAAATAATTCCCTCAACACTGTCCAACTATTTACAAAGTCTGCACTATTATCACTACTAATCTTCTCATCACTCCTTATCACCCATCCCCTCCCACTTGTGACTGTATGACTGTAACTTTGTTGCTTGTATCCTTATGATTTTTATGGACAGTTTCCTAGTATGATTTGACTGTTTATTGTACCCCATGACTATTATTAAGTGTTGTACCTGATGATTTTTGACTCTTGACAAATGTATCTTTTCTTTTACGTACACTGAGAGCATCTGCGCCAAGACAAATTCCTTGTGTGTCCAATCACACTTGGCCAATAAAAGAATTCTAATTCTAATTCTAAAAGGGATTAGACATATCAATAAAGTAATGAGGAGTTAATGTAATAGATATACTAGATTGTATTTATATTGCGCATATGGGAATGTGATTACTGTTGAGTTGTTAAGATGGACAAGAAGAATATTGTAAATAATGGATAAGTAATTTGAAATATGTACCTAATTGATGCACAATTGAAATGGAATGGTTTTTCTTGTATATATATATATATATATATATATATATATATATATATATATATATTTAAAAAAATTATGTAACCATGGTCGTAAGTGTGAAAAGCAGCCATAAGTCACTTTTTTCAGTACCGTTGTAACTTCTCTGACAATTAGGACAATTAATCAGTGGAACAACTTGCCTCCAGAAGTTGTGAATGCTCCAACACTGGAAATTTTTAAAAAGATGTTGGATAACCATTTGTCTGAAGTGGTGTAGGGTTTCCTTCCTAGGAAGGGGGTTGGACTAGAAGACCTCCAAGGTCCCTTCCAACTCTACTATTCTATTCTAGTTAGTAGAATCCGGGGCCTGCGTCTAATGAACAGAATGTGCTAATATCAGTAGTACCCGCTTATATTTTCCCGTCTCCCAGGGAGGTGGTTAGTGCAAGATTTCTCAGGAACATTTACGCCGGAGGAATTAAATCCTAAAGATTTAATGCATCTGGCTTCTGAAAACGCCCTTTTCTTTCCTTAACGGTTGATTTTAAGATTAGGGTAGGGCACAGCAAGTAGAGAAGGGTTTGCAACCAAGCCTCAGGACATCAAAACAAATAAGTTTTTAATAATTATTAGCAATTACCTTCAACACTCATCTTATATAAGATCTTTCATCTTAGGAAGCTAAAGGAGGGTTTGTTTTTGTTTTTTTTAAAATGTTGCTATGGGCCAAGCAAAAGAAAACAAACAACATGGAAACCAAGAATCCTTGCCTTTAACTTTTTTACCTTCTGCTCTTTTATTAAATAGCCAAAGCTAATTGTTTCATTTGTCAACATAAAACAGCCAAATCCAAGGGTAGAAGTAAGGTCTTGCTTTCCATAGTTAGTTTATTATTCTGGGTCATAGAAGAGGCGGAAAAATAGACAAGCATGCGGTCGGAAGAAACGTCCATCTGGGTTCAGTTCCAAGTGGGGAGAAAGACACTGGAAGTATGGAGGCTGCTTGGAAAGAGGGTTTAATGGTGGACAGGGCTACATGGGTTTGAAGTCCTAGGTAGCTGACCACATGGCGTGGGGAATGAGTGTTATTTGTACCTTCTCTTGGGCTTTGAACTTGAGCTTCCTGTTCCTGTGGCAAGGGCATGTATCCTATTGCTTGCAGTCAGACTCCCATGAGGAGTCATGTGTGTCTGAATCAAATTTGGTTGAACCTTGCTGAGTGATGTAATGAAAGGGCTTGTTGTGCCACGTGGCGAGCTCTGCTGATAGATAATCCTATAATGTTCTGGAGGGCCATGTCTTAATCTCATTACCCTGGAGCTGAAGGTCTTTTGTTTTATCAGATAAGATAACAGATAATGAGAGTTGGAAGGGACCTTGTAGGTCATCTAGTCCAAACCCCTGCCCAAGCAGGAGATGCTACACCACTTCTGACATCTTCTACTTCTGACAGATGGCAGTCCAATCTCTTCTTGAAAGTCTCAAGTGATGGCACTCCCTGTTCTGACCCAAACTTTGTTCCAAGGAATCAAACACTAAACAGAGATAAAAGCAAAACCTTTTAATGCTTCTCTGCAAATTCTGTTCATTCACAGTTAAAAGGCTATGAAAACTAATTGTCCCAGATAAGAACGAGCCTTGCCAAGATAGTGTAAGGCTGCCAAGAATGCTAGATTAAATTGACAAGAAATATTCAAAACAAAAGGTCTCCAAACACAAACCAAAATAGTCCAAACTTCCACAAGGCTTGAAGTGCAAGAACTTCTTTGCTTCTTGCAAAGAATCCCAGACTCTCAGGCTGGCTTGTATCTTTTAAGGGAGGGGCCATCACCTTGCAGCCTTACTCCCAAGTCGCCCATGCTGCTGCAGCTGTCTTTCCTTTGAGCAGCCCTGCACGCACGCACACTGGGCACAGGCTCCTCAGGGGCCTCTTCATCACTGCTGCCAGCCTCCACAATCTCCGAAGGCAGCATTCCTCTCCCTGATGGTCCTGGCCCCATCCCTGCATCACACGCAGGCCCCTCATCCGAGGCCTCACTCTCCGAGGTCTCAGCCATCTGCACCTGCTGCTGGCGAACCACAACACTCCCACAGCTTTCGAGAGCAAGCTGTTCCATTGGTTGATTGTTCTCACTGTCAGAAATTTTCTCCTTATTTCCAGGTTAAATTTCTCCTTGTTTTGTAGATAGGCTGGCCCAGTCTTAATGTGCACTAAGTATCTGTGGAGGGCAGGGAGCTGCAGGCGGCTGCTTTGTCTTTAAAAACATGTTTCTCCTTATCTCAGCTAGGGAAATATAATATTCTGCCTTTTTAATATTTCCTTAAATATTTCATTCTTCTAACAGGGGTGGGTGCTAACTTTCGACAACACCAAATGAAAGAACTTGTATGTTGGATAGGCCCTTAAGCAAAAATTAAAAGCAGGTACAGTTCTTTATCAAAATCATGATCGGCCTTAAATTCTGTGGGAAAACAAGGAGACAGATTTTTTTTTTTTTGTAGGGTGGCTGAAGAAGCTTCATCTTCAGTCTGACAGAAGATCAGAATTGTAACAGCTGGATTCCCTTTTCGGAAAACTCCATAAAAGGGCAAATCAGTACTGCCTCAATGTCTTTAAAAAGGAACAGACTAAAAGGCCAAGACTGTCTGTTTACATCTTTCTGATACCAAAAAGATATATCCAGTCTAACAAAGAGAGGAACTAGGGAAGACATGATGACAGTCTTCCAATATTTGAGGAGCTGTCACAGAGAAGAGGGGGCCGACTTATTCACCAAAGCACCTCAGGCTGGACAAGAATGGGTGGAAGATCACTAAAGAGAAATCCAGCCTAGAACTGAGGAGAAATTTCCTGTCCGATAGAACAATTTAGCCATGGAACAGCTTGCTTCCAGAAATTGTGGATGCTCCATCACTGGAGGTGTTTAAAGAAGAGATTGGACAGCCACTGGTCTGAAATGGCTAGAAGACCTCCCAGGTCTATGTTGAAATGGTATTTCTCCATTGTTGTCATTGATGGAAGAACCCCAAATGGATTGTGAAAGGCCTTGCAATGTATTGTATCAAAATCTGGATCCCCCAAAGCAACCAAATCACTCTGAAGTTACAACATACATTTATGAACTACGTATACAATTACAGGGAGGAGGGAGGGAGGGGGATAGGGAGGAGGAGAGGGAGGAAGAGAAGGAAAAGGAGGAGGAGGAGGAGGAGGAGGAGGAGAAGAAGAAGAAGAAGAAGAAGAAGAAGAAGAAGAAGAAGAAGAAGAAGAAGAAGAAGAAGAAGAAGAAGAAGAAGAAGAAGAAGAAGAAGAAGAAGAAGAAGAAGAAGAAGAAGAAGAGTTGTTTATATATTGCTCAATTTTATATATTACTCAAAGTTGGCTCTACACATTCTTCGAATATCACCAATTTGTCTTATTAGATACAGCGGGGATTCCAACACCTGCAAGAGAAATAAGAAAGATCAAAGGCATTCATGAGATGTTTCCACATTTCATTTAATTAGCAATGAAAATATCTCACTGTTACACAAACAGAAGAATTTATAAGCATTTTTGCAGGTGAGTTGGTGCTGGTTCTGGAAGATCCTATATAGAGAATTGAAATACTAATGAGCAAATTAAAGGAATTTGATGCATTAGCAGTTTTCAAGATTAATAAAGAAAAGATTACATTATTAACAAAACATACAAAAGTAGAAGATCAAACAGAACTGATGAATACAATGAATTTTAAGATTGAGAAGAAGGTAAACTACCTGGGTATCATTATAATAAATATGAACTGTATGTTATTTCAAAATAAGTATGTTAAGATGTGAAATGAAATTTCCAGAAGATCTATTAAGATGGGAGAAACTGCAATTATTGCTGGAGAGAATTTCAGTGTAAAAATGAATGGCTTTCCTTGAACAATAATTTTATTTTAGACAGTATTTTATTTTGACAACTGATGCACCATTTAAACAGTGATAGAATGATCTAAATAATCATGGCAGGAGAAAACTACACTTTAAATATAAGCTATTACATATGTTGCAAAAAAATGGGAAAGATTGGATTGCCCAATTAGAAATTGTATTTTTCAGCTTGCTGATTGGTTTTGATGGATTTGCTGAAAAATAGAAGGCTTCTGGAGTGGCACAGATAATTGTGATACCATAAAGTCAAGGTTAATGTGGTTTTCAAAAATCATTATGTCTGATGTGTCACATTGCAAATATAAAATAGAAACAAACTCAGTTTGTGCCAAAAATGCCTTTGCGTCCATTGGCACAAGAAGCAATTTATAAATGAGAAATAATAGGCAAACACAAAGGCGTAAAATGTATTGTGAGATGCTAGAAATTTATCCAGGGGGGATGTAAAATTAAATCAAATGAAGAACTAGTGGTAGAGGGCTATAACTGTCAACAATTCTCTTATTTATGATTATGAGAAAGATTTCAAATAGACAAAAGAATCTCTGGTTCTGCAATGGGATTATATACACATGATAAAGAAGTAATTGCTGAAATGTATACACCTGCATTGAAAATGAGTCAGTTCCCAAGCATCTGAATTTTAATCCCACAACCAGGGGGGGAGGGGCCTACAGTGGTCGTTAAATGTGAAACATAAGTCACTTTTCTCGGTGCCATTTTACTTTGAACAGTCACTGAATGAACTGTTGTAAGTCAAGGACTACTGTTCGGACCCAAACCTTGTTCCAAGGAAACAAACACAAAACAGAGGTAACAGCAAAACCTTTTAATGATTCTTTACGAATTCCGTTCCTTCCCAGTTAAAAGGCTGTTTCAAACTAATTGTCTCTGATAAGAACGAGCCTTGCCAAGGTTGTGCAAGGCTGCCAAGAACACTAGATAAAGTTGCCAAGAAGTATTTCAAACACAAAGAGTCTCCAAACACCAACCAAGGTACTCTGAACGTCCACAAGGCTTGAGTGCAAAAACTTCTTTGCTTCCTGCAAAGAACTCCGGTTTCTCAGCTGGCTTTTATCTCTGAAGGGAGGAGCCATTACCTTGTAGCCTTACTCCCGAGTCGCCCATGCTGCTGGGGCTGCTCTTTCCTTCGAGCAGCCCTACGCGCACACGCACTGGGCCCAGGCTCCTCGGAGACCTCTTCATCACTGCTGCCAGCCTCCACAATCTCCGAAGGCAGCACTCGACTCCCTGATGGTCCTGGCCCCATCCCTGCCTCACACGCAGGCCCCTCCTCCGAGTCCTCGCTCTCTGAGACCTCAGCCATCCCCACCTGCTGCCAGCGAACCACAACAACTACCTGTATTTCCACTCTGTACAAAGTTTGTTAAAAAATAGAACTGGAAATTGATTCAGTCTTTTGTGGGTGGAAATAAAATAAAATAAAAAGTAGGTTCCTATACGTGTCTTGAGATCTGGCCTTGTTTCAATGGCCTGGTTCCCAAAGCAATGAGTTCCTGAGAAAAAGTTTTTCCTCAGAAAGACGGGCCAAAATAAATTTAAAAAAAAAAACATTGCTCTCTTTGAGAATATAGAATTAGCACTTTAATGGCAGGCCCAGCAGTTTGGAGCATGTGTGCAATGTTTGCCATTTCCTTATGTGTCTAACTAATGGCCCCTCGTGGTGCTTGCAAGCTTCTGCATGTTGGAAGCGCCTGCTTTGAAATTTCAAAAAGCCGCAAGTACATACTTTGGCCTCAGATCTCATTAGGAAGAGCCCTGACAGAGCTGAGTGACATGTTGAGCACAGTGAGGAGTGGGGGGTGCAGGATGCTGGAGGCAAAGAACAGAATAGGCCGGGCATCTTGCAGAACCTCATCTCTTCTAAGGCCTCCGCAATGCCACCAGGAAATCTTCCAAGCAGATCCGTCTCATTCTCCCACGTCCCTTCTCAGTGCCCCCACTTGTTTGGGGATAGAACAATTTGCCATGGCCAACTCATCATGGCCAATTCATCACAGCCAACTTGCCACGGCCAACTCCCCATGGCCAACTCCCCATGGCCAACTCGCCATGACCAATTTGCCACAACCAAATTGCCATAACCAACTTGCTACAGCCAACTCACTGCAGCCAACTCACCATGGCCAACTCATCACAGCCAACTCATCATAACCAACTTGCCACAACCAAATTGCCATAACCAAACTCGCTACAGCCAACTCACCGCAGCCAACTCACCATGGCCAATTTGCCAGAATCAACTTGCCACAACCAACTCATCACAGCCAACTCACCATGGCCAATTTGCCACAACAACTTGCCATGGCTAACTCACCATGGCCAATTTGCCACAACCAACTCATCCTGGCCATCTCACCACAAGACAACTCGCTGCAGGATAAGAGTTACATTCCCCATTTTTTAGGAAAGAGAAAGAAGATATAGGGAATCCTCAACTTACAACCACAACTGAATGCAACATTTATGTTGCTAAACAAGACATTTGTTATGTGAACTTTGCCCCATTTTACCAGCTTTCTTACCGCAGTTGTTAAGCAACTCACCGCAAATAGTGATCATGAGACTCCAGCATGCGACAATGCCAGTTGACAAACACCTGAATTTTATTCACATGACTGCGGGGATGCTACAAGGGTAATATTTCCCTTGAAAATAAGACCTAACCAGAAAATAAGCCCTAGCATGGTTTTTAGTATGCTCCTAGTAGAAGCCCTACCCACAAAAATAAACCCCAGGTAAGATCCAACAAGCAAAGTCAATGGAGGAAGCCAGATTCATTTAACAACTGCAGTGATCTGCTTAACGAACATGGCAAAAAAAAAAGGTCGTAAAATCCGTCAGGGCTCACTTAAAAACCGCCTTGCATAGCAAGAAGAAATTCTGGTCCCAAATATGACCGTGTCCAGGGCTACCTGTTATTAGTATTACAAGCTGATTTAAAAGGAATGTTTACATTTCAGAAGCTTTGTTGAATGCTGATTATTAAATTCAATCCCGAAGCCCTTAAACGGAGGAGTTGCTTGAGTTTTGCACAGAACAATGCCTGGTTTTCTTTCTGATGAATTCATTACATTGGCAGGCTTCCACCAAGCAGCACCTTTTCTTATGAACCACCCACAGCTTTTATGCTTTGCAATTATGTAAGCTGAATCAGTCGTAATGTCACAATTTCACCTCACCTCATCTGATTTTATTTTTTTTAAAAAAAAAAAAATCACTTGGAACTGTGTAGTAATAGGGAGCATGTCTAAAACAGCAATGTAGATTCTCCTTCACTTCTGACCATCCTTTTTTTGTTGCTAAGTGGGGAGGTCGCTAAGGGATAAATGCCCAGTTTTATGACCTGTTTTGCCATGGTTGTTAAGCGAGAGCCCTTCTGCAATTGTGTGAATCCCATGGTCCAGCTTCCCCCACTGACTTTGCTTGTCAGTAACCAGCTAGGAAGCTTGCAAATTGGATGTTGCAATTATCCTAAATACATGCCGGTTGCCAAATGACTGAATTTGGATCACGTGACCATGGGGATTCTGCAATGGCTGTAAGTGTAAGAATTGAACCTAAATTGTTTTTGTAATTTAAATGTTTCATAAATGAATGGTTGTTTAGCCGGTTTGGGCTGGTTCGAGCGAACCGGATGTTAAATTTAAATCTAGTTCACCGAACCAGTAGTTGAACCTACCGTCTGGCCCCGCTCACTCCACCTTGCCCCTCCCAAGAGTTTCCATGCAGCCCCTTTTGGATGCAGGTAATGTGATGACCCAGGGTGGGATACAAAATAAACACAGTCATAGAAAACAGGTGAAGCCCCTTTTATTCCTTCACTTTGCTTCCAAGCTCCATGTCGGTATGTGCTCCTTTCAAAATCCAAGAAAGAAATACTCAGAC
>NW_020769308.1:47800272-47823576 GCF_900518735.1 Pseudonaja textilis | reverse complement strand
AATAAAGGATAATAGTTGGGGTACCCGAAGAGATCTTGAGGCTGACACTCCAAATATCCTTGACTGGAGACAAAAAAACTGCCACACAAACAGTTATAAGAAGGAGGAAATGCCGTTTAAATTATAAAGAGTAAAAAACAACACAAATCAGTCAAGATAAGGCTTGAAGACGTCCACAGATATCAGAACACACACTGGGAAGGACGCCAAACTCAGAGAGGAACAATAAACTAGAGATATTTCCACACTTTGTTTCTAGCACTCACCCATACGCATGTCTGTCCTCTTATCCAGTTGTCACAGCTGCAGCCCATGAAGAATATCAAGGCCCTCTCCTCCCCAGTAGACCACATCTTTCCCTTATCCTCTCCTCTCTGCATGCCCTAGGATGGAGAGGGGATGGGCCTGGGTCCTCCTCTGACTGCCCAGCCAGCCTCTGCCCTTCCCCAGCCTCCTCCACAACCTCTGGAGCCACACTCCCACTCCCTGTCGGCTGTTCCTCCTCTCTCTCAGTCTCCACCAGAGACATGACAGGTAAGTGCAGGGTCCACATGGAGGCCCTTGGAGAGCGAAAAACAGAAACAGGAAATCGGCTTGTTTCCAGCTTCCGGAAGGCCTCCAGATCCCGAGGAGGCCATTTTCACCCTCCCAGAGACCCAAGGGAAGCCTCCGGACTTTGGGGAAGACAAAAAACAGCCCTCCCGGAAGTTACGGTAGGCCACCATGGCCACATTCATTCAGCAGCTGGGCAGAAACCTGTTGTTGGGATTTTTGAATCCCACCCCTGGTTGTAAGTCAACAATTTACCTGTATTATGTTACCAAATCGGAAGATTGCTATCATGTCACCCCTAGTCCTTCTTTTCATTAAACCAGACATACCCAATTCCTGCAACCCTTTAGCCTCCAGTCCCCTAATCATCTTTGTTGCTCTTCTCCGCATTCTTTCTAGAGTCTCTACCTCTTTTTTATATCGTGGTACTCAAACTGGACGTATTCACAACTGCTAGGAACACCTCCTACCGAGGAACTGAGCCCGTTCATAGCATTTCTACAAAAATGCAATCAAAACTTCCTCTCTTAAATCCTTAGATAAATACTTAGATAACCAAAGAAGCAAGAGACAGCACACACACACACACACACACACACACACACACACACACACACCAGGCAAGGCAAAGAATTTAATGCAGTCCCAGGGAAAACAGCAAATATAAACCTTTCAGAAAGAGAACATCCTCTGTGGTACTCATGCATTAACAGGAAACCATTTCTTGCTTCAGAATCAATTCATACGAAGACTTGGAAAGAAAATAGAACAGAACAGAATAAAATAACAGAGTTGGAAGGGACCTTGGAGGTCTTCTAGTCCACCCCCCTGCTCAGGCAGGAAACCCTATACTATTCCAGACAAATGGCTGTCCAATCTCTTCTTAAAAACTTCCAGCGTTGGAACCTTCACAACTTCTGGGGGCATCTCTTCAAATCTTTTTTTAGCCCAGCATTTCTAGCTGGCAACTCCAGTGTCTACACTAACGTGGGATTAAGTATTACATTTATTTCCTTCTGGATGTTGTTTTAAAACCTTCACGCTTTAAAAACCCCAAATAAATGAAGTAGGTAGTCGTTGACCTAGGCAACAAACCCTAAGCAAAACGAAGGCAGCCAGGAGCCAAAGCTAGCAAGCCAAAAATAAATAAAACTAAGATGTTAAATGCTTGTTTGAAGAGCGATGTCTCTGGTTGTTGATGGAACTATAACTAAGGGAACATTGACATCGCATCTCTTTGTTTGATTTATTCCATCTCTATAGCCGCCCATCTCAGCTAAGTGACTTATGGATGGATCCCCCCCCCCACCCCCCAAGTCTTGTTTAAAGAAAACGTGCTTGAGAAATTCCTTCGTTCAAAGGAGAAAAGAAGGTTGATTATGGCCTTCTGGGTATCTTGCAATGCCTACATTGCTTGAAAGCCAGAGGGAAGAGCATAGGACATAGAATAAAACATAGAATAAACAGAATCAGAAGGGACCAACCCCCTGGTCAAGCAGGAGGCTCTATATCCATGATGGCGAACCTATGGCACGCACGCCAGAAGTGGCATGCAGAGCCGTCTCTCCGGGCATGCCAGCCATCACCCATTGCTCTTCCGGGTTCCAGCACGCCAGCTAGTTGGTCTTCGCTGGAGCACCAGAAACCAGAAGAATAGCTCCCCAGTGCGCATGCTCATGCTGTGAAGCTGAGCTTCCGGTTTCCAAGGAGTGCTGGCCAGCGGGTCTTCATGTGTACATGCACTCCAGAAACTAGAAGTTCCAGGTGGCCAATGCACAGTATGCACGCTGGAAACCAGAAGCTCAGCTTCCCGGCTCACACATGCATGCGCACTGGGGAGCTGCTCTTCGGGTTTCTGGTGCTTCCCCACCCGCCTGCCCGCTCCCGTTTTGGCGGTCAATGCCAAAAAAGGTTTGCCAACATCGCTATATATCATTTCAAATAAATGATTGTCCGGTCTTTTTTGGGAAAGCCACCAGTGATGGAGCACCCACAACTTCTGAAGGCAAGCTATTCCATTTGTTTGTTGTTTTCACTGTCAGGAAATTTCTCCTTAGTTCTAGGACGCTTCTGTCCTTGGTCAGCTTCCATCTATTGTTTCTTGTCCTGCCTTCTGGTGCCTTGGAAAAATAGGTTGACTCCCCCTCTTCCTTGTGGCAGCCCCTCAAATACTGGAACAGTGCTATCATGTCACTTCTAGTCTTTCTTTTTTTATTAGACTAGACATACCCAATTCCTGCAAGCATCTCTCTAATGGTAGCTGTTTTGGTTCCCATCCCTCCACCAAGGTTGGCTCCTCCCCAGAAGGCATCAGAAGTAAACTCAACAGCTTCTGGACAGCAATGCAGAACGGTCTTCATTTGAAAAAGAATTGGAGGATTTCTCCTTCCTCGGGAACTCTTGATCTGAACGAGTCTGGCGGCAGCTGTTCTGATTCCAATTTGCAAATTCACAAAGCTTTTTAATAAAAGGTGTTGGCAGAGAAGATGCTACTGGGCTTTTTCAAACTCTTTTGCCACCATGGACTAATCTGATGCTCTTCTTGCACTGAGTGTCTGTCTGGTTGCTCTCTCCAGATACGCGGTGGACACTCTTAATAGGCCATTTGTGCTTTGCCCAAAGCAGTCTTCAAAGGAGCAAATTCCCCACAGGAACCAATAAGGTTTTCTACAATCTCTTCCCAGAGGCATTGCTTCTTTTTTTTAAAAAAAAAAGTTTTTTATTTTAACAACAAACAAAACAACATAAGACATACAACATACAACATAAAAACATCATCCTTCTTCATAAATTTACAAACAGTGTATCAGTTGGTTTACCACTTTTTTTGTGCATCCATTTCCTAGACGCTAATATAATTATATTACATAATAACTCATATTATCAATCAATAATTGTATAACCCAATATCATCACTAAGAAATAGTTTATCTATAATTTTATTAATTCATACTTTAACGAGATAACTATAATTTACTTAATTTATTTTGCAATAAATCATAAGATCATACCAAATCTATCTTAATAAAGTTTTATAAAAATAATATCAAAAAAAAAATTATATCCTAAATCTAAATGTTCTATTATTATGTTTTATTATCTAACCATTGATAAAAAAGATCCCAAACTTCATAAAATTGTTTATCTTCTTGTTCTCTAATTTCAAATGTCAATTTACTCATTTCAGCACAATCCAATATTTTCTTAATAATTTCTTCCTCTGATGGAATTTCCTCACTCTTCCAGCTTTTCAGAGGTGTTGCTTCTAAGTGTGGAGATTCTACTGAGTAGTCAAAGCTGCAATTCAAATACCCTCTTCCATTGGTCATTGATTTATTGCTCCCTTGCATTTTATGTTCTTAATATCTCACTCTGCTTGCCAGCGAAAGAGAGTTGTGTTCCAAGATGATCTAAACATGTAAGAATTAAATTAAATATATTGATCGAATTTCCCAGTTTTGTGAGTCACAACTAAAATTATTGACTGTTTTTGCACCTGTCATGAACTAGGCAGAACATAAAATAGTAGGGCTGGAAGGAACCTTGGAGGTCTTCTAGTCAAGCCCCCTTCTCAGGCAGGAGACGCAATACCAGAGGTGGGATTCAGCAGGTTCTGACCAGTTCTGGAGAACTGGTAGCGGAAATTTTGAGTGGTTCGGAGAACCGGCAAATCCCACCTCTGACTGGCCCCGCCCCCATCTATTCTCTGCCTCCTGAGTTCCAGCTGATTGGCTGGGTCTTCTTTGGTTGCCCTGCACAGGAGAACAGAGCTGGAAAGCAGGTTAGTGGGGTGGGGAGGGAATGGAGATTTTGCAGTATCCTTCCCCTGCCATGCCCACCAAGCCACATCACGTCCACCAAGCCACGGCCACAGAACCGGTAGTAAAAATATTTGAATCCCACCACTGCCCAGTACCATTCCAGACAACAAGTTGTCCAGTCTATTCTTATAAACCTCCTGCGATGGAGCACCCACAACTTCTAAAGGCAATCTATTCCACTGATTAATTGATCTATTCCACTCTCTTTAATGATCTTCCACCCATTACTTGTCCTGTCCTCTTTTGCCACTATGGACTAATCTGATGCTCTTCTTGCATTGAGTGTCTGTCTGGTTGCTCTCTCCAGATACGTGGTGGACACTCTTAATAGGCCATTTGTGCTTTGGAGAATAAGTCAACTTCCTCTTCTCTATGACAGCCCCTCAAGTATAGAAAGACAACTATCCCGTCATCCTTCTCTTCATTAGGCTGCACGTACCTACTTCCCTCAATCGTTCGCCACATGGTTTAACCTCCAGACCTCTTACCATCTTTGTTGCTGTCCTCTGCATTCTTTCTCGCGTCTCAATATCTTTTTCGTATCATGGTGACCAGAATGGGATGCAGAGTTCAAGTGTGGTCTCACCAGTGTAGTATAAATGGTGCTGTTATCCAGCCCTTGGATGGAGACCAAGTGGAGCAAGTGGCCTGTTTTAAGTTTCTGGATGTTACCCTAAAAGAGGACCTGGGGTGCCCACATTGCAGCCCTGGTCAAAAGGCCCCAGCAGAGATTATGCTACCTGAGGCTTCTCAGGAAACAACAACTGAATGAAAAACTGCTGGTGACTTTCTACCGCTGCACCATAGAGAGCATTTTAACATCTCTGTGTGGTTTGCCAATTGCACAGGGGCAGAGAGGACAGCACTCCAGAGGGTTAACGTCATTGCCCAGAGGATCATGGGTTGCCCTCTCCCCTCTTTGGAAGAGCTTTAGAGCTCCTGCTGTCTTAAGGAAGTTCAAAACATTCTCAAAGATCCATCTCATCCTGGGCACTCCTTTTTTTGAACTATTACCATCTGGCAGACGGTACAGAATAATAAAAACAAGGACAAATGGTTGGAAAAACAGCTTCTATCCCAGGGCAGTAGCTCTTTTGAATTCTGCTGTATAGTGCAGTGTTGGTGCTGTGTCGGGGGTTTTCGGTTCAATGCGTGGAGGCTGAAGGATGTATGTTTGTGTTTATTTCATGGTTATGGTCATGATGTGCACTGAAGATGGTGTTTGATTTTGTTGTATAAGGTGCAATGACAATGAAATAAACTAAACTATTACTTCACATGACCTTGATGCTATCCTTTTGTTGATGCAACCTAGGGTGTTATTAGCTTTTTCACTATTGACAGTGCCTGTCTGTCTCTCAGAGATGTTCAAGGTATAGAGTGACTCTGTACTCCCTAATGATACCACTCTAAGGGCAGAAAATGAAAAGGAATTAAAGAGCCTCTTGATGTGGGTGAAGGAGGAGAGTTCAAAAATTGGCTTGAAACTCAACAGTAAGAAAACTAAGATCAGGGCATCCGGCCCTTTCAATTCCTGGCAAATAGATGGGGAAGAAATAGAGGTAGTGACAGATTTTATTTTCATGGGCTCCAAGATCACTGCAGGTGGGGATTGCAGCCAAGAAATTAAAAGATGCTTACTCCTGGGGAGGAAAGCTATGGCAAATCTAGACAGCACACTAAAAAGCAGAAACATCACCCTGCCAACAAAAGTGTGTATAGTCAAAGTTATGGTTTTCCCAGCTGCAATGTATAGCTGTGAAAGTTGGACCCTAAGGAAGGCTGAGCACCAAAGAATGGAAGGCTTTGAACTCAGGTGCTGGAGGAGACTCCTGCGAGTCCCTTGGTCTGCAAGGCGATCCAACTGGTCAGTCCTAGATGAGATCAATCCTGACTGCTCTTTGGAAGGCCAGATCCTGAAGATGAAACTCAAATACTTTGGCCACCTCATAAGAAGGAAGGACTCACTGGAGAAGAGCCTAATGCTGGGAATAGATTGAGGGCAATAGAAGAAGAAGGGGAAGGCAGAGAAGGAGGGGGCTGGATGGAATCACTGAAGCAGTCGGCGTGAGCTTAAATGGACTCCGAGGGATGGTAGAAGACAGGAGGCCTGGAGGAACATTGTCCATGGGTTGTAATGTATTTTTCGCACTATAAGATGCTCCAGACCATAAGACGCACATTACCTTTAGAGGAGGAAAACAAGGGGGTGGAAATCTACTTCTGCCTCCCAGCATCCACCTGGTATTCATCTGGCTAGCATCCTTGCAGCAAACAGCAAACAGCCTGGTCAGCTTCAGCATGTTATTGCAGCCCCAGCACGTGGCTTGTCAGGGCTCCGCTCTGTTATGCCCACTAACGGTCAACTGAGCTGAGCTACTACAGCCACCAGGGAACACTGGAGCCTTCGCTACCAAGCAGCTGATTGGCAGTTGGATCAACCTCACGGAATACCACCGATCAGCTGTTCTAGGCTGTGGGGATTGCCCCCGCCTATAGCTGCCGCTGCCTATCGCTACCATTCGCCACCACTGTTCGCCATTCACTGCTGCCGTTCAGACTTCGCTGCCACTGCCATTCGCTGCTGCCACCAAATGGCAGCAGCCAATAGCGGTGGTGGTGAAGGTGATCGGCGGCAGTGATCAGTAATCAGCAGCGGTGATAGGCAGCGGCGGCAATACCCACCACCTAGAACAGATCAGCGGTATTTCGGAAGGCCAATCTAACCACCAATCAGCTGCTCGGCAGCGAAGTCTCCAGCGTTCCCTGGAATTGGTGAACGGCGGCAGCAGGGACAAGTGTCAGCAGTAATAGCTGCACCACACACCCTACCCCCACCCCAATATTTGCTCTATAAGACGCACAACATTTCCACTCACTTTTAGGGTGGGAAGTGCGTCTTAGAGTGTGAAAAATACGGTAATCATGTTCACTAGTCATTTCTATAACAACACATCTATCTAATCAGTAAAACCCAAAATCAGAGTTTCTTTTTTTTTTTCACCTCAAGCACAAAGTTCAGAAGTGGTTTCCTAGTAGAAATAAAAGTATTTGTATTTTTCTTTCTTTGATCAGAGCAGTCAATTTAGCCATTTCTGTTCAAACCCCGTCAATTTTTGCAGCCGTTCATCCATTGTGTAGATCGAGGTAACCTTCCATTTCTGTGCCTAGTCAGAAACGTAAACTACGGAAGTTGAGGACTATGAAAATTCCGTTCAGCTGATTTATTGCTAAAAGTCTATGCCCAGGAATCGTCTCAACTAATGGTCAGCTCCTGCTTGGAGTTTGACAAGGCTCAATAGAATTCGAGGAGGGTTGGACTTAGTTCACTTGTGACTGTGTAGGGATTCTAGGCTGTTCCCTCTTTTAACTCTGCCCTCAGGTTCTGCCACTTCTTCTCCTTCACTTGGGCAAGTTCTTGTGAAGTTTTGACATTTTCCTCTGACAGCGTATGAGAACTTTGGGATGACATCACCACACTTTTTATCAAGATTTCACAGCTCACGACCTTGAGAAAATCCAGCCATTAATTTCACTTCCTTTTGAACACCTGAAAAAGACGTCAACAATGATTTATAGCATGCTCGTAATACAGTATATCAATATGCTGGCTGAAAATTGAATTCTGTTCAGTTCTGAATGTCTAAATATGATATGTTTATTTGGCAGAATTGACAGGAAGCTACCTTGCCAAAGAAGGTAACCGAGAAAGCTACAGGAGGATTGTGGCAACCAAGAACAACAAATATAGAAGAAATTTTGCACCTCAAACTGTTTTGGGGCCTGTACAAAGAAAAAGGCAATTTTCTTAACACTGTAATGTCCGCATCCCAAAGATGCTTTTTTCGAGAGGCAACTGGACTTTCTAGTTTTTCTTTGAAGACATTTAGCTTCTCATCCAAGAAGCTTCCAGAGCTGAAGAAGCTTCTTGGATGAGAAGTGAAACATCTTCAAAGAAAAAACAGAAATTCCAGTTGCCTGGATGACTGAGAATCTCCACAGACATTTCATGTCCATGTTTAATGTCCCATAGAACACACTCACCTCCCATTTGGAAGGCTGAGAATTCAATCATAGGTAGTGGCAGATCGCAAAGAAAAAATATCTGCTATGAACTCTGCATAGGCGTGAGGAAGGGCATCCGGGCAGTAAATGCTCAGCTCCATTCAGTCACCCTGACTCTATGCAGAATTAAGCGATTACAGGGTCATAGGAAGGGAGATTTTAAAATTAAGATGTAAGTAATTTAAAAGGCTTAAATAACATCTTTGGACTCTCAGCTGCCCTGGATTGTCCTAGACGTTCTTGGATTTCCAGAGGGACCCCCACAAAAAAGACCAGACAGTTACCAGTGTCCAAATTTTAATTCAAGAATATTGGCTCTGACTGAAGATCAAGGATGTTCTCAATTGTAATTAGTGCCACAAGGGTGATTAAATCTCCACCTTGTTGTCTGTGTATCACACATTTTTTTAAAAAAATGGGAGGAGCTTCCATTAAACCTGTGTGGTCACCATCTTGGTGTTTTTCTACCACACCCTCCAGAAGCACCTGACAAAGATTGGATAAGATTTTGCTGCAATCCAACTTTTCCTTCATACAATAACCCCAGAGATTTATTGCAAGTCCTTAGATTTGCAGTGGGAAATAAAATTTTACTGCTCTCTAATGTGTTTTTCCTTGGTTTTACTAATAAAATCCAAAACATTGGGGGAAAAAATCATTTCCTCAAGAGAAGAATCTACAAAACTTGATCTCGTTTCTGGCCATCTTTTGACAATACCAATTCCCACTCAGGAATCATTGTATTCGTTGGATTGAAATATGAAGATATCTACAAAAAAAATCTTAACTTCGACCATATTGATGAAAGATGAGTATCATTTATTCTCTATAGTCTAGACTTTTTCTATTATTTTTATTCATTGTTAGATTTTCTGGTTTTATAGTTTTGGTTTCTTTTGCTCTATGATCTGGTTAAAAGGCAAATTTATGTACAGGAAAAGTTTTACTATGTATTCAGTTTTTTCCCATCTTTTTTTCTCCTTCTCCTGTCCATTCTCTTGTTCTCCCTCTCTCCTTTTCTTCCCTTCTTCCCTTTTTTCCCCATTTTTTAAAAATTAATCTTTACCAATCGTTCTCTCCTTTCTTTTCTCATTGGTTCATATACTACTAACAGTAAAAAAAAATGTTGGTAATTTGTGCAGCAGATAAAATGGGATTGGGGTTTAGACATTTTAATTTTGACTTCATCATTATAATATCATTTATATTACTTTACATTTAATCCCTGGGGGATTTTTTAAAAATGCAATCCAGATATTGCTCCCTCTTTTTGTACTGATGATATCAAACGGCAATGTCCTTTATAACATGCAGATTAAAGTTCTGGAATCTTCTTTTCAAGCATAGACTAGCTTTCCCCACATTTAAAGGGGATTTATTTTTTCTTGCAAACAATTTAAATGTCTGTTAAAGGGAGATAACTGTTCCAGAAAACTTGGGTGGGCAGGATTTATGTAAGTGATGATCTTAAACAGGCCAGAAAAGCTGCTTTAATTAGATTATCTAAACTAATTATTAAATGCAAAAATATCAGGTGAAGTACAGTGCTTTGCTGTAATTTGTACCTGGGATTATATGATCATTGCTTAGATTCTTATTAAATATGTAAACATACTTGAATCCAACCACAGATTCTTCAGTATAAATAGATACTATTTTCAGTCAACTTTATAATAATTGGAGGTACCAATGAATGTTGCTAGTTTCTATGCAAGATCTGTTTAATTTATACATATTTTAATCTTGTGTTTTATATTCTACATTTTTATGTCATACGTAATGCCTTATTTTAATTGTAATGCTTCTGATATAAATAAATAAACAGTAATTGGAGGTGGCTTGGTTTATATTTTGGCTCCTTAGATCATTAATACCTCAATACTGAAATCATATTCTCAGATACATAATATTTTCCTAAATGATGAAAATCCTTCTTAGTGGGAATATACATATACATATATATACATATACATATTAAAGCATGTGAAACTAATTGTGCTATTTAACAAAGCTTTACATTCATACCTTGAATTTATCCTTGATGAAAGATTTTTGTGAAAGAAATAAAACTGTCAATGTTACAAATGAGATAAAGGGGAACTGTATTTATGTCAAAAACCAGGAAATACTACAGGTTTTTTTTTCATATTAATGGAGTCAGTTACACCACTGATGCCAGTAAAGCATTTATTTGAAGTCGTATTATCACATAAGCTTTGTACAAAAAGAGATAGCAACTGGATAAAGAAAAGGTTTTAGGGGAAAATGCTAAATAATAATTATTATTAATCCCCCCACTCTCTCTCCTCATTGATGTAGATTTTTGATCTCTGCTAAATATGAACTGAAAGAACAATACAAAAGACTTCACATATATATCCCCACTCAACAAACCTCCAACATTCTTATATATTTATCCATCAACACATTAAACTAAGGAATGCCACACAACCTTGCCAAGCCATTCATTAATTCATTTCACTGACTCTCACACATGCTTTGCTTTTATCATATATTAGCTCGATACCCATGCTTTGCTACGAAACTATTTGGTCGGGCTTAATTTTGGGGGAGGAAAATAGGGTGGGGGGGAATTCTGCCTCTGCCTACCAACATCCATCGGTATTCCTCTGGCTAGCATCCTATCAGTGTGTGAGAGAGTTGAGGGCTGTTTGGAAACTGAAACAGTATTTGCTGTGTGAGCAAGAAGGAAACAGCAAGGAGCCTGGGCGTGGCTTAGCTCAACTGTTCTGTACTAAAGCTGCTTGGTGCTGTGAAACTGAAACTGAAACTCCTCTGCTTGTGTTTTGCATTTGGAACAGATTTCTTTTCAGGTGGGGAGGGGGAGTAGAACTCCCTAGCATCTCAGTGTGTTAATAATAATAATATAGGAAACACTAAAGCTCTGGTGGTCATTTCGAGAAATCCTTTCTTAGTGAACACCTAGAGGCCAAGAGGAAGATATGTGCCAAATTTCAAGTTCGCAGGCTTTACAGTTCTGGAGATTTTGTGATGATGTGTGAGGGGTATTTCGCTTTTATAGATAGAGATGAATAGTCCTCAAATTACCACAGTTCATTTAGTGACCGTTCAAAGTTACAACAGCACCAAAAAAAGCGACTTATGACCATTTGTCACACTTATGACCTTTGCAGCATCCCCATGGCCACATCATCAAAATTCAGACGCTTGGCAACTGTCTTGTATTTGTGATGGTTGCAGTGCCCCAGGGTCACTCTCCACGTATCAGACATTAATACAATTGAGCGAGTCCAGAAGTATTTCACTAGAAGAGTACTACACTCCTCTGCTTGCAACAAAATACCCTATATCACATTTGAGATTTTGGGCTTGGACAACCTTGAACTACGCCGCCTATGATTAGACTTAAGCATAGCACACAAAATTATCTGCTACAATGTCCTATCAATCAATGACTACTTCAGCTTCAACCCCAACAATACAAGAGCACACAACAGATACAAACTCAATGTAAACTGCTTCAAACTTGATTGCAGAAAGTACGACTTCAGCAACAGAGTGGTCAATGCCCGGAATGCATTACCTGACTCTATGGTTACATCCTCTAACTAACCCCCACTCCTTTAACCTCAAACTATCCACCATTGATCTCACCCCATTCCTAAGAGGTCTGTAAGGGGTGTGCATAAGTGCACCATCGTGCCTCCCATCACTGTCCTATTGTCCCAATTTATTCGTACCTATTTCCTGCATTCTTACTCATGTTTATACTTATACCTATTATCTTGTAAGCGATTGACAAATCAAATCAATAAAAATAAAATGATAAATAAATAAATCCTCCAACCTCTAAGAATAGCAGTAGCTCAGCCATGGTGGCGCAGTGGTTAGAGTGTAGTACTGCAGGCTATTTCTGCTGACTGCGTCTGCCTGCAATTCAGCAGTTCGAATCTCACCAGGCCAAAGGTTGACTCAGCCTTCCCTCCTTCCGAGGTGGGTAAAATGAGGACCCCAATGGTTGAGGGTGATATGCTGACTCTGTAAAGACTCCGCTTAGAGAGGGATGTAAAGCACTGTGAAGCGGGGTATATAAGTCTAAGTATGTAATTCCACACTCTGCCAGGAATTATCCAGAACAAAAGTCAAGATACAGAAAGATGAAAGAAGCCATGGAATCTGCAAAATCAACTGTAACTGATTCTACGTGAGACAAACATCACCTCAATTAAAACTGGGATCCACAAACACCAGCTGGCAGTCAAAACACCACAACCCCAAATCCTTAATCTCTACCCACACCGACACCAGTCTGATCAGAGCAAAACAAAAACCATCGGCCATGCTACCACCCACCATGCTCATGAGTTAATCAAAGCCTGGCTCTCCCCAAGCAATCCCATCAATGGACACGTTGACCCACAACCAGCCTACGAACCCCTCAGAATCCAAATCAACCACATAACCAACCAGAGAGAGCACCGACCCACAACCAACCCACACAACACGCCCCCTAACCAGCACTCCACCTCCCAATAACCGTCACCTGATGTAACCTGCCCATCACAAGATCATCACAAGACTCTCACCGATGACTCACACCTGACCCATCACAAGATCTACTGACCCAGTGGTGGGATTCAATTTTTTTTACAACTGGTTCTGTGGGCGTGGCTTGGTGGGCGTGGCGTGGCATGGCATGGCTTGGTGGGCGTGGCAGGAGAAGGATACTGTAAAATCTCCATTCCCACCTCATTCCAGGGGAAGGTTACTGCAAAATCCCCCTTCCCTCCCCACCCCACTAACCTGCTTTCCAGCTCCGTTCTCCTGTGCAGGGCAACCAAAGAAGACTCAACCAGTCAGTTGGGACACAATGGGAGGCAGAGAAGAGATGGGGGTGGGACCAGTCAGAGGTGGTACTTGCTGGTTCTCCAAACTACTCAAAATTTCCGCTTCCGGTTCTCCAGAACCTGCTGAATACCGCCTCTGAATACTGACCCTCCCCTACACTGTGCTGTAGATGTTGCATTCGGAAACCATCCCACAAGCTTGGAGAAGGGACCTTCAGCTCACTTTCAACAAATGTTCAGCAAACTTTCTTTCTCTCATACTTGCAGAGCATTTCTCAGGAATCCACTAAAGAGCAAAAAATAAACACCTCTGGCTATGTGCCTAGCTTATCATAAAACTGCATTATTACCCTTTCCACATTTCGCTTGTTTTTCTCTGTTGAATCCATTCCACAACCTATTTCTGCAAAATACTTTTTCGGGCACATTTTTTTAAAAAGTGATAATCCTTTATCATTTTTATATGCACAACTTTATTTATTTATTTTAATTGTCAAGCAATTATAAGATAACAGGTATAAGTGTAAACATAGTTTATACTGGAATGGATACATATAAGAAAAATAAAAAGAAACAACAGGACAGGGACGGTAGGCACGTTGTTGCACTTATGCACGACCCCTACAGGCCTCTTAGGAAAGGGGTGACATCAATAGTAGACAGTCTAAGGTTAAAGTTTTTGGAGTTTGGGGAAGAAACCACAGAGTCAGGTAGAGTATTCCAGACATTGACCACTCTGTTGCTGAAGTCGTATTTCCTGCAATCAAATTTGGTGTGGTTAACCTTGAGTTTGTATCTATTGTGTGCTCTTGTATTGTTATGGTTGAAGCTGAACTATTCAACTTCTGGCTTTTCTTTCGCCTAAGAAAAGAGTAAGAGTGTTTTTGTAATTGTCAGGCTCTAAACTAAGACTAAAACTAATAAATATGCTATTCTTCTATTTCTTCGGGAGAGAGGGTTGAATTTTAGAGTGCAAAATGCATTCTCAATCTTCTCACTAAAGTGTATCTTGAATGAGTGAGAAGAGAAGATCCCACCTCTCATCTCCCCCTCCCCATTCCCCCCCCACACCTTCTTCTCAGCCATGGCCAGGCTTATGCTGCCCCCTGTTGGTAAAACCTTTCACATTTCATGGTATTCATTTGTACAACAACTAGATTAGGGCAAATGATTCAGGCTAAATTTCAGCCACCAATTTGCTGAGGTATAACAGAGTTGGAAGGGACCTTGTAGGTCATCTAGTCTAACACCCCTGCAAGAGACCCTACACCATTTCTGACAGATGGCCATCCAGTCTCTTCTTGAAAGCCTCCAGTGATGAATCTCCCACAACTTCTGAAGGCAACTTCTGTTCCATCGGTTGATTGTTCTCACCATCAGAAAATTTCTCCTTATTTCTAGGTTGAATCTCTCCTTGGTCAGTTTCAGTCTTGGTCTACTTAATTCCAGAATAGATGACAAATACGTTCTGGAATTAGGGTTATAATATAATACAAATATATTCCGGAATGGTTGTGAAAATGTGAATTTGAATTTGCCTCTAAAGAGCAAAGAGCCTTTTGTGGCTCACTTAAGAATGAACTGATCATGGTAAGGATTTTACTAGGTGCCTCCTTAAAAAATTGAACTTATAAGCTGAAATATGAGTGAAAATATTCACATGACCTCATTCATAAATGCTTTTAACGAGGGTTTCCATAAAATGTACTTGGTAGCAAGAAAAGAGGGGGTCAGTGTGCGGGATGAGGTTTTATGGAAAACATCTCACCCATCTTTCATTTACTGGGAGGACCTGCCTGGTTATTGGTGGCAACATTAGTCAAGTTGTAAAATTCTTCCTGAAACTCCTGAGGCTGAAAAGACACAAGAAGGGTGTCTCAGAAGAAAGACTAAAAGGAAGATCACACACTTGAGGGTTGTGAGTGTGCAGATGTCTCATGGGAACAACTGTCATTCCTGGCTGAACATATTCATTGAATGATGATGCTGGAAGGGACCTTGGTGTCAGAATACATTTTGTTGGAATTTATTTTTTTATTCAACAACTACAATAGTATTCAGCCAGTAAATGGCAGTGTTTACAAGTTTGGATCTATGGTATATACTTGTATGTTCTTTTGTACTAAGTAGAGTTTCCTGTTTCCTGTTATAGTTAAGCAGTTAAGCAGTAAAGCACGTGGTGACTGTTCTGTCCTCACTACACAATAGACTGTGTGCAGCTCGACATGTAGCTAAACCCACCTATCCTCCAGTGGTGGGATTCAAATATTGTTGCCACCGGTTTGGTGGGCATGGCTTGGTGGGCGTGCTTTGCGCACATGCACACACTTTGTGCAGGCATAGATGCATTTGCTCAGGCTCAGAGGTGCTCTAACTCGCCTCCTGCAAGCCTGCACAATCCCAGTCACTTCAGCAGCTACTATGTAGCACTCTTCTATGCCGCTCAAAGCAGCTGCGCTTCAAATTTAGAGGATGAAAGTGAGTATGGGAACCTGGGTGGGTGAGTGGGCCCAACAGCAGAAAGAACCAGTTTGTTCTTTGCTGCTCGTTGCTCCTACCGGCTCACCAGAACCGGGCAGAACCAGTTGAATACCGCCACTGCTATCCTCCAATAAAAGAGACCATGTATGTAGATCTGGATGCTTTATTGAAAGAACAGGATGTGAGGAAACTGGGGAAAATAGGAATACATACAATGAGAACCAAATACAAGATAGGCAGTATTGAGTTACTGCTGAACATAACAATTAATAAGTACATCTCACCAGCGATGCTTCGTGTGTGAGATCTGGGTTTGTCTTTGGATGACCATGTGCCACAGATTAAGATGGATTCTTCTTTGTGCTTCTGCCTTCTCAAATTGCTAAAGGTAATGGATTCTGGCTTCCCAGCCTGCACTTGTTTTGAGAGTGTGGACTGATGGGTAAAGGGGTTGGGTCAATTTAAGGCCAGGTATACAGAGATCCACTCTGGTAGTCTATGGTAACTCATTGGTACCAATAAAGGAGAATATTTGTACTTTAGGGTTGCAATGAGTCCTCGGTAGTCTCTGAACTTGGTTGTTTTCTTGCAGACGTTTCATTACCAAACTAGGTAACATCATCAGTACATCAGTACACTGATGTTGTTATCCAGTTTGGGTAATGTAACATCTCCAAGAAAACAACCATGCTCAGAGAGCACCAAGGACCCCTGATACTCAGTTGTCACATACTCTTCCAAAAAGTTTGAGGAAGCCAAGATTCATGAGCAATTCAGGCAGTATTGTGATGGAATATTGTCCAGAATTCGGGGGGGGGGGTGCATTCCAGAGGAGCAAGAGATAATGCAGTTTAGATAATTTGTGTGAGAGAAAGAGGATGAAGATGGCTCCTCCTTAATAGTTCCCTGAGTATAACTTTTGTGGTGCAGGTTGTTCGCTTTAGTTTGGCAAGATTCCGTCTATAGGTGAGGAACTCTTAAATAATTCTGCATAGAAGAATTGCAATGCGTCTTTCTTGGTTTTGGGGAACCTGATAAGTATAGACATTACAGGGCATTTTGGGAGGAATTCAGACTGGCTTGTGCCTCAGCTTCAACACTTAACTTTTGAAAGAAGAGGTGGAGAATTTCCATCTTGAGATTCAAATCTGTCGTTTCTGGATGTTGGTGACACGATAAAGTCACCGATGGAAACTGGGCTGCCTATGGACCAGGTTCTCACTGATTCTGATGGGGAGACTCACTACTCCCTCCTGGTTGAAATTCAGCTGACGGTCAAGCACTGAGGAAATCGGGAGTTCCAACCAATTCAAATGGGTATAAAAGTTTATTGCGAGCTGAAGCTCTCTACAAGAATCTGAACTACTAGCAGTCAAAGCAAACTGGAAGTAGATAAGAGTCAGTGGTGGGATTCAACTTTTTTTACTACCGGTTCTGTGGGCGCGGCAGGGGAAGGATACTGTAAAATCTCCAGCCAGAGGCAGTGTTTGCTGGTTCTCCGAACTACTCAAAATTTCCGCTACTGGTTCTTCAGAAACTGGTCAGAACCTGCTGAAGATCACCTCTAATAAGAGTCAATGGAATTCAGGGTGGGCCAGACTTAGATCTATCGAAAAGCTCAGGACTGTATTGGTTGCAAATATGTTGTAGGAAGTTAGCACCCACCCCTCTCCTAGGAAAATGAAATATTTTAAGATATACTAAAAAGTCAGAATATTTCCCCTTAAAAAAAAAAAGTAGAAACTCAGAGAGGCAGAAACTCAACCCACCCCCTCACCTTTGTTAATGGGTCATCAAGGCCTGGGCCAGTCTATTCTACATAACAAAGATCTACTCTAGGCAAAGCTATAATAGGAATTGCCCAAAGCCCTTTCCTTACATCATCATCCAGCAAGGCTCAACCAAGCCTGGGACTCAGGACAGCCTATAGAGTTGCCCCTGCATGGCCCCATGGGAGTCTGACAACCAATCAGAATACAAGCTCCAATTCAAATCCAAACAGAAGGCATAAAATCCAGGGACTCTCAGCATCACTTCCCTTTTTCTTCTACCCAGGAGCTCCAAGGCATGTGACCCTGTCCACCATTAAACCATCTTTCCAAACAGCCTCCATGTTTCCAGCGTCATTTTCCCCACTTGGAACTGAACCTAGAAGGATAATTCTTCCAACAATGTGGAAGAGGCCTTCGTCTTGCAGTGGATAGACAATGGCTAAAGTGATGATGATGGATGATGATGATGATGACACCTCCTTACAGCAAAGGAGTTGTAATAAGATAGAAGTCCTTTCCGAATATTGAGTATTAAAAAAAAGATTATTTTTGTAGCTGTAAAAATTCTCCCCACACAAAGCCTTCCGAAACGCAAAGAAATCTGTCAAACAGCAAGACTCTTACTGCTCATTGGGAATTATGTCTTGATCTGTACTGAATTTGACATCAGATCTCTTGGACTTTCTTTTCTAGTTTTTTTTTTAATATTATTTTTTATTTGATTTCAGCTTGCTCCACAGCCTTTCTTTTCTTTCATCCTCTTTGGGAGTCCTCCAACCTTAATTCTTCAGGCTTTTCTACATTGGAGTGACCGGAGCATTAAAATTAAACTTCTTAAAAGGATTAAACCATCATTTCAGGCTCTGCGCTCGGTATTTGAAAACATTGTGGGAGATATCCTGCAATAAAACTCGAGGAATCTTTATGGCACCTAACTTTGTTTCCTCTTCTCTTTGTTTTAAGACACAAGTAAGTCTCTTTCAATTGCTAATACAGTCACTCAGGTCTTTGCAAAGAGATTAAAGGCATTGCTTTTTTTTTTCCTTCAGTGGGAAATTTTTTTTTGAGGAGATGCTGGGGGAGAGAGAGAGAGAGAAGAAATGCAATCAATCATCTATTTGCTTAATGGATCCTCTTCTCTTCTCTTGCCCATAGAGGGATTTAATGACCCTTCCTTGTATCTTCTAAGCAGCAATTCAAACGGGTTTTTTTTACTCTCCTGTGTGAAGAGGCTTAAGTCCTTATGCTACTGATTTTTGTCACTGATTTAAGAGGAAATCAGAAAACACACATCTTTTCACTTTCTTGTCCCAGGCAATAGTTTGATCTCCCCAAAGTTCCTGGGATAAGCAGTCCAACGCTACGAAGGCTTCCGTGCAAACTTAATTTTATTGGATTATATCAGGTATCCTCAAAGTATAAGTCACAGTTATGCAGAAATTTATTTAATGTCCAATCTTTGCCCCAATGGTCACCTCCATGGTGTGAAAAGATGGTTATCTTCATCCCATAGCCATATACCAAAGAAAGACTCCGGCACGATGCTGGAGTCCGGGTAAGAATGCCCCAAAACTCCCTCAGCCCTCCAGAGATCAAATCAGTGACCAATCAGGATTACAGATGTGATCATGTGACATGAACTACATCTCCCAAGAGGCATTAACTACATTTCCCATGAAGCATTCCCTTAAGGGGACAGTTCTCATTCCCAAACTAGCTATATACCGTCTAACCAGCACAATGGAAGCAGCCAGTCCATTCCCTTGTAATTTATCTCAATATGGAGATTTGAAGGGGTCGGTTTCAGAGTCTTAGAGTTTGAGCTAAATCTCTTGTTCTTTCTTGGTGAGATATGTGACACCTTGCAAGTCAGGCATTTGAGTTGGGAGTTCAATTCTGCCTGGGTCTTTTCATTTGGACTCTGGTTCACTTACTTTCCTAGTCAATTTTTTCACGGAATCCAGACTAACAGAATTAGAAGGGACCTTGGAGGTCTTCTAGTCCAACCCCTTCCTCAGGCAGGAGATCCTATATATCAGTGGGTGGCTCACCTTTTTGGGCTCTTGTGCACGCTCACATGCCCGCACCCAGAAGGCAATGCACGCAGCCCCCTCACACCCCCTGCGCATGCACACGTGATTCGCCCCCCATGCCACCCCCTTACCTGCACTGTGCATGCGCGTGCCTCCCAGCTGATTTTTGGCCCATTTGAGGCCTTTTTCAGCCTTTCAGAGGCTCGAGGGAAGCCTCGGCAGCCTTTGGAGGGTGAAAAATGGGCCCGTTTTGTCACTTCTGGTATTTCTGGAAATACCAGAAGTGACAAAACGGGGCTGTTTTTTGGCCTCCAAAGCCTGCAGAGGCTTCCCTTGAGCCTCTGAAAGGCTGAAAAAGGCCTCAAACGGGCCAAAAATCAGCTGGGAGGCACGTGCATGTGCAGTGAGGTAAGTTTGGCTGCAGCTCGTGTGCCTGCACAAATGGCTCTGTGTGCCACCTGTGGCACATGTGCCATAGGTTCACCATTACGGCTATATACCATTCCAGATAGGTATTGTTGGAAGCCTCCCCTCCTCCTGAGAGAATGGATTATTTTGAGGGATATTAAAGGAAGTATTTATATTATATTTCCCCAAAGGAGAAAAAACTTAACAAAGGCAAAAAGCAGCCCCAGTCTTTCTTAATAACTTCAAGTAGAAGCCTCAAGTCTTTAGAGATGGATATTTAGTACCTATTAAGAAAGACTAGGCCAATCTATTGATAAACAAAATTTCTTCGGCCAACAACTCCCACAGCTGATGGAATTAAGAATTTATATTCCTCCCCCCTCCAAATTCTAAGGATAGGACATGACTTTTAGGACATAATAGGATTTATCCACCATCACTGAAATGGTAAAAGACCCAAGGTTCACTGCATTGCACAACCCCCTGGAGCATCTCAAACACAAAACCCCAGAACCCTAGAAAGATCCATCCACTCACTCATCCACCTTGTCAGCAACCCCAGAAACACGCTGCTGTCACTGAAGTTTCTGGGAATCAAATAAATCTTATTTCCTTGCAGTCGGCCTCCATTTCATTTCCAGCATCTTTCTCACAGATTAGAAATGGAACAGGAATTCCACCCACCCACCCACCCCACACAGAATATTTTTTAAAAAAAATATTAAGTTGGGAAAGAATGAAGGCAAAAAGAGAAGGGGATGGCAAAAGATGAGGTGTTTGATAGAGTCATTGACATAATGAACATGAATTTGGGGGAGCTGCAGGAGAGGACAGGGGGGCTTTGTATGTTACAGTCCACGGGGTCATGACAAGTCAAACACAATTTAGCAACTGAATAACAAAAACATTCCTTTATGTTTAAAAAAAAATGTTTCCATGCAGGACTCTTAAAGATTTGCTTGAGAAGGTTCTGCTGTGAGTTAGATCATTATCTGAAGGTTTGGCTTATGGTTAATGAGCAGAGCTCTTAGGTGGGATATCCAGATTTTGGGGCTTACATGGTTGAAAAGTCAATCTAGCCTTTGCCTTCCATTTTCCTTTCCCCCCTCCCCCCTCCCAGGAATTCAGATAGTATCATTTTTTAAAAAATGGAGGGAGGGTGTACTTTAAATCAGTGTTGGTTTGTGATGACCCCCTGGGCAAGTCCCTCCAAAAACCAAGAAAGACAGATAGGATTATTTCAAAATAGTTTCTTTTATTGTTCCTTACCTACAGACAGAATCTTGCCAAACTAAAGCAATCTACCTTGCATCATTTAAAATACACTCTGAGAACTTCCAATGAGGAGCTCTCTGGACTTCCTTCCTTCCAACCAAACTATCTGAACTTTGCCGTCTCTTGGTCCTCTTTAACGTAGCCCTTCCCTCCTGGAAATTCAGATTACATTCCACCACACAGCAGTCTTGGCAAGATTTTCAGAAGTGGTTAGCCATTGCCTTCTTCCCAGGCCTTAAGGAGAGAGACTGGCCCAAGGAATCCTAAGCTGGCTTTGGACCTAAGGCAGAACTGAACTCACCTTCTCCCGATTTGTGGCCTTGGGCCTTCATCCCTGCACCAAAGTGGGCTCTCTTGGCATTAATTTTGCACGGCCCGGATGTGGTGGTTTCTTTAAATACGTTATCCTCTTTTGGTGGAATGCAACTTTAAGAAAAAATGAAACCAAAATAACAGCAAGAAGAGAAATGGGAGCATGGCTTGCCTCTTCAGTAAACGAACAGGGCCAGCTTGTTCCTCCCCCCTCTGGCTGTGACCTTCTTTTCAGGAGAGAGGAGGAGGGGTGTGTGGAGAATACAATCTGTCAATGATTGTTGGGCTCCCAGCAGGAGGTTGAAGCCAGAACAGGCATCTCTGCAGTAAAAATAACTCCTTCTGAATGGACAGATTGCTTCCAACAAGGATGGGAAAGAGGTGGTTGATCTCTCCGACCCCCTGGGCAAGACCCGGCTGTTCTCCTACTTGGAGATCTGATGATTAGATCCCCAAGGAGTGCTTGATCTGGTGTAAAACTCTTCCTTCTTCCCTTTAGGTTGGTCCAAGAGGAAAGCTCCAACCATAGCAGAATAACAAAGTTGGAAGGGATCTTAAAGGTCATCTAGTCCAACTCCTTACTCAAACAGGAGACTGTATTCAGAGGTGGTCTTCAGCAGGTTCTGACCAGTTCCGGAGAACCGGTAGCAGACATTTTGAGTAGTTTGGAGAACTGGCAAATCCCACCTCTGACTGGCCCCGCCCCCATCTCTTCTCTACCTCCCATTGAGTCCCAGCTGATTGGCTGGGTCTTCTTTGGTTGCCCTGCACAGGAGAACGGAGCTGGAAAGCAGGTTAGTGGGGTGGGATGGGAATGGAGATTTTACAGTATCCTTCCCATGCCACGTCCACCAAGCCATGCCCACAGAACCAGTAATAACATTTTTTGAATCCCACCGCTGAACTGGTTGCACTGACCACTTGCAGAGAGACCTGAATAAATGAAATTTGGCTCATGGCTTCAAAAACAGCCCCCGACTCCCTGATTTATCCCAGAGGCAGGACTGTTGGAAGCCTTTCATCCCGAGTCTTCTTTGAAGATAGATTTAGTTTCTAGTTAAGCTCTGAGTTGCTGGCAAAGATGCATAATATCCGAGATGCACCCGAGTTTTATATAACTGTCTGGTTTGGTTCTGCAACCAAACAGGACAGACACAGACTTCAGAGAGTAATTAGGACTGCAGAAAAAACAATTACTACCCACCTGCCTTCCATGGAGGACCTGTATACTGCACGAGTCAAAAAGAGGACTGTGAAAATATTTACAGACCCCTCACATCCTGGACATAAATTGCTTCAAAACGATGCTATAGAGCACTGAACATCAGAATAACTGGACACAAGGACAATTTTTCCCCAAAGGCCATCACTCTGCTAAACAAATAATTCCCTCAACACTGTTCAACTATTTACAAAGTGTACACTACTATTACTATTAACCTTCTCACCACTCCTTACCACCCATCCCCTCCCACTTGTGACTCTATGACTGTAACCTTGTCGCTTGTATCCTTACGATTTATATGGACTGTTTCCTAGTATGATTGATTGCTGATTGTACTCTATGACTATCATTAAGTGTCGTACCTTATGATTTTCGACTCCTGACAAATGTATCTTTTCTTTTATGTATACTGAGAGTATTTACACCAAGACAAATTCCTTGTGTGTCCAATCACACTTGGCCAATAAAAGAATTCTTATTCTATTCTATTCTATTCTATTCTATTCTATTCTATTCTATTCTATTCTATTC